>JAQFVV010000004.1:2438644-2881693 GCA_028023455.1 Epiperipatus broadwayi
ACATTGATTATGTAAGTAATATTTACTAAGGCTGTAACCTCAAGAATATGCGTTATCGCATTTTTACATGCATATTCTTGAGGTTACAGCCTTAGTAAATATTACTATTGAATTCTTATTTAATAATTATAAATACATTAACATGTTTAATAATTTGGCAGCTTTATGCTTTCAAGTTCTGAGATATACATGAATATAAAAATTGCTAATAAAATAAAAACAATATAATTTAATTTTCTAATTTATAATATATAAAATGTAATTATAAATCAAACTTTGGTATATAATTATTTTACTCAATTATATATTTTGAATAAATTAAGAAAAAAAAACAAAAAAAAACATTGATAATAGAAATTTAAAATTAAAAAAAAAAACCTTATTATCTCTCTCTCTTTCTATATCAAATGATGGACTTATCATGTATGTAAATGAAAAAACAACCTTGCAAGTAATAATGTCAAATAAAGATTTTTTCCACTAATGAACAAGTAACACTTTTGTTACACACTAAAGATCTTATATATCAACCATTTCAAACAACAATTCATGAGAATGAAATAAATTATGTTGCAAATATATATAACAATTAAAGTAATTTAACATTATATTATTAAATATTTATTTGTAATAAGCTTAAAAAAATGTAAATAAATAATGTATTAAAATTATTGTAATAAATTTTAATATAAAATGACAATTCATCACATAACAGAATGAAGAAATAACCTCCTAAGTGTTAATGGCTAAATCAGGAGTTTTTTTTACTATCAAAAATTTATTTTGCTATCAATTAAAGATCTTATGTTTTCTTCTAGAAGATTGTTTTTTTTTCATATGTCATAGCATCAGCTGGGACATGAACCCACAACCGTCTGCAACCAACTACTTGCTTGCAAGGTGGCTGCGATGACCTCTCGGCTAACAAGGCTTGACATCTAGAAGATTGTTATTGTCTAAATTACTTGGTATGTGCAATCTTTAATAGCTAGCAAAAATTTATCTTTTTGTGAATGAAAAAATCATCATTTGGAAATTAACACGAGACTATTTCTTCATTCTCTTATATCAGGGTTTCCCAACCAGAGTAGCTCACACCTCTTGGGGGTGTGAGATAACATTTCAGTTTTTTGTTTTATATTAAGGGTACTGTTCTATATATTCAAGAATTACATTAAATTTTTGTTTATTATCATTTATTTGTGTAATGTATTCACATGATTGTGACTCAAGAAACTTCCAGAAGTATTAAGAATAAATCAATGTCATCATGTGACATATAGTAGAAAATGTTTTATAGAGTCTATAAACTTATACATGATACCATGGTAGTCAGTGTGTTGTTGATTCTGTTTTCATCCAGTGCTCAGTTCTCTTGTGTCTCTCTTTAATAAGCAGTGATTATACTTAATGTTATTTTACTTATTGTTATTTTTCTTCTATTTTTTTTTAGATTATAATTTTTAAATTATTAATTATTCCTTTTTTATGTCAAAGAAAAGGAAATGGAATGATGATTATGTGCAGTTTGGTTTCAATTGCAACACAACAACTAAGAATCTGTAAAAACCCATATGCATATTTTGTGACACGGTCTTTTCAAATGCAAATATGAAGCTATCTAAGCTTCTGGAACACTTCAACAACTGGCATGGTATGGCAGAAGTCACAGACCATGATTACGAATTATTAAAAGCTAAAAGGGCCCACTTTAATCCTCAAGAAGCCTTTCAAAATTAGGTTTTATATCTGCTGTCAAATCACTGCTGATGTTTTCATTCTAGGTGGCATTTAAAATAGCCAAATCCAGAAGCCCCATACAGTTGCAGAAGAGATGATAAAACCAAAATGCATTAGAACTGGCAATAATTGTTCTGGGAAAATAAGCTTCAAACAAGCTTTAATTAGTGATGTTACCAAATAAGGTCATTCAGAACTAAATTGGTGATTTGAGTTTGGATATTTTGGACCAAGTTATCTCAGATAATCTCCAATTAGATGAAACAACTGATGTTTCAAATTGCAGTCAACTCATTGCATTCATGAAGTATGTCCATGATAGTATCACAACAGAAGATTTCCTGTTCCATAAAGATCTGAAAATAACCACAAAAGGACTAGATGCAGTGTGTAAAAGGCTTCTTTGTGAAATATGATTTAGATATCCAAATTATTGGTTCTTTGTGCATTGCGTCATGTCTCTGATATATTAGGAAATGAATCAGAATTTTTTGCACTGATGAAACAAGAGATTTCACACTTGAAAGGTACCCACTTTTTTCTTTATTGATATGCTTTGGTATCAAAAATATTGCCTCCAATGTTGAAAAAGTCCAGGACACTTCTGTGAAAAACATCAACTATATTAGTGGTTGTGCTCTGAACCACTGTCTCTAACTCACTTTAGGTAAGATTTTGAAAGTGATCATTTTGTTTTGGTTTTCCACATGGAAATCCACTGGATGTCATGTAGGAGAGATATAAGGCACTTCTTCAAACTGCAAGAAGTCAAAACTTTTCTGAAGGATTGTGACTATGCTCAACCTGGAGAAATAGAATCACAAGGATTCATCTGACCTGAGTGTATTTATGCAGGGGGGGGTGTAAACATATTGAAATGCTGGGAACAGTTAAATGCTTTACAAGAAAACTTACATATTTGGTGTTAGTGGGTTAAAAAAAGGGAATCTTTCAAAATTTCCATCACATGTAGAAATGATTGATGAGGATGAGTAATTCCAGGTATGTGTGAAGAAACTGTGGATTATTTGGAAATACCATCAAAATCATTTGTTGGGCGAAAACTAGAAACTTCTGAAAAATTGATTATAAATCCACACTCCTTCAATTTGGATAATATGCCAGATAATGAAGAGCTGAAGGAAGATGTTTTTGAATAGTGCACAAATTTATGTTCTTGAAAGGCAATAGAAAGCTAAACTTTGGAACAATATTGGTCTTTGACAATAGTCATGTTTGTAAAGCTTTGTGAAAATGCACTAACTGTGCTCATCCCATTTGTGATGACTTTACTTATTCGAGTCTGGATTTAGTGTCTTTTTGTCAATAAAGATAAAATCTAGAAATCACTTGGGTGCACACGCAGACATACAGATTTCTATCAGCAACAAAGTTCCATATTTTGAAAAACTTTTATGCAATAAACAGAAACAAACGAGTTGTTAAATTTAAATACGCTTATGAATATTTGAACATTAGTTATATTTTTTTAAATAAATTTCATGTATGGATAAAAATTTTATTTTTTTGTAGGGTTTATGCAACTTTTAATTGTAATATTTTTCCTTTTTCATATGTTTTATTTTTGTTTATATATTATTAAAAATTGATTAAATTTGTTTTGGTCACTTTCACTTTTATTCTTAAATAAATTATTACTTGAAGGAGTATGCTAACATATTAAAATTTTTTAGAGGAGAGGTGCAGGCTTAAAAAAGGTTGGGACTCCTGTCTTATATAAAAAAAAGTATACTTCCCTTGCCAATTTATAATTATAATTTCTTATATCATTGTTAAATCTTTTTCATGTCATTTTATAAAACTCTAGATATGGAATTTTGTTTTATGGATCACTTTTATATTTCTTTCTTTCTTTATTCATTGTCTTACTTCAATAAAAAATTTACTGAAAATTGCTGTATTTTTGTACCAGTTATCTTTAGTTATCACTTATTTTCATATTTATTTTATTCATTTATGTATATAAAGTTGACCTTTTCTGTATAAATGTTCAAACCATTTTTAGATCATTTTACGATAGAATCAAGAAAAGAGAAAAAGGATTTTCAAATTAATAAATTAATAAAATATTTCAAATTAAAAAATAAAACTTAGCAAAGTAAAAAAAAATATTTTATTGAGATTGTGATTTGTCACTGATAGATTTAAAAAAACTGTAGTTCAAAAACTAATGAATTCAATAAAAAAGAAGAGTAATATATATTTCTTTGATATGATTGAGGGACCAAATGGGACATATGATAGATGGAAGAATTGATGTATGTCAAAAGTTTAATTATATGTATATATATAATCTGAAAAGTGAAGGTTGTTTGCAAAATATATGCAAAGTTAGAAAGACTGACCTGACATCCTAATTGGTGGATAATTACAATATGGCAGCTTTGAGATTAGATATGTAGTAATAAAAAATGAAAAACTTGAAATCTTTTTTGTTTAATAATGATGATGTATTATTAATAAATTAATATGCAGATATCATTTACTAATGCTGATTATAATATATTATTGTATACAGATTGATTCTCATTAGATTTATATAAATAAATAAAAACTCAATTTAGACTGACTTAAATAAACATTAACGTGCTCACTCTATTGCTAGAGTGTTCTAACACCATATGATTCTTGAGCAATTAACTACGTGATTATTTAGTTAAGCCAATCTAAATAGAGTGTTATGAATTTTCATTTCAATTTTTACCAATCTATTTCACATGATAGTATAAATTTAAATATATTTTATTATTAAAAGCAAAAATTAATTAATAAATCTCCTATATCTATAGCACAATCATAAGATATATGTGATAGTGATTATTATGCAATTTAACAAATCCAAGAGCTATACATCTAACAACTAACTCTTTTACTTATTTATAATCTAAATCATCCATTTTATAAATTGAATTTCTTTTTTTTTTTACATTTTGTTCTCATATATTATAAAAATAATTTTCTTCATGTAAATATTTTTTTAATAATTTCATAACACAACCATTGTAAGTAAACAGCTCATAATATTAAATCATTTCTTATAATCTTAAATTGTAATAGACTTTTTTTTTTTTTAATATCAAACTGAAAACTGAATAGTTCTATTGATGCTGATGTACTTTTTTATTACTGTTTATGCAATGCAATATTATGTGAATTTCCCAGCTTCGCAACCCGCATTCAAAAAAATAATTCACTATTTATTCCAAAATGATGGATAATAGATTATAATGCCAGATTCAAATTCCAAGTTTAAAATGACTGCTGGTTATATAGGTAAAATCTAATGTTCAATGCTCTTTATTAAAAAAGCGTAATATTTTAAAGCTAATCCGGGGATTTGGATGTGGCATTACCCTCTAGTAATTACTCAAAACTTTACAATGAATGGATATTGGATAAGTAAATGGAGCAAATTATTGTTCCTTTACATTTACTAAAAGTCAATAAATTTGCTGTCGAGAATATCTCTTAACATATACTGTATATATATATATTATTTAATCATATTTTTCATTAAATTGTTTATTACTGAAAAAAGTTTTTTTTCTAAGGCATTTGAAAGTATTAAGAAATTTTCTATAATTGAGATTCTGATATGTAGAAAGCTTGTCTAATTAAAGATGTGACCTATCTGAATTCTAATTTCTAACTGATTAGTAAAGAGATCTTCTCCAACTAACCTTATAGAAAAAGGTTTCTTCAGCAATTAATAACTGACAGCTGAATTTAATTTTAAAACGAACAAGAAAGAAAAAGAGAGTATAAAGTAACACCAACATAGGACATTTTTTATGAAGCAAATAATAATTTTGCAAAAAATTCTGATTCATAATATCGGCAATTAAATCCGCATATTAAAAAAAAAATCCTCATGATTTAATTATACATTGACTACATTTCAAACATATATATTGATTTTATTATTAGATTGTTAGAAATTTATCATTATTTATATTTTTATATTAATATTTGCATTATGGCTCCCTGGTGGACAGTAAATACCCTTCTGGGAAGAGGGGGCATTACTGTTTTTAAAATCCTTTCTATTGTCATAATTCTTAATTTTTCAACAACTTAAGTTTCATTTTCATGTTTTTATGTAGTACAAATTAATAGTAAAAAGCACTACTTATTAATAAATATTATATTTTTTTGGAATCACTTTATTTATTATTATTAATAAAATTTATTTTCTTATGCATTATCATCATCATCAGCCATTATCAATTCACTGCAGGATGAAGGTCTCTCCAAGTTCAATCCATCTTCTCTGATCTTTAGCTTCTCTTTTCCATATCACCCCTGCATACTTTCTTATTTCATCTATCCATCTCACATGTGGTCTTTTTCTGGGTCTTTTACAATCTCTTTGACTCCAGTTTAAGATTTCAATTATCCATCTATTATCATCTCTTCTATCAATATCTCCAGTCCAACTCCACTTCCGTCTTTTATTTTTTTCAATGAGGTTAGTAACACCTGTTTGTTCTCTTATCCATATATTGCATTTTCGATCTTGTTACTCCTAACATGCATCTCTCCATATGTCAAACACGGTGTGTGTCTGTGTATAATATAAAAATTTTATTTTTCAAGCATATAAAATTCAATAAATACCTTATTAACCACTAACCACTCGTTATTAGGTTAGAAATTATTACAATTTGATTATCCTAGACATAAATATTACATTTAATAAAATTTAATATATTTAAAAAATTATTATCAATTGGCTGATGATTGTGTATTAACAAAATAAAAGCTTACAACTTTTTACTTGCAATTAATTATATGTTATCATATTTCCATAATGTAGTTCAATGTTAAATGCTTTTGAAAAAAATCAAGCGTTATTTATATTTTTCTAAATACATACAACTATTAGTATAATGAAATTTTTAATTTTCTCCATAACAACATACAATAAATACAGAATTTTTTTAAATAAAATCAAGAAATGGCTACAGATTCTTCACTATTATCACTTATTAGCAACATTTATATGAAATAATTTGAAATTAGAGTCATAAATACTTCTCCATTTACACTAAAAATCTTACTCCACTATGCTAATAATACAAGTTATAGGACCACCTATACAGCATTCTTGATGTATATCAAGAGCATATTTTCTTCAACTAATTTCACAATAAAATTAAAACAAGAACAATAATTGGCATTTTAAGATGATCTTGTGACAAGATTTCCTCATGGAGAAATAGAAGTGGCAGTTTACAGAACCCCCCCTCCCAAAAATAATTGGTAAATACATCTAACCATGACAGAAAAAAAGGTTTGTTTGAGATCAGTGGCATTAAAAAACATCTACAATAGAACAAAGCCTCATAAAAAATGATTATCCATCATTAATCATTAAGAAAATAAATAAAAAATATCAAAACAAAAACAATTATTGGTACTGTAGGGCATCCATATATGCTAGGAATAATAAAAAAAATTATTAAAAATCTAAAAATAATATAATGTTAGAGCAGCTTTTCAAAATCATAGAAAACCATGAAAAATCTTAACCTCTACAAAACATTAACTTGAAGTGCTGAAAAATAAGAACTGCATCTATAAAATATAAATATGGAAGAACCCATCCTTGGTAAAAACTAGTTGCCCTATCAAAAACTGATTAAAAAACAGAAAATAATGATTAAAGAAGAAAAATAGATGTATCAAAAATATTAGGCCATACATCTATCTATGGACATATGTTTGATTAGGAATAGATAAGAATATAGGGCAGAAATAAAAAAATAAAAAAATTTAAAGAAGCTAAATAATGGCAAATAACCCCAAGAGACAATCTAGTGTGATAATCAATAATTTTTAGAAACCATCCATTAAATATCGAACCTAAGAAAAAAATAGAGAAATCAATAGAACCTTCATAGATAAGTGTATAAAATTTTTACTGGATCTTATTTGACAGTATATTCTACTGGATTACAAAGTCATCTTAAATTGAATATTTGAGAATATAAGGGTAACCAATTCAATTCCCATGCTAATATATCACTCATTAGACCAGTAATACCTAAACATAAAATAAAATAGTATTTTTAAAATGCTGTGTTCTATATTAACAGTTGAATTATTTGCAAAAATATAAATAAATATTGAATCTTTCTAAAAATATTCAATAATTAAAGTAGATGATGGAAGTAGTTCAAAGTATAGGTAAAATACCATCAATAAACTTTCTGTCAAAACTTACTATTTTAAAATTTCCAGTGAAATACAATTATTTTATAAAATTTTTTATTTTCTTGCCTTTGTTTTTCTAAATCATTAATTATATCATCGTAATAAAAGTTTTATATGGTTTGTGTTTATTAGATAATAATATTAAAATGGACCATTTGTCTTGAATCACAGAAGTTCTTAGATAATAACTTTTATTAATTTTAACATAGAAAAAAAAAACAAAAAAATTATTTGTTATATATGTAAGTATATAACTCACCTATTTTAGATATATCATTTATTATAAAATTTGATCCTAAAAAAAAAAACATTTCCCTTTCCCCGATTGGCAGAGACTGTAATTCCCGTTTTTCATTGTAAAGTACTGTAATCTAAATTTATTGATCTTATCTTCTGATTGTATCATCTGTTTACTTGTATTCAGTGTTCTGTAATAAAATGTATATATTTATAAATAAAAAAAAGTGATATATATATATTTATTGATAACTAAACAAAATATAATCATGCAATTATAAAAATGCAGTCATTTTGAAAATGTTTGTTTTTCAGACTACATTTTTATACCCTTTTCATAAATTTACCAGTTAGACTTTCTATCATAGATTTTCTATAACAGTAATATAAATTTAAAAATACGTTAAAAATGTTGATATGTTGACTATTAAATTTAATTTATTTAATTTTTACAAAAGGTGGAACTCTTTATGCTCAGAACATTATGCAAGTATCCCATCAATCTGGTTGCAAGGGCAGTACTATCTTTAGTACATTTTTAAAGAACTTCTAAGTATTTCTTATTACATTAGGAATTATTTCAATTTTTATTTAATCTTAGATATAATTAATAAAGTTTAAATATATCTATAATAGTCCCAATTATTTATTTAAAATGTGAGAAAAAAATGGTTGTAATTTCTAGGAATATACATATACAATATTTTAATGAATGTTTAGATGAAATTCTTGAATATGTGGAGTAAACCATTTAAATCAACTTAATTAGAAAGCGCTTAACCTAGAAAAACTTCCCCAAGCCAAGAGTCAAAGTAAACTGATAGACTGATGCATCCAAAAGGAGGATCACAATGAAGCTCGACTTCCAACCAGGTTTTGCCAGGAAGTGAATTCGGATCACTGGATTCATAAGAATTGGTGATCATGTGATGTTTATTTGATTCAGAGACCAAAGTGCTAACCATCTTCCTTTTGGACGCATCAGCCTATCAGTTTATTTTGACTCTTAGCCTGGGACTCTTGTTTTAAGTTAAGTGCTTTATAATTAAGCTGATTTAAATGGATTACTCCATACTTTCAAGATTTCCATCTAAACATTCATTTAAAATATTGTATTACAATATATAACCTATCAGTGGAAGGGTTTATTATATAGTAATCAAATTAAAAAAGTTTGTTATACTTTGATTTCTTACACCTATTAACGCAAACTACAGTACTTTGATCTCTATATTAGATCTAGAGTGTCATTTAAAAGAGGGATCCTCAGGAAGCCTCGTTTTGGATGCATCAACCTGTCAGTTTACTTTAACTCAAGGTCTGGGGCAGTTAGTCTAAGTTAAGTGCTTTCTAATTAAAATGATTTAAATGCACTGTATCACATTCACAATTTCCATATATATATATATATATAAATTCCCAGAAAATGTGTCAGATAATATGTCACCCATGAGAAACAGCAACAAATAACCATTGTATTAAAAAATTGATGGCTAGACCTATTGTATTAACCAGATATTTCAGTGGAAATCCCAGCCTACTAGCTGCATTAAGAAAACAACTACAAGTCAGAAACAAATTACAAATAAAGTCTTAACTTTAAAATAATCTGATCACTAATTTCTAAACATGAAGAATATGATAATTCATACACATACATATTTAAGCTATATACTGAGAATACTTGATATATACAACAAAGCAGGACAATAATTTTACATACATTTTTCATTATCTTATTTATGTTTGAAATCCAATATTAAAACATAATTCAATATATGTACATAATATTTAATAAATATTATAATTATAAGCAGTCTATAACACATACCATCAATAAACCATTGCATTATGACGTTTATTATCATACCCATCACAAAGTGTAGATTTCAGTGAAAATATCATTTCAAGACAAACAATTACATCTTATGAATAAATAGCAAGTGTAAAATTGTGTGGCTATTTATTAATTGTAGTTTATGAATGGCTAAAGAGTTGAAGGATGGAGAAGATTGAAGCCCATCCATTAAACTTTGAAAATGTGCTATCATAATATAAAGTAAGCACACTGATATATGTGTGTGGGAGATGATGATATGTACCAACTGATGAGTGGTGCTTCAGCATAAAATATGGATATTGGAGATCATTTATATTTTTCCCACTTACGTGGTTATGTGTACCAGTTTATAAGATGGAGTGGGTAGATGTGGGAAGTTAAAAGTCTAAGTTCAAATCTCTTATATATATATATATATATATATATATATATATATATATATATATATATATATATATATTCATGTTCTAAATTGCTTAATTTTATATATATACTCTCTGTAGAAATTTGTTAAAACAGCCTTACTTACAGAACCTTTTGATGATAATCTCTTACATAATATTTGTTTCTGAAAATAAAATCTAATGCCATCACCTATTTAAGAGATTAGTTGAGATCACATTAAACATAGCACTTGGTTTCCATTCACAATGCTCAATTTTATAATAAAATTGGAACATGAATTTATATATTATTTAATCAATTAATATTTACAGATTTAAAATGTTTATTTAAATGCAAGACTATGTAAATATAAGTTGAGTTATAAATTCAGCATTGCTGATTAATACAAAAAAGGTTTTGAAATAATTAATATATATATTACTTTAAAAGAGGTTTTGGTTAAATTATCATTAAATCCATATTCAAACTTTAATAACAAATTGGGCACTGAGAGCCCAAAAATAGGTTGTTATATTTGATTTATCTTAATTGGCTTTCCAAGTAACAGATGCTTTCACTTTTGATTGACTGAAATTTATATCCTATAAGAAGTTAGTTGATTTTTTACCAAACATATATAAAATCTCAAGTTCATATAAATTGTTATAGAGAGTGTAAATTATATTAAGACGCTACATATTGAGTTGGTATTTACTATATATATATATGTTGATACAAAGATTTTCACGGATTGCATATATAAGCCATATTTTGTGGATTCATCCATGTTAAAAAATTTAAATATTAATATACCAACGTTTCAACTTGATTACACAAGTCATCCACTGGGTGATAAAAGGTATATCAATATTTAAATTTTTTAACACGGATGAACCTGCAAAATATGTCTTTTATATATATATAATACAAATAAAACGTCCATTAATTAAAAACTATTGTAAAAATAATAAATATAACTGTAATTAATTATTATATATAGTCTTTCAATAATTTTAAATGATGTAGTTAAGAAATTTAAAAAAGAACTTTTCAATATTCAGAGCTATTTGAAAGCAATTGAACATTTAATAATTTTAAATGAATGGTGTGCTTGGGACACAAACTTATAATGTTATGAATTTTGTCAGTTTTTCAGATAAAAAGATACATTTGATTCAGAAATATGTTTTAATTCACAGAGGATATTTGGGATGATTATAATTTGGAATTAATTGCAGCTGTGCAAAATTCATTTGAAATGATTCATGGTGATAGTCATGTTGCTAATAAAATTATGAAAAAAATTGTCATAAATTTAATGTGATTCCATATGAAAATTCATTGGAACTGAGCATTTCATAATTTAAACCGAAGCTGGAAAATGATATGATTTGTTTGAAAGAAGATAAAGGGCTATGATGTGTTCAATGATGAAATGTCAGTATATTGAGAAAGTTAGTGCAAATGGATAAACTTGGTTTCTTTTTGATTGAAGAATTTAATATGGATGGTCAGAGAATAAAATTTATTAACAATATTTTTTAAAAAGCTAAGAATAAAGCCTTAAGTAATAATATGTACTATAAAATATATCCTCCCTGCGCTATATGTCCTCATATTTTTGCATATATAAAGTTACATAAAGAAGGTAATCGTTTGGAAATTATGATTGATTTTGGTGATTGATTTACAAGAGTTTTTAATATTTGGAAAAAATACACTATTGCTTTATCTTTTGATTTTGTAGACATAATTAAAAATATAGTGTTTAATGAGAATGGTGTTATTGTTTCATTAGATGTGACAGAAATGTATAGTTCTATTGGTAGAATGGATTCCATAAAAATAATTGAACACACATTAAAAAGTAAAGATATTTGTAAATAGGTGATAAAATTTGTTATTCTCTAAAAAAATTTGCATCAGAAAGTAGTATTTTAGATTTTTAGATATGTGTACTTTTAAGGATATTAAAATTTACAAAAAAGTATGTGGATAATGTTTTTGTTTGCAGAAATACCAATACTATAAATTTGCTTGTAGATGAATTAAATAATTTGAATAGCTCAAAATGGATTATTGAACAAAAGTTTAAATGTCTTTATGCAATGATTATTTAGAGTATAAATTACTCATCTAATTTATATAAAAGGATTATATATTATCTTCAAATTATAATAATGGTATAGAAAATGACTACTTTTAAATCTTTTCTATATTATAATGAATAGCAGTTATAAAACTGACAGGATACAATATATTAAATTATTTTTCAAAAATATATAAATGTATAATATGAGAAGACAAATTCTACATATATTAAACAAATTAATAATAATAATAATAATAATAATAATAATAATAATAATAATAATAATAATAATAATAATAATAATAATAATAATAATAATAATAATAATAATAATAAACAAGGCAAAACTCTCCATACAGTAGTGCCACAGGGTGGCACTACTGTATGGAAAGTTTTGCCTTGTTTAATAACAATTATGTGCTAGTATAAGAGATAGTGATCATATGATGTTTAGTAATTTAATAATAATAATAACAATAATAATAACAACAACAGTAATAAACATATCCATGCCATTTCTAATAATGATTTAAGAGTGACTTTTAAAAATATTTGATGATACATTCATTATTTTATTTCATGTTCGTTTAAATGTAAACAAATTAATAAATAGTTCCAAAAATACTATATGGAAAAAAAAAGACAATGTTATTTATCAAATTATATGCAAATGAAAAATTTGTATATAGGTAAAACATAATGTTTTTTTTATAAAAAATATTAAATGAATTGGTATACTATATTACTGTATGAAAAATGCAACAAATTATATTAACATGACTATAGTTTCCTTCAATCTTGAAAGATCTTATATTTTAAAGTTTAACTCTAAGTCATATTACACAAGAATATTACACAAAAACACATCATATAAAGAAAAAAATTACAAAGGAAATTTTTATGAATCAATTCAAAAACTCTTAAACAAATAGACAAGAATTTATTACTAATTTTTATATAATTGTAAAAATCATGAAATGTATTGTAAAACTAAAACTGTATTACTATAATGTATATAAATGTGTGTGCACATTTTAAATGGAAAAATATTGTATTTACTAATACTTAAAAAAATGTTTTAACATTTGAAAAGCCTTTTTAACATTTCTGAATCATTTGAAGTATTAAATGATTTAAACTAATTTTCTGATATAGTTAAGACTAAGTAAAAATAATTAAAATAGTATAAATCAATATTAATTAAGATTTATATTTATCATAATGTGAAACAAAAAATAAAAATCATATTGTATTTTTTTACAGTTTATGAATAAATACAGATCAATGGAGAGAGCAGGACTGTTTGGTTCTGTTCTTTTCTTGAGCTACTCAAAGTATTAGTCTTTATCAAAATATTTTTCTTTTATTAAAAACCTCAGGGTTTTGTTCTTTAAAACAATGTTTTTTTCTTTCATGTGAAGGATGAATTTTGTTGACACAGTTAACCAAGGAATTGAACGATATTCAAGTTCTAATATAGAGAATATAGAGAGAAACAGGAAGGACATTTGTAAATCTAAGAAATTAAAAAATTCCAAGAAAAAAGGAATTATCTGTAAAACCAATGATTTCCATGAATAAAAGATTTGATATATCCATAGACCAACTTTCCCCCAACTTAGTTCTCCAGGCTTGCAATGATCCTCCTAAAAATTTTGGACTCCAGAGAGATTGTTACTGATGAAAACATCTGTTCAAGCAAGAATTATAGCATGAATAACATGAATAAGCTATAGTACAGCCAGCAAAGGGCTCAAGATAACATTGAAAAATCAATGAAAAACATTGTAAGTTACATTGAGAATGAAGATATGAATGAAAAATCACCTCAAAAGGACAAAATTTCATCTGATAGAGGCAAAACCAACCAGTCTGGAACACAGGGAAGAAGACCTGAAAGTAGAGCATTTTTCTGCTTTATTTTCTAAAAATAAGAAAACTCCTAATATCTTTTTAAACAAAAAATAAACATACTAATCCTATAAAAGATATATAATTTTAATGCTATTACTGATGATAGCTCTAATAATTCCACACCCTTTGTCACTCAGAGTCTTTATCAAAATATAGATAACAACAAAATATTATATGCTAAAATTTTACAAAATTTTAATAATAAGAGCAACTTTATTTCTTGTTATGATTCACAAAATACACTGATCTTTTCAATATGCTGGAGGATGACTGTCCAGTCACTGCTCAAAATGGGGTGCCTGATATGGACCTATCTCTTCCAAGGCTGGATAAAGTGAAATTAATGAACATTATAGATGATTTCAATTCTATTATTCCACCGCAATTACATCGATCTTTTTTAAATTATGTGAATAAAAAAACTCTAATTTTTGCCATCACTAATCAAAATAAAGACTTATTTACATTTCCAATTGATAAATTCTGTAGCCAAATCACAGCAAAAATTTATAGATATACAAAATACCAAATCATCCAAACAACTGTTATGTAATTGTGGAATGCCACAATCCCACTTAGAAGCAGATATTCCAAGGGACGATGAAATTCATTGATAACAAAATTTTATGTACAATTGACATGAATAGGCTGGTGATATTAACCAGCCATATTTGAAATTGTTAGCTGGGTTTTAATCAATTTGACCTTTAAAAAATTCTCACCTAAAGTTTGATATTGCTCCATAGGGTCTATGTCCACGAGAAAAGGGTGAACATTCCTGTACTCACAAATTCTGTGCTCTTTTCAGTTACCCTCAGTAAGGGAGTATCACCTACAGACATTCCCATGATCCACTGTGCAGAGTCAGCCCCTCTAATAATATCTATTTGGGTGTACCACTGCAGTGCTTCCACTGTAGGTTGAGGGATCATTTTGTCATGGATTGTCCTTTGAGGATATGCCTGAATTGTAAGCTTAGTAAGACTAAATTACATAACTGTATTTCTGGGTCTATACAAGAGAAGCAACACCTTATATCAAATCAAGAAGAAAGTTAACAGTCACAACCAATTAAGCTGGAGTTATCACAGCCTTCAGAACAAATGATTCACATGATTTCAGAGTCATTGGAGAAAACTCCCTGGGAAGCTATGAATTCTGGCACAGAGTCAGAATCTGATATGATGTTAATAAAGTTTGCAGTCATGACTACTGACAAAAGTAAGAGAAAGGACTACAATCAAAAAGGAATGTCAGCAACTCCTTTTGTAACTCAGAAGTTCAAAGGATAGAAAAATCAAGTGACAGTTCCTCAGATGCTGATTTGCTGGACAGGAATATAAAAGGAAAGAAGTATAAGGTCAGCATCCATGATGAAGAGTTAATTGGGCCCCAGCATTTATCTGTATCTGATAGTATAGAGGAGAATTTCACTCAGATGATGATGTTAAAGAACAAGGAATGCATAGATCAGACAATAATCCTTTTGGAGGTTCCTGAAACAAATGAAGCACAAAGTGAGGGAAATCTTCATGATAATGATTTAAAACATAAGAGATGTGAAAGTGACAATTTGAATCTACAGCAAAACAATCTAAAAACCATATGTTTTGACAAACTAGACAAAACAGATTTCAGATTGATAACTAGTGATCGATGATAAATATAAAATAGATGGGGGCAGAACAGATTTGAAGTATGGTTGCTACTTGTCATCACTTCAGATATGAAAGATGAAGATATTGAATGTGAGTTGCAGCAGAGTTATCTAAGAATTTTAATCAAGGATAGGGTAATTATGGAAGGAACACTTCAGCATGCAATTTACCCTGAGAGGACTAAATGGTCTACTGTATCTCAGAGAAGGGCCTGGACAGTGGGAATTTCACTGACATCAGCCACAGGACATGTATGGACAGAGTTTTTTATGGACTCTTATGGTTTGGACTTTCAAGTCTTTGGGAATTTTGGCCATTGGAATCCAGGTTTGAGCTAGAACTAACTCACTTCTTGGGTTCTTAAGTGTATTGTGACATGGGTCTAAGGTCAATAGTCAATCATTGAATGGATTGGGGTGACTGATGAAAATGACTCTATTATTATTTGTCATTTGGTTGTAACATAGTGTGCTTACTAATATCCTGATTATATCATTGTAGATCACATCATGTGAGCATGTCAGATTAAAAATGTATTCCGAGATGATGAAGTTCTATGGTGTAAAATTACATTAAAATCAAAATATGCATTACGAATCATAGATAGATTTAGATTATTACTGTATGTAAACATGTAAATTCAAAATCTAATAAACCTTTTTTAATAAAGTCTTCAGTACAAAATTAAACACAAAGATTTATAAGATTCACAACTGTGTCGAATTCACCTTTATGTAATTAAATATTGTTGAAATTAAATGTATGAATTGAAAAATTGAATTTTAATAGAAGGGATTTTTGTTTGCTTGTGAAGAAATTTTTTTATGTATATTAATAATTAATTTGTGTACATATGGTTTTCAAATTTAGGAATAAATTTTTATCATTTGATAAACAAATCAAAATATTTTTCAAACAATAGTAGATGTTTTTGGTTTCAGATAATTACAAATTTTCATATGGGAAAAATGAGAGGATAGATATATACAAAGAAATTAAAACAACATTAGTTCCTTTTTTAAATGTATTTCTCATGCAGCTGCAGTTAATCCCATTGAATATGAAACTCAGTTATTAATTACCAGTGCTTGAAAGCAACTTCTCCAGAAATTTAGCAGAAGTCCTTTCAATGAAAAGAAACTAGCATTGACTTTTCTGAGAAAAGGAGCTAAACTAACATTGAAAAATTATAAATTACCATTATTATTGATCAATTGCAGCCATAAGGTTTGTATTATCATATAATTTATTAACTACCAATATTAGTGTAGTTATTATTATCTCAAAATATAGTTACTGGTAGAAGAATAAAAAAATTTCCATTACCTGCCTAACAAATAAAGATATGTTTCTGAGTTGATAGTCTTTTTCGAACTAAAAATCTATGAAAACTGAAAGTCTACCAAACACTGTGAAAGTAATTAGACCTATAAAGAATAAAATTCACCAAAAGAAAGAAATAAACATTCTATTAACAAAAATTGAGTGACCTAAAAAAATAGCTATTTTTTGGAAACTGTTAAAATTATGTTTTTGAAATTAGATTGTGTATGGTAAAGTAAATAAAATGAGATAAAATACCAAAGATAATATGAGATGGTGAATAGTGAAATTGATAAGACATTTAATTTCAATATTTCAATATGCTAGCATTTAATTAATAATAGATGTATTAATTTGTAAACATTTTGTAATCAGTTTTTCCTTTTTTTTTTTAAGATATTAATATCACAAACTATGAGTATATAATTAACAAATGATTTCATACAATGTTTGTATATATTTTTGAAGATTGTGAGGAAAATTGAATAAGATATTAATCCTTGACAGAAATATTCACAAATTGAGACACTGTAGGGTAATTTGTGTATTTATAGATATTCACAATTTAAGAGTTATTCAAAGCATTTGTATGAGAATAAAATATAATTATATATATATTACTTAAAAATTCTTTGTCAAAGCATTTGTATGAGAATAAAATATAATTATATATATATTACTTAAAAATTCTTTGTCATTCTCATAAATTTTATTAGTTCATTAAATTGTTATTTCCAAAATCAGAAAATAATAACTGTATCAATTATTTAGTCAGTTCTCTATTTGACTCCAAAGTATACTTATATATGCGATTATGGATCATATAATATACAGAAAAAAGTTCAAAGTGTTTTCTATTTGTCATAGATTGTCGGTAATTTAGTGAACAAAATTATTATTTATGGGGTATAAGGAAGTTGCTGAAGATGTAGAAGCATTCTCATACTTAAAGCAAATGAAGATAATTTGTCTTAACCAATCTTATTTTTATAGTCGATCAAAAAAAAAAAAAAGTGAATCTTTGTTAGGGAAATTTAACAAGTTCATCAATATTATTTCAGTAAGATTATATTTTGAATAATCAAACTATATAAATCAATGATAAATAATTGACCAATATTATGCTGGATGAATTAAAATTTTAAAATAATGCTTAAATAAGTATGTCAGCAACATTTATTCTGATATAGATGCATAATATCTAGTCATGTGCAGTAAATATATTTATTTGTATCTAGTGATAATAATCATTATCAATGGAATTGAATTGAGTTCATTTCATTCTATTTTGAGTAATCTGCTTTCTCTCCAAAGTTTCATTAACAAAGTATTTGATATTTATATATTATAAT
Source organism: Epiperipatus broadwayi (assembly GCA_028023455.1). NCBI lineage: Eukaryota > Metazoa > Onychophora > Udeonychophora > Euonychophora > Peripatidae > Epiperipatus > Epiperipatus broadwayi. Next base: position 2,457,422 of record JAQFVV010000004.1, read on the forward strand.
AACATTATAAATGTTCACCACTTTTTACTTTTAAAAATGTGTTTCCCAACACTTCAGCCATTACATATGGTCATTGTCAAAGAATCTTCTAAGAAAAAAAAAGAAAGATAAAAATCTTATAAATTTTTGATACTTTTCATCTCATATACATAAGTATTCTTATTGTACTTATCTATTTTTTATTACATACTTTTATTAAATTTATAAAAAGGGCATACTAAAATTATAATTTTAAAAAGCAAAATTGAAAAAAATATATACAGTGTATATCATGAGCAGACATTATTTTTGTTTATTCTTTTAAGATTAAAAATAATTGCAGAAAAAAATTATATATTTTTTTATATAGCCTTATTATAAAAGTAGTAAGTTGTATATAGCAAAATATAGATGTGTACAGTGTGAATAGTTAATGTATATATAATATGATGTTTTAAAAATATATAAAACTTTTATTTCATTTTTCTTTTATTAAAAACACCCTTGACAATTTCTGGAGATGATATCTGTTGAAGTTAAAACATTGGGCAACAGGTTATGATTTAAGTTTGTAGAATATATATATATTGTAACGGGCACATACGACGTTACATTATTTTTTTATTAGTAAACGTAAAAAAAATAAAAGTTTGCAAATAAAACTTTTTTTTTTAAATTAAAAATTGAAAATTAAAAAAACCTTCTTAAACTTGTATATATAAAATCGCACAGATAAAAAAAAATTATTATTAAAATAAAACTTTATTAAAAATAGAAAAACTAAATCTTTCAACAAAAAGATTTAGAGATAAAAATATATCTTTAAGTTTGGAAAACACATTAATTAATCAGAAAATGGAAATGATTGTTTTAATTAGTTAAATGTAAACTAGCCTTGGGCATTTAAATGTATAAGCATAGGTCAGATAAGAGAAAAAAACAATGGAATCGGACCTCAGCGAAAGGACCATCACATCGCTGATGTAATGTCAATTGAATCCTTAAAATTAATATAAAAGGAAAAGTTTGGAAATTATTAGAGTTTATTACAAGAGTACAGATATGTGTTAAGTTGGAGAGGGTTGGAGGTGAAGGGATTGAAAGATGCACTTTCAATTCCTTCAGTTGTTATAAAAAAAAAAAGAAAATGAAACATCGCTTTTCCTAAAAAAAGTACCACAGGTTCATCGAGGGATTTTAACATTGGATTCAAAATGGCAAGCAACGGATAACTAAGGAACATTTTTAAAACAGTAAGCACATTATGAACTTAAATGAATATTAATTTGGAAACACTAAGAACTTTAAATATAAACTTTCTCATTATTTAATTTATAAGAAATGGAATCCTATCTGACCAACTTAATTTATTAATTAGTTATAATTTTATTTGATGTATTTCTTTTTGGTAAAATCATTTCCATTTATTTATTTTTTTGTTGTTTTAAGTTTTTATTATAATTTCTGTTTTTCGATAAATTAAACTATATAAATATTAAACTTAAGTCGGGCGTGAATAGCTATATAGATTTGTAAAGTTATATTAGGGGAGGGTAATCTTAGGTTATTCGTTTTGTAGTTGAATTAGGTCAATAGATTGGATATATTGGTGTAATTAGTAGATGTAGTATGAGATTTGCTACAGGCAGAATCGCTATTTTACGCCGCACACACTCGTTTTGCCTATGGGAGGAATTATAAGATGGAGACCGCAGTTCCTTCCTATGGAGTTTTTTTTTATTGCTCTTATCATCAGATAGATGTAATATTCCTATCTGACAAGAAGCAGTTTCTACTCTTAACCTAATTGTTCTGCCGTATTCGTATTATGTTGAACACATCGATATATCAGATGGATTGAAGTTTGGTTTGACTGCGAACTTTTGGCCTAAGGTTAAACAAGGATTGAATATTTTCTTTTCAAATGCAAATCTGTGTAGTCTATTCATACTCAATACTCTAAATAAAGATGCATTAAATTTAATTTGGGTATAGACATTTGCATGGGTTTGTTACCGGTTAATTATGTTTTTGGTTTTCATATTTGAACAAAATACATTAGACATTCGGTAAATACTGATACCTTATGGTGAGTATCTAAGATGTATTTATGTTGGATGTCTTTTAAGTTATTGGTGTCTTGTGGCATCTTACGATGAATGCCATTGAGTTTCTTATAAATTTCCCTCTGCATTTCCATCAATGACTTTATATTTTGATCGTTTATGTTTACTTTGGAATGTTTTTGACCATGTAATCTATGTAACCGATCTATACTCAACATTCATTAAAAACACATTTTATAAATCCATCTGTGTGAACTTAATTAAAATGTAAACTTATAATATTATTAAAATGTAAATTTAAATTCTAAAATCAAGTTAAAATCCAAAGTAAAGGTTATTTTAAAATAATGCTAAATTTTATATATATGTGCATCAATAAATGTTTGTATGTTAATTACTGGCAGTGGCTTATTTTATTGTTTTTTAAAAATTATTCTTAGATAAGAATTTATTGTAAATGTAAAATCTCTGCTGTTCCATTGAGCTAGTGACTATGGGCTAATGACCGGAATCAACCAATATAATTTTTTTTAAAACTTACGTATCTGCCTACTATATAAATTTTCTAGGTTCAAATTCCTAATGGTGCCCTGTAGTGCAGATTACGTTAAGTACTTCATCCGGATCATTATAATATATATATATATGATGAAGGAGATTGTCTTGACAACAGTTTGAATTTATTGATTGTTATTGATATTTGGATTGTCTACATGTTGAGTCGTTTTTAATGATTATTTAAAAACCCATTCAACCTTGAACATTAATACACTTATTATTTAAATAATACTTTGGGTGCAATTTGAAATTTATAATTACAGTTTGTAATGTTATAATTGACTATTTATTAGTCTTCATTCAGAATAGGCTATATTTACCTGTTTAAAGAGAGTTATTTAAACTTCTTTGTATCAATAATTTCAATTTCTGTGATCAAGTTGCAAACTTTAGTGTCTATATGGAGCATTAATAAAGGTGGGATTCCACCTTTATTGTTGAAAAGGAGATTGCCTTGACAACAGTTTGAATTTGTTGATTGCTATTGATATTGGAATTGTCTAAGTATTGATTGTTTTTTAATGATATATATATATGTTGAGCTATTTCCATCACCTGAAATGTTGGCAACAAATTTGTGATAAGTTTTTATGATATATGTATGTGTGTATATATATATTCTCACTGAATTGAATATGTAAACATTATCAACTTAATATAGAGAAAGTATATAAGAAAGACAACATAATGGTTTAAAAAGGAATAACCATCAAATAATATATATGTAATCTTACAATTGAATGTTTGTAAATACAGTAATTAGATATATATAAAGTATAACTTTAAAAATTTTATCCACTTAGGAGCACTTTCAACTATCTTCATTGTCTTTGTCAACTAACACATTGAAAGGCTAACCTTCCCACAATTCTGTGATCTTAACATTTGCTGCCTGTCTGTTAATTAAGTCTTGTTTGTATTTGTATATTAGTATACCTTCCTTTATTTTTCTTTTGTTGTTATTTTTTGCTGTTTTTTTGTTGTTAAAAAAAAAAAAAAAAAAAAAATAACAAGAAAAAAAAATAACAAAAAGAACATAAAGGAAGCTATGCTAATATGCAAATACAAACAAGACTTAATTAAAAGACAGGCAGAAAATGTTAAGATCACAAAATTGTGGGAAAGTTAGCCTTTCACTGTGTTAGTTGACAATGACTATGAAGATAGTCAAAAGCGCTCCTAAGTGGATAAATTTTTTAAAGTTATACTTTACATATATCTAATTACTGTATTTATAAATATTCAATTATAAGATTACAAATATTGATTTGAAAAAATACAGATATTTAATTACAATATTATATATATATATTGTAAGGATACATTAAAGTCTGACCAAACGAAAATCACCACACATGCCAATATTAGAGAATAAACCCACCAACATAATCTTTAAGATATTATTAATTATATATTAATCAATTTTGTGCAAAATTGTCAGTTAAAAATGTATTCGTGATAATACTGATATATATATATATATATATATATATATATATATATATATATATATATATACCAAACCTATAAACACATGCAAGTAAAAATCTCAAAAACAAAAGAAAGAAATCATTAATGTTAATTTTTTTTATTTATTAATCTAGCACAAAATTCTATAAATGTCAAAATGTCTTCAACAATAAAAATAAAAGCATGATATTGAAACTTATACATTAATCAGTGAAAGATAAGACAATACTTCATTCTTTTCAAGAAAAAAAGGAAGGAGAATAAATGCCATCTTCAAACAAATTATTTTTAAAGTTCTAAAATTGAGTTAGTCATCATTTTAACTATTGTCAATAGCAGAGCTCATAAGCCACTACAATTACAACTTGAAAAAATCAGTTAAGGAACCCACTACCAATTTCCATAAAGCTTACATTTTAATCCAAGTTATAAGTTAGAAAACAACAAATCATGTATGACTAGGAAATGATAAACAACATGGAGATAGAGATGCTCATCATGCTACATGATTTCAGATGTGATTATTATTTCAAATTAACATCACGATGACCACAATAGTAAAAAGATGTAATACAATTAAGCAAAGAAACTCTCTTAACACTGGATAGTATATAAAAGAATCTGAGTCACCAACACAAAGTTCCAGATGGTGACTGAAGGTTATCTGATGAATTACCATCCAGTTCATACAAAGGATCTTTCCTAAAGGCAAAGCTACTTAGATGTTTCACAATGTGAACTACAATGACTTTTAACTATGACTAGACTAAGCATGATTAACATCTCAAATTATATTTTTAAAATTTTTTATTTATTCTTATTTCACTTATCAAATTGGTTTCTTTCTTTTGAAATAAAGAATCAATCCATCCAACTGTCAATTATTCGAGAGGGGAGGGAGCCATCAATTCTATTTTTTATTATTCATTTAATGGGCTTGGATTGAAAACATTAGGGTGTTTTTAGTTTAAAACTCATAGTTTTGTAGTTAAGTGGAGATAAAAGGTGGCTGCTGGAGGATTGCATTAGATCCTATGATCGAGGTGCAGTGCTCTCAGATCCAAAGCTTCTCACTGACAAAGGCCACAAGCCAGAAACTAGTGTGGTGATATTGGATGAGTAGGAACTAGATGGGAATTTTATGTACAAGCCTTCTGGCATCCATTGATTACTCTAGCTTGCTGTGTGTGGCAATACGTATAGTGAGTTTTGCCTGTTATAATAATAAAATGTAGGTACAGACTCCCAAATTTTCTTGCCAATTGATACATTAGTCTACTGACTTGAAAGGCGAGACTTTATTCTTATATAATATTAAGCACTCACACTTTGACAGTTACTATACATTTCATGTTCAATGTTTATGTTCAATTAACTTAATTATTAATTATTTGTTATTCAGAATGAATGACTAAACTCTTGAATGATTGGTCTATCCTATCATAGATTTATATGACACCAGAATAGGATGGGTTCAGAATATAAGAGCAACCTTCAACAAATTATAAAATGTAGATGGATCAGAAATTAATGAGCAACTGATATTAGAATTTTTAGTTAGCAAAGTTAATTGTTAAAATATAAGTTTCTCTCTTTATGTTGTATTCGACATAAAGTTGAAATTATTAAATTAGAATGGTGAATGACCATCCTTTGTAGGGATTAAAGATATGAATTAGTAAATAGTTAATGAACACAAACAAAGAATGATCATGCCTATACAATTATTAATTAATCAAAACACATTAATTTTGTTATAAAACAATCATGAATGGAAACCATCATAAAAATTAATTTGTTAAATATTAAATTAAATTAGTTGTCTGTCATTTGTTTTTTCTATTTTCCAATAAATCACACTATACTCATATTCAATATACACATCAAATATGGGCTAAATATATCTTGAAATAGAGTATGTTTACATTCTTCCTGAGTTTGAACTCTGTGGCATAATGAGGACCAAGAAGAGGTGAAGAAAGGGAAGTTATGTAAGTGTGAATTCCATCCCACTTAATCAGTAATTATCATAGAACCCCTTCACAAAACTGAGGTAAATCATCAGATAACTGACTTGCCCTATCAGGTTTAATGCCATACCTTAAAGAACAAATGGGTGACCATAGTTAGATGCATCTCTCCTATGAGGAAAATATTCTGTTATGTATGCTTCCCAAACATGTGGGCCTCTTAAATAAGAGCATAGCAGCACATATTCCATCCCGTTGCTCTCTCTCTCTCTCTCTCTATATATATATATATATATATATCCATCCCGATACTATATATATATAATTCTTTTCTCTTTTCTGTGTGATTGTAATTTTAAATAAATGTTAACACATTTAAACCAGAAAAGGCATACATCATTTTTTTTACTCATGTTGAGCATGCTTTCAATATCTTAAGTATCAAAATCATAGCTTTTTTTAAGTCTTGTTGCATTTTATTATACGAATTTGTTTGCTATTTGTAAAAATTTACATAAGATTAAATTTTTTATTTCTTACACAAATTTTATGTAAATGTTTTCAGAAGGCTACTTTTTAGATAGAGGGATAGAGGCTTCTTTTTATTTGTAGTGCATTTGTCCTTGGCTATTGTCCATGCCTCCTTAATCTTTCTTTTCTTATCATCACTTTCAGTACACACAATATCCACTTTAGGAAGATCAAACTCATGGCCTGACCACAGTTCATAATCTAAAAATATTGATGAGTACTCCTTACTTTCTTTTTGTTTTGTTATACAAGTTATTGTGCATAGGTTTGCTCTTGTTTCCCCAATAATAAGCATCTAAGCAATGTCTATGTGTGTGTGTGTGTGTGTGTTATGTTGGACTATTTACATAATCTAGTTTTAATTGTTAAATAAAAAATTCAAACTTTATTTAAACTTTTTAATAATAATCGGCACGTTAGTATATATATATTCTAAATATTCATATATATATATATTTTAAATATTTTAACTAAAGTTTAATGTAACACCATTCTAGAAACGCTAAAATAATTAGACTAGAAAAACAAAAATGCATTAAAAATACAATTATTTATTCCATACATGTTTAAACTTTTATTTCAGTCTTCACTTTCTAAGTTCACAACATGAATGGAATAAATAAATGTTCATACTCGTTTTTTTTCTCTTTAGCTTTTTGCTTGGTTATTATAAGTAACAAAATCTTTTAGATAAATGATTGATTAACCAATAGTCAATCTTTTTATTTTAGATTAAACAGATTGTGGTCATGTGTGTTAGTTATATTAGGTAGAATGAATGACTTAAGGGGGCTTGAAAGTCTTGGTTCAAATTTTCTTTAATTACATCTAGATTAAGTATATATATTATACTGGTATTTAAATATTAGATTTTACTTTTAAACATACAAATTTTATTATTATTATTATTATTATTTTAAAACATACTTTATAATTGTTAAGGCATCTTGTTATGATGATTTCTATAACATTTTTTGTAAAAGTTTATTTTGTCATTAGTATTCTTTTTTTATATTTAATCCTGCATTTCTTATTTCCAATATGACTTGCTTAGCTTCTATACTTTCTAAACCTACAGAATTCATTCAGTGATTAAATGAATTTAAAAGAAGGTTGAATGGGTTTATTTTGCTGAAGTTCATAACAAGTTTGACATCAGGCCACGAGTCTATCATTTTTCTACTGCGCCGAATCACAGAGATTATTAATAATGATAATATTAGTCATATATATATATATATGTCCAAAAGATGGCGCTATAGCAAAACCCCCGAACAAGTGTAAGATTTGTTTTACATAAACGAAAAAAGAGTCAGAAATTAACTACCTCTTTCATTTGCTCACCCCCCAGATCAGCTGATTTCAAGCTGGTTTGCTATCCTCAGTGGGGGATAGAGTGTTTCTATACTCTATCCCCCACTGAGGATAGCAAACCAGCTTGAAATCAGCTGATCTGGGGGTGAGCAAATGAAAGAGGTAGTTAATTTCTGACTCTTTTTTCGTTTATGTAAAACAAATCTTACACTTGTTCGGCGGTTTTGGTATAGCGCCATCTTTTGGACATAAATAACAAGTGATAGCAGGTTACGTGATTAACTTGTATTTGTTTTTTCATATATATATATATCTTTTCTATTTAACATAATATAGTTTTGTCTAGGTTATGCACAGCTGTTATTTATTGTAATTAATGTATAAGATGACCATATGTACTGATTTGATTTGACGTACCAGTACAGTTTAGGAAATTATAAGAACTTATGTATCTTTTTTTATTAAAACCATTTTATTCAAATGCTACACTTGATTCTTTTGTTGTATTTCAACTTATATCCTATGATAGTGACTACACTCGTGCTGAAAGAGTTACTTCAATTGTGAAAAAAATATTAACTATATTTATGTGTTCTTAATTATTACTAACAATCAACCTCTCATAAGTGAATAAGGCCAACTATTTAACTCCAGAAAAAGATAGAAACAAAGAAGAAATAAAATTAAAAATGGCTCTAACAATGACTTACAAATCAATGTCTTTTCCATAAATATCGCATGTAAATCATCTACTTATCTGTGTCAATTGACATCTTGCGATTCTGTCTTAACCTTTTCTGCAGAATATTTTTCTTTCTGAAAGAACTCAACAACTTACCTAATTGTATATGTTCATTGTATTCTATTCTTAGCATATACATATTATAATGGTCGGCAAAGTAGAGTCTTACCGTATCTGCACTACAGGGCGCCACTAGGTTACTTGAACCTAGAAAATTTATAGAGTAGGCAGATACGCAAGTTAAAAATCCAACTTTTATTTTATTGACCATTTGCCCTTGCCACTAGTTCATGGAGATGCAGAGGTTTTAAAACATTTATTAAAATATATTTTTAATAAAGTTTTAAAAAAAAAAAAACTAGATCACTGCCAGTACTAATAACACAATAGATTTTATTAACGCACATTTAAAATTGAGGAATAAAATTTATATTTAGATTTTAGTATTAATTTTTAAATTTAAATTACTATTTTAAATAGTCCGCACAGATGAACATTTTATTAATATTTTAATGTTGGGAATAGATAGGCTACATAGAGTCTACAGTTAATAACTTTTCAAAACAAATCATTCAATCTTAGACTAAAAGTTTGTAGCCAAACCAACGCCTGCTTCCAGATATATAGTCACAATCAATGCAATATGAAGATGCTAGCATAAAATCATGCTGACAGGAATGTGCATCTGACAGCATGATATTATTTGAAGGACATGATCCTCATCCAGTACAGGAATGTGCATCTGTCTGGTGAAGGAATCATGTATATAAATTAATTAAAGAGTGCTACGTATGGGGGAGAGTGGTCTTTCTGCTGACTTATAATCCCTCCACAGAGCTAGAAGGAGTCAATGGCACAGGAAATACATCTGCGACCATTGCAACAATATGACTGCCTCTTTGGGGTCATGCATTCAGTTGGGCACATTGCCCTATATGCTAAACACACTTAACACTACATTGATATAAACACCCATATATCCCTCCACAAGCATTGTCCAAACTATGAAACAAATAGCCTGAAACCAACCATTTAAAATAAACATAAACAAATTTAAAAATAGTTATTAATTTTTATCCATGCAGCTATCTACACCCAACTTTAATTTGATACATTTTAATTAACACTTAACACAAAAAAAGGAGAAATGGAAATGATTGCTTAAACAGATGCATAAAAAAATACTAATAATTGATTTTGAATTCTTTAGGCCAGATAATAGTTCTTATTTTCAGCTATTAATTGCAAATTTAGGAAAAGTTCCTATTAGATAAACACAAGAGTTCATACTTTACGGATTAAGCAGACTTAGAGGTCCATCTTCATGATCACTTTCATAGATTGTTTGTCCTTCTTTTAAATGAAACTGCTACTTGTCATGCATTTAATCAGGAACTGTCATCCAGAGGCCTCAGCTGGTTGTCTGGAAAATTAAATTTATTGCAGACTTCTACATTGTGAAATCTGCAATACAGCTAGTTATAACAATATATTAATAGTCAGCTCTAAGATAACCACAATTATAATCATCCCTCTCAATTCAAAAATTTTGTGTTTTATACTTTTATTAGCCTCTTATCATCAAATCTTCAGATTCAATGAGCAAGACATCACTAATCCTCTCATGTTTCATTTATGGTCCGTGCTGTCATTTCATGCTTGCATTGGTCATTTAATTTCTTTTTATTCTCTTATCTGACCATTTAATTATTTGAGTGCCCCAAGGGCTAGTGTGATTTAGAACAATCATTTAATTAATAAAACAATCATTTCCATTTTCTAAGATTATAGAAATCAACATTATTTCTATTTTTAAAATATCAATCTTTATATTTTTACTTTTTTACAAAAAAAAAATACTTTCAAATACTTTTTCTTAAAATAGTTTAAGTTTTCCATCTGCGCGACAATATATATTAAGTTAAACAACTTTTAATTTTCAGTTTTTAAGCTTTTTCTTTTTAATAAATCAATTTTTATGTACGATCTTTTTATTTTAATTTTAAATTAATGTAACGGTTACAATATATTAAAAGACTTTTTGCATAATGATTAGCACTTGTATTTTTTAATTTTCCAATATGATATTTGAATCAATTCTGACTAAAGTAGCTTTCAAATATAATACTGTAGAGCAAAGATTTCACTAGCAATTTTATATATAAATAATCATAAAGCAAAAGGTAATAATTTTTAATTAGCCAACTATTGAGTGATGGTAATAAATGACTTTTTTCTTTGATTTATTGACTTCAATTTATCTTTTCAAATGAATTTTGTTTTCAGATGAATTTCTCAGCCATTTGAATTAAACATACAGTTATGGCTGCTAAATGGATATCTATCTACTTTGAACTAAATAATAAATCACAAAAAGAAAAATCAAATCCAGTATTTATTTGAAAAAAACTTTCAACTTGTAAAAAAAAATATCACATGATCATCAGGCTCCTCACTGATGAAAGCCATAAGCTAGAAACTAGTCTGGGGATATTGGATGAGTCAGCATTAGATAGGGATTTTATGCACAAACCTGCTTGCATCCATTAATTACTCTGTTTTGCACTGGTGGTGCTACTGTATGGAGAGTTTAGTCTCTGTGTGTGTGTATATATATATATATATTCTACCTAACCCGCCCTCTTACTCTTTATATTTATATTTTTTCTTTTTATTTTAATAATAATATATAAAGTACATCATCTCGTAAATTTGTATAAAGCATCATTTATATAAAGTAATAACAATATCCCAAATTTTATTATAACGACTCGATCAGAATTCTATACCACTCTCTTACACAGAATCCTATCACAGGGTGGTTAGTGCTACGGGTGGAGTAATCAATATCATTGGAACTTTTGCCAATAACATTTATACTCGTTTACTAGAACACGTATTAGCCAATCAAACTTTTATTTATTTAAAGGACGAAATCCTATGGGCGCCAGTCGAGCTTGTCGACAAGTCTGCTTGACCAATATGGTCTAGTACCCGCTCCCGCTAGCTCAGATACAATAATCAATCAAATATACTCCGCCTACTTAAAAAATCACTTTTAAAAATCTTTCTACGCTAACTTTCTCGCTTTCTCTTTTCTTTATTTTAATTATTTAAGTTAAATCTAATTTGAGTAATAACTAAACAATGAAATATTCATTTACGCTATTATACTTCGTTTTGTCTTATAACACAATTATCTACACTTTCGATCAAGTTGAAATAAAATTTAATGCACTCAAAGTTCCATATTATAAATACAAATTAATCATACGCATACGCTTACATTTGAAGGAACAATAAAATCTCATATAAATACATTTGGAAATAATCATACGCATATACTGATATTTAAACTCACACTAAAATACATTTGATAAAATAACTATACGCATTCATTTATATTGGCAATCACACTGAAATCTCTGGGTATTAGAGCTAACGACAATTAGTAGTTCATAAGATAAAGTTCAGAGTTTATTATTACGGCTTTAATTAGTGAGTTAGAAATTGAAACAAATATTACCTAGCTTTCTCCCTCTGCACGGTTTTTTGAGCATTGCTTCAATAGTGTTTCCTTCAGTCAGTTAGCAATAACTGCTTGCAATCCATCCCGATGTCTTTGGGATCATGTGGGCTCCACGTGGACACTCCGTCTCCTTCTTGTTTATGCGACCATGATCGAATCTGGAACTGTCTGCTGATGTTATTGCCTGGAAGGATTCGGCCGGTTGTTCACACGATGGTTTTAGCAATGCAGCATAGTATAATTAATGAACGACAATTGCTTAATAATTGCTTAGGAATAATAATACAAGCATTGATATAGAATAGAAAATTTGCCCCTTTTATATTTACAGTTCTTATCTCGCGGATTCAATCTACAATACGTAACTAATCCTCTGGTGTTTCAGTTATGGTCCGTGCTGATTTTCTGGTGTTCGCATTGGTTATTTAATTTCTTTGTTAAAGTTTTTTCCAATTTCTTTGTTAAAGTTATTTACACTAATTAGCTGTTTGCTGGAAATTTCTTAGGTTTGTCATTAGCTCCCATTGTTTATTACATTCATTCAATTACACATATAATTTTTCTTTTTATTATGATTATAAGACAAAACGAATTCCACCTTGCTTTTTTTTTTTTTTTTTTTTTTTTTAAAGCAATTTTAAATCGAATTTCAGTTTAGTCAAATCAAATTTCTAATCAAATCAAACCTAATTATCAATTTTTAATTTTTTTTAGCTTTTATTTAATACGACTCAAAATTATATTTTAGAAAACTATTTATTTTATGCTTTTAACGCTCACCTGTCTATGAGAAAAAAAATCTTTATTTTATTTTACCTTACACGAACTTTTAATTTTATTAATATTTACACAAATCGCTTATTAATTAATATTATTTTTTAAATTATATGTACCGCCAACGCACACACACTCCTTCCTAATATATCTCGGTACATTTCTCCGTCCCCCCTTTTTGAAACTAAAATATCACTCTGAGGTTTTAGTTTTAACGTTTAATTTTAATTTTATTCGATTTAATTTGATGGACGTTCGTCTTCTCTTATTCTTGGATGTCCGTATTCTCGTTGAGTTTGCAATTCCGTTATACCCATTGCTTTATTACTTTTATTTATTCATGCTCGATCAGGTGGTTCTCTCTTCCTGCCATGTGGATCGTGGTACCCATCCCATTCCCTGTATCGATCTGGAGGTTCCCTAGGTAGATTGCCATAATCAATCTGTGTTAAAAATTCCGCCATTTCCTCCACTGACCGTCCATCTTTACTTAGCATTAGTTGTTGTATATTTGGCGGCATATTATGGCATAGTGTTCTGATTATTTGACCATCTGACATAGGGAATGCAGTCAGTGCCTTGAGTTTTGACACTTGTCGGTAAAAGAATTTCGCATATGTTTCTCCCCGCGCACTTGCATATTTCTCGTGGGATATCTTATACCTGATTCCATCTTGTCTTGCTTCATTCCAAAATGCCCTTAACATGGCCCACCTGTACTCTCCAAATGTTTGCGGTTTCTCATCCAAGGTGTGCCACCAATCACGTGCCGTCTCTTGGAGGTAACTGCTGGCCACCGCAACCTTGTCCTCTTCCGGTAAACTTTTATTATAAAACATATTATTCAGACTTTCCAAATGTTTCAGCGGGTTCTCTCCTACCTCCGCTTTAAATACCGAGATGGCAAACTGCTTTTCCATAAATCTACTCGTCTGTTCACTGTGCCTATTCTCATTCTTAAACTCCTCGTACTTCTGCTCTATCTGTCTTATTTTCTGCCCTGTTTCCCCCACTACGTCTTTATATATCTCCTTTACTTTCGTTTTGATGTCCTTGGTGGTCTCTATTTCCTTCCCTAAATTCCCTAATTCCTGTCGCGTCGTTTCCTGGCTACTTATTAAGTCTTGACATATCTCTTCCACGCGTACTACTCTTTCTTCTATCTGGCTTTTCCCTATACTGCTTGACTCTTCCCTTGCTTCTATACTTTCTTTTAATTCTACTACTTCATACTTTTCTTCTTCTATACTCTTTTTCACTTCTCCTATCACTTCCTAGAATGCGTCCCTTCTTGCTGTCATTTCCTGTTTCATTTCTCCTCGTCTCTATCCTAAGTTCATTTATTTCCTCCTTCATTTCTTGTTTCATTTCTCTCATCTCTATCCTAAGTTCCTTTATTTCCTGTTGATTTTGTTTAATGTCTTGGCGTATCTCTCTCATCATGTTCATTAGCATTTGTAATGCGCTTTCTTCCACTATTTGCGGATTTTTGAAAAAAATCGGGCTTTCTTCTGGCGTTGCCCTCCCGTCACTTCCACTTTCATCCATTTTTCTTTTTAATACTAACAATAAACTTACGTACGCACAACCAAAACCTAACCTTCCCAGTTCCCCTCTTTTTTTTTTTATACTAAAATTCCCCGGAGTGTCCCTATGCCTCCACGTTTTATCTGATTGCAAAAAATCACCTTTACAGTTGCGCCGCTTACACAGTTTTCTAATTCTACTATCACGCTCCCTTCCGCTTCTTTTTACTAACTATCACTTCTGTCCTCATACACGACTCTGGCCACCGCTTGACTCACATCGGTTCTGCCATCTCAAAACATTTAGTTTTGCTCCACGTTGACGCGCCATTCTACCTAACCCGCCCTCTTACTCTTTATATTTATATTTTTTCTTTTTATTTTAATAATAATATATAAAGTACGTCGTCTCGTAAATTTGTATAAAGCATCATTTATATAAAGTAATAACAATATCCCAAATTTTATTATAACGACTCGATCAGAATTCTATACCACTCTCTTACACAGAATCCTATCACAGGGTGGTTAGTGCTACGGGTGGAGTAATCAATATCATTGGAACTTTTGCCAATAACATTTATACTCGTTTACTAGAACATGTATTAGCCAATCAAACTTTTATTTATTTAAAGGATGAAATCCTATGGGCGCCAGTCGAGCTTGTCGACAAGTCTGCTTGACCAATACGGTCTAGTACCCGCTCCCGCTAGCTCAGATACAATAATCAATCAAATATACTCCGCCTACTTAAAAAATCACTTTTAAAAATCTTTCTACGCTAACTTTCTCGCTTTCTCTTTTCTTTATTTTAATTATTTAAGTTAAATCTAATTTGAGTAATAACTAAACAATGAAATATTCATTTACGCTATTATACTTCGTTTTGTCTTATAACACAATTATCTACACTTTCGATCAAGTTGAAATAAAATTTAATGCACTCAAAGTTCCATATTATAAATACAAATTAATCATAATAGCTTACATTTGAAGGAACAATAAAATTCATATAAATACATTTGGAAATAATCATACGCATATACTGATATTTAAACTCACACTAAAATACATTTGATAAAATAACTATACGCATTCATTCATATTGGCAATCACACTGAAATCTCTGGGTATTGGAGCTAACGACAATTAGTAGTTCATAAGATAAAGTTCAGAGTTTATTATTACGGCTTTAATTAGTGAGTTAGAAATTGAAACAAATATTACCTAGCTTTCTCCCTCTGCACGGTTTTTTGAGCGTTGCTTCATTAGTGTTTCCTTCGGTCAGTTAGCGCTAACTGCTTGCAATCCATCCCGATGTCTTTGGGATCATGTGGGCTCCACGTGGACACTCCGTCTCCTTCTTGTTTATGCGACCATGATCGAATCTGGAACTGTCTGCTGATGTTATTGCCTGGAAGGATTCGGCCGGTTGTTCACACGATGGTTTTAGCAATGCAGCATAGTATAATTAATGAACGACAATTGCTTAATAATTGCTTAGGAATAATAATACAAGCATTGATATAGAATAGAAAATTTGCCCCTTTTATATTTACAGTTCTTATCTCGTGGATTCAATCTACAATACGTAACTAATCCTCTGGTGTTTCAGTTATGGTCCATGCTGATTTTCTGGTGTTCGCATTGGTTATTTAATTTCTTTGTTAAAGTTTTTTCCAATTTCTTTGTTAAAGTTATTTACACTAATTAGCTGTTTGCTGGAAATTTCTTAGGTTTGTCATTAGCTCCCATTGTTTATTATATTCATTCAATTACACATATAATTTTTCTTTTTATTATGATTATAAGACAAAACGAATTCCACCTTGCTTTTTCTTTTTTTTTTTTTTTTTAAAGCAATTTTAAATCGAATTTCAGTTTAGTCAAATCAAATTTCTAATCAAATCAAACCTAATTATCAATTTTTAATTTTTTTAGCTTTTATTTAATACGACTCAAAATTATATTTTAGAAAACTATTTATTTTATGCTTTTAACGCTCACCTGTCTATGAGAAAAAAAATCTTTATTTTATTTTACCTTACACGAACTTTTAATTTTATTAATATTTACACAAATCGCTTATTAATTAATATTATTTTTTAAATTATATGTACCGCCAACGCACACACACTCCTTCCTAATATATCTCGGTACAATATATATATATATATAACATGGTTTTACCCAAAACATTATTTATCTACATCATACAACCGTGAAAACATTAAATATAATATTATGCATAGTAGTCTATGAATATTTTTTATTGGGATATGCACGTCTTCAGTTTAATTCAAGCTGCTTATATTTTGCTTAGATAGAATTCTCTTTATCTATGCAGCCAATTTATTTAATTTTAAGGGAAATAAATTATTGCAATTTTTACGAAATCTAATTGTTTTTTTTTTTTTACAAAACTAAAGTATCTTGTATCAGTAGATTAAAAATCTATGATTATGAATGCTAAAATTTTACAGATAAAAAGTCTATAAAAGCAGTTTTCTTTCAAACTCTTATTAAAAAGTTGCTTACAGAGATTTTAAGTGAATATTAAAATTATTTATAATAAAAAAAGATCTTTTTTGTTTTAATTTTATAGTTAGACAATGTAACATAAGCCAGTTACTATTAAAGCCCAATTCTTGTTAATCATCTGTTCAAGAAGTTTACATGAAATGACATTACAAGACAGAGAAATATCAGAAAAACCATAAATTTCTAAATTCAAAGGCAAAATAAAATAAAATAATTATTGTAAATCAAAAAATATATAGGACAAGTATAGATCTCTGCACAACTGCATGATTAACAAATTTAAAATTACTAATCAATGCCATAAAATTTGGTTACCTGTTTTCTTTTTTTAAGATAACTTTCTAATCAGGAATAAAATAACCTTCAAAACTATATAAAAAAAACACTGAATAAGGAATGGATGATCAACAGAATCAAATGCTTTAAATAAATCCAAATACATCTTAAAACCATTATCCATTGAAGATATTAAATTGTATATATAACTATAAAAAGCAACCAAAATACCCTTTCCAGCAACAAAGCACAGAAATCACTCTATGCATATTCAATCATAACAACATTTTATCCTTGACTATTATTTCAAATAACTTAGCAATAACTGAAATGATTGAAATGACACAATTTCTAATAATTAATGGATCACTTTTCTAATATTGCATGAAAAACACCAATTTTAAAATACCCAGGAAATAAACCAGCTGCTAGTGAAAGGTCAAATAAATAAATTATAAATAGTAAAAGCAAATTTATTATCTTTAAAATTTTTGAAGTTAAATTCTTCAAGTTGTAGAAGAGAACATTTTAATCAATCAACAAAGTATGATATATGAATATCAGAAAGCATCTGAACAAAAGAAAAAATCAGAAATAGTCTTAAAAGCCAATTCACTTAACCTTCCTGTACTATGACAGATTTTTTTGTTCTCACTAGATTTAAACTTTCAACTTTCAGTTTAATATTAAACCATTATTATTTATCAAAATATAATAAATTTAATCTCATTTCATAGATATTTTTGTTTTGAAATTAAATAAATTTTAGAAAATCACATTTGATTTTCAGAATTATTTTAAAATTAGATTTTAATCAAAACAAAGTTCTGTAATGTCATCAAATTTCAGAGGGAGCAGACTCAGATTGTAAAAAAAATGAAATCTTTGTTTGATCTTTGTTTTAAAAATCTGAATGAATTATTTTTGATATTTAGTAAATCTATCAATTTATGCTTTAAAGATTTAAAATTTTTTCATAAATTTTCCGATAACATTAAATATTATAACAGACTATCTTGTGATGACATTTCTAGACAGTTGTATTTCTCATGACCTTAATCTCTATGCTAATGTCACACAGAAGAATATATAGTTTTATATTTAAAAATAAAACATTTCTGTAAAAAATATGTAATAATATATATTTTGATTTCTAATAATTATTATGCAATTGTGATACAATAATAATTATAAACTTTCCAAAAAATCAAGTTTTTAGACCATCATAATATTTTCTTGAAGTACTTGTAAAGTTTGAGATAGCCAAATTTTGAAATTTTCACTTATTCAATTATCCTGACATCTTTTGAATTTTTTTGAAATAAAATATAGAAAGAAATGATATATGTGAATTTTAAAACTGTGAAAAAAATGTTAGCAAAATTTCTCACTAGATGACAAAAATGCAAATTTAATTTCTTGATTTTTCAGATATGGGTCTGTTGCTTGAATAAATGAATTAAACCATCAAACATCACATGATCACCATCTCTATACTAGCACATAATTTGTTGTAAACAAAGGTAAAACTCCCCATACAGTAGTGCCAATCCTACCTAATAGGATAGTGGTGGCTATGGTTGTTTAAGAGCCAAAGACACCAAAATGTATGGGTGCTGAATTGAGTGCAGACCCATATGACTATATAAGCTATTGAGCTTAGATTGAAGATATTAACAATGTTTTCAATTTCATTCTCATGGTTTTGTAGTAAAGTAGAGTTAAAAGGTGGCTGCTGGAGGGTTGCATTAGATCCTAAGATCTAGGTGCAGTGCTCTCAGATCCAAGGTTCCTCACTGATGATGGCCACAAGCCAGAAACTAATCTGGGGATATTGGATGAGTAGGCACTAGATAGGGATTTTATGCACAAGCCTTCTGGCATCCATTGATTACTCTGTTTGGCACAGGGTGGCACTACTGTATGGGGAGTTTTGCCTTTGTTTACAATAAATGAATTAGTTAATAGAAGATTTTATCTGTGGTGTTTATGTGAGAAATTATTAAAAAGATGAGCAATACATTTTTTATTGCTATGTAATTGTAATATATCATCACTAGTTTAATGAAGTTAATTTGATTAGGAGATTTTTTTAATAAAAAAATTGTTTTACATTTTAGAAAAATATTTTTATTAAAATTAAATTTCCTTTAATAATATGATTTCATTATTTTAATATCAGACTGTTTTAAGACATTTTAGAGAAATCAAAATATTGCCAGATATTTTATATACTTTCTTAAATGTATTTTTCAATTAATTGATCAATTATCCATGAAAAACATTTTCCATTTTTACTAATAAATGAAATACTATCAGTCATTTTATAAATTAAAGAAATACAAATATTCTGAAATTGTAAAGGCCACATTTATGTTATTTAAATTAAAAACGCAATCTCAGTTCTGATTGGTTAATAAATTATTTAATCTAACATGTGATAATTGTACCTAGATTATTATAAGTTAAAAACAATTTCAAAAAAATTGCAGAATAATCTGTAATGGCTATATCAGATAAGCTCAACACATAATTAAAATGTTGATCAAGTCTAACAAATATATTATCAAGTAGAGATTTCCAAAATGTAAAACAATTTATTTGACTATTTTTATAAGTAGAATTATGCTCTTCAATTAATATTTGTATGACTAATTGTAATTGCAGATTATGAATATATATTAGAGAACAATTTATCAAATGCATCAATAATAATAATGTTGATGATGATGATGATGATGTTGATAGATATATTAAGCACTTGGCAATGCAAAGTATTATTATTATTAATATTTATTGCAAACAACAAACTTATAGGTAATAATGGTTGAGTTGCTTTTTTGAAATTACTTGGATGACTAAAACTATCAATAAATTATTTATTATAAAACGATAGCAGACTGATTTGTTTTTAACAATGTAAATGAAAATGAAGTACATATAATTGTTTGCAAATCACAATAATTCACTATTCCTTATTTTGCAGAGTACTGATTTAAAATGGATTGTAGTTGGGGAAGGTGTTTGATTGTGGGAAAAACAACCATGATGTCATCTATGTAGGCAAATGAGTTGAGATGTTTATTGATGGAAGAAATGAATATGCCCAGGAGATTCTTTTCAATATCCATCGGGAGATGGTTTATGTATGCTGTGAAGCATAGGGCACTGAGGAGGGAGCCTTGAGGGAGAGATTTAAAAGGTTTGAGGCCTGGTGTGAGCTTGTCATCCAGTGAGACAAAGATTTCTCTGCTGTTTAAAAGATTGCAGATTATCGGTATAATCATGGCTGGAATATCATACTCGGCCAGCAGATTCAGAAGGAGATCTATGTGCACTGAGTCAAAAGCCACAGTGATATCCAGCTGGACAGCAATGGGTTTATATTTCTTTTGTGCTCTGATATAGTCAATGAGAGTGGTAACATTAGCCATAGCATGTGAGGTGGAAGAGCCTTTTTTCCCATATTGATTAGAAGTGTGTTTGAGGACTATAGGTTGAATTTGATCCTTGATGACTGACTCCATTAGCTTGATAAGCAATGGAGTCATGGAAATTGGTCAAATACTGGTAAGATCAGTGAATGGTTTTTGTTTTTTAAAAAATAATGACCGGATTTAGGTCAGCTATATTTCTGTGTCCTGCAGCTAAGTGTTCAATTATTTTATCATGATGGAAACCATAAACTGGCTTAGGTGATTTAGAAAGAACTTAGGAATGCTGTGCAGTCCTGGGTGAATGCTATCCAAGAGGGGTATATCTTTTAAAGTAGATCTTCCATGATGCCATACTTGCCTGGATCCCTGGCTTCCAGTCAGTCTGGTTCAGAAAAGGAACAATCTGCTTGCATAGGTTATTGGTAGTGCTGACTGATGAGTAACATCATAGGATAACCTACAATGGTGTAACTTGTTTTTTATTTGTCCCTAGTGCTCACCTGAGTACCCTCTTGTCCAACAATGTTGTTGAAACAAGAAGAATTTGGACCTCCTGAAGGATAAATATTCTGCAAGTGACTTTTGTTTTGAGTGGTAAAGGTTTTTAAGTGATATGATATCTTCAATATTGGATTCATTTTGTTGCAGCATTTATAATTGATTTCAATGTCTGTGATGTCTCTGAATAGACTAGTTGGGCCTTTAATTTTCCTGGTGTGGTGGTTTAGAATGGATCGGAGAATACCAATATAAGGCTTCTTTAAATGGAAGGGAAAGAATATTGATCTTTCAGAAATAGATGTTGCCCTCAAAAACTATAGCTTCTGTTATGCTAGATTTGGTGACCATACACAGTTCTTCCAGGCCCTATAGCAGGCAATGGTACTGTGATAGCTTCCAGATGGATAACTAAAGCCATATGATCTGAGAAGGAGACAAGAACCAAAGCTGCATCAATATAAAAGTAAAAGTCTGGTGTATAATATATCAGGTCAATCAGAAATTTTTAAGTTCTGGTGTAAAAGGAATTCCCTAAGAGGAAGGAGCTTTCTCTGCACATCAGTCTTTGGTTTATGTGATGGACAAATCTAGTGTTGAAGTTTTAGTATGTGGTATTAAAATCTTCCAGGAGAATTGTTGGGCTGGTTCTGTTGCTGATGGTGCTAGTGTATGAATTATGTTGTAATACTGAGTTGGGTCATTGGCCATGTATACAGGAAATAAACCTAATAAATCAGCTATCTGGCAGATAAAGTCAGGAAAACAAATGCCATCTATGTATACTACCAAGCTGCAAAGATTCTTGGGGTTTTCCATCTTCAAATCTTCAATAGCAATGGCCAGATAAATACAGGACAGTATCCTCCAAACAACAGAACTTATTACCACATCTCTCTCTAGAGTTTACCTCTCACTATATGGAAAGATAGGCCTCCTGAATATACAATACTACCAAAAATTACCTATTACCTGCCCTTCATTAAACTAACCAAAAAGTTCCAAAACAAAATTAATCACATATGGATCAAACTCTTCTAAAGAGGGAGGACTGTGACCATCAGCCTCTGATGAATCCAATTGCCTCAGAGGTTCAATGGCCTGTCCTTCCACTCTATTCAAGCAGGCATCCTCCAAAAAAATATGCTACACAATTTATCACACTCCTTTGGTTATAACAACATCACCAAAAAGATCTATCTGACAGATTGACCCCCACCAGGGAAAATGCCATGGATATCATCCATTATCAATCAGATCTAAGTTAATACAAGCCAATTATGGACACCAATCTTGATGCTAAAAGCACTTTGTGGGTGCATACCACCTAATCAACCCTCACCCACAACTTCCTGAAAGTAGCCTCAACCTCACAAACCAAAAATTTATCACCTATTTTAAAAGATAGTGCCTGGAGCCCAAGTATCTGGACTTCATCAACAAAATTAACATTAGCACACTTTCTACAAACTGGTTTCTGTTTCACCAAAGAGAAAACTCCAACATTGATCTGACCTGCAGTTTATGCTCTCATGAAGAGGAAACCATTGAACATTTCATATATCAATGTCCATATCTTAAAATGGTCAGATATAGTCTCCACCAACTCCAATGGCAGACTGAATCTAATTCTCTCACTAAAAAAAGTAATCCATACCAGAATGTTCACAATTATTCGACTGTCCATTTTTATCCTCTACACAATTTGGGTAGTACACTGCAAGTTGATAATGGAACTGCATGTCTAGATCCAGGTATGTTGTTCTACAAAACATTAAAAAAGATCATGAATAGAGCCAGCTCATCTCTCCCAAAAAATCCTTTGAGGACACTTGGATCCTGTTCACCTTCTCAGCTAATAACAACAGAACAATAGATCTACTGACTCACTAAACCATACAACAAAAACTCTCAGGACTTAACACAACCTTATTTAACTTTGTATATATCTTTCTCACTTTGTACACATAGTAGTTAATAAATATATTTTTGAAACAATAATTCATTATTCCTTTGACTTTTTTTTTTACATCATCAACACATCACTAACAATTTTACTATTAAACAAATTATTATTTAAGTTAATAAATTTATTTATCAAATTTTGAAAATTATACTAATATGAAAGATAGTGTCAAAATTTTACAATTCCTATCATAGTGAATTTTCCATCTCATCTTGAAGTTTACATGCACAGAGTAGATCAATTATTTCTAGTTTTTATGGTATTTTTTCTTTAAAAATATCATACCTTCAACTGTTAATAATTTAGGATATCTCCTATATTAATCAAGATTATAGAATTTAATCTATTCTTCCATTATGTTTTTCTTTCCAATTTGCTAAAAAAAAAGGACTATCAACTTCTGTTGCAATTATCCTAATTATGATTATAATTGATCATGTAAGACAATTGAGACAAGTAGGTCCTATATCTGTGCAGTTAGACTGCTTGAAGCATTTGATTTTATTCTGATAATTGACCTGTTACACATGCTAAAAAAGCATAAGGTTTCTTTGCAAATAATTTGTATATTAGTCAATTTACTGCTTAATAAGCACATGCATATTGCATTAAATGGTACAACCTTGCTAAGTTTCAGTCCACATCAATATGATTCTCAAGGATCTCTATTCAATTCTCTTCATAACTTATGTAAATGCATTACTTAAAGAAAAGACTTCCAGGAATATACCTTCCCATTCTAAACCACCACTTAATTCACAGTTTACATAGATGATTTTCTAATTATTCTACCATCCAAAAAAACATCTAATAAAGCTTATAACCATTCTTGAACAATATAAAACCAAATATCTTCTCATTTAAGTCCTCTTTTTGGAATATACTCATTGGTAATACTATACCTTCTTCATTTATTGCATCACAACAAAAATCTTTAGGTTCTCCAATCTATCAGTTAATACAATGAGATCTGAAATTCAAAATAATCATCTCACTTCTATTGGAAATGATAAAAATTCCTCATTCAAAGGATATCTATTTATTCATGCTAAGATCTCTCTACAAGACTATTTATTATGCATCTATTATTAAATTTACTTTCATTAAATAAGTAAATTCACACCATATTAAGCTCATCTAAGGTAAAAAAAAGTCAGTTGCAATTAGTATTAGAGCCATGCAGAAATGCTAAATATAATGGTTTCTCATTACATTGCATATCAATTTTTTATCCACAAGGGCAGTTAATGAAGTCAATAGACTTACACCAATACATCCACATATAGAAAACTATATTAAGGTGTGATCAACAGACACACCATCATCCCATATACAACTTCTTTATAATATAACTAATCATTTGCATAACAAAATATTTACCCATGGAACAATCTGTTTATGCTGGTAAAATTAAATATTGGCAACATATGATGTAGCAAATAAAACTGAACCTATTAACAGTCCTCAGCCAATACTTACCTTTTTTAATAACTGCATAACTAAACATTTAAATTTTGATATCTTGAGTCAAAATATCTGGAGTTCCTGATTAAAATCAATCTAGGAGTCCTTGCTACAAACAGCTTTTTATCCAATAGACTGATAAATGCTAACAAAGATGGAATCTGTTTCTTATATAAAAACAAAATTACATATAATTTTCTATCTCAATGTCCAGCTTTATAAACATATCACATTCTTATAAGCAGAATCACCAAATTAGCAACTTCTTCATTTTCCATAAAAGTAAATTACATATCTCCAAAAATTAGAATTAATACATTTTTACTTGTCACCTTATGGTTTCTGAGACGTTGTTTCTGTTTCACTCTGACATCTTAAAATTCATCATCCCTCTTTTATAATAAATGAGGAAAAATGAAAGTCAGGGATCAAAATCTTGCCACATGGGACTTCGTACCACTTTCACAAGTACTGTAATTATTGTATAATCTAATCGTCAGCACTTATTGTTATCATAAATAAAGTTTACTTTAAAACTAGTAATCGTAGAAGTGGTAAGTAGTAGTAAATTTTTAATAAAATTTTATTAATATTATTAAAATAATAATCATCAAACATCTATATTGTTTTTAATGTAAAACATTTATATTATCAATGCTTAAAATGATTCCGTATATACAGAACTATATTTTTGAACAAGGCAAAACTCTCCATGCAGTAGTGCCACCCTGTGCCAACCAGAGTAATCAATGGATGCCAGAAGGCTTGTGCATAAAATCCCTATAGCCTTCTGGCATCTATTGATTACTCTGGTTGGCACAGGGTGGCACTACTGTATGGATAGTTTTGCCTTGTTTATAACAATTATGTCCTATTATGAGATAGTAATCATGTGATCTTTTAGTGGTTTAACTATATTTTTGATGCTTATGTTTTAAGGGTTCAGAATAATATTGAAAGCAGAAGAACAGTGAAGACTTTTACAATATATCTTTAATCCAATAGGTTTTGAAAATTACTTAATCTGCCAATTAAATAAAATTGTTCAAATCTGTTCACAATATGAGTGCTTAACTACTACATAACCTAACAACAAACTAAATTCTTAAAAAAAAGTTATAAAAAAAACACCTATATATATGTATACACATATATATGTTTGTAAATATGTAAATGTCTGTATGAAAATCACAACTACTAAATGTGAATCATACCAACTATGTCTAAATCAAAGAAATACAACATTATTACATTGTTAATATTTGACAATAATAGAGGCAAAACTCCCATATAAAGTAGTGCCACCCAGTGTAAGCCAGAGCAATTAGTGGATGCAAGAAGGTTTGAGCATGAAATCCCTATCTAGTTCCTACTCATCTAATATCCCCAGGCCAGTTTTCTAACTTGTGGCTTTCATCAGTGATGGCTCTTGGATATGCACTGCACCTAGTTCTTGGAATCTAATCCAACACTGTAGCAGCCATCTTTTACATTTATAGTTAACTATAAAGCTGTGAGTCCAAAATAAAAGCTCAATAATGTTTTTAATCCAAACTCATTCATTTGTTTAGTCATATAGATCTGAACTCAATTCAGAATCTATAGATTTTGGTGTCTCTGGTTCTTTATAACCTTAATCACCATCATCCTATTTGACAGAATTGATATTAAATCACTAAACATCACATGACTACCATTCCCTATGCTTACAAAAGCAGTATAACAAAGGAAAAAACTCTCCATCCACCTAGTGTAAGCCAGAGTAACTAATGAATGCAATATTTGTGAATAAAATCCTAGTGTCTACTCATTCACTATTCCCATTATAGTTAACTAAAGATGTAGAGAAATGCACTGGATCCTAAGGTCTAGGTGCAGTGCTCTCAGATGCAAGGTTTCTCACTGATGGAAGCCACAAACTAGAAACTAGTTTTGGGATATTGGATAAGTATGCAATAAATAGAGATTTTCTGCACAAACCTATTTGCATCCATTGGTTACGGTGGCTTGTGCTGGATGGCACTACTGTATGGAGAGTTTTTGTCTCTGTTATAACAGCTTGTATAAGCATGGGGGGTGTTTATCATGTGATGTTTAGTGGTTTAATAACATTCCTGCCAAATAGGATGTTGGTGACTATGGTTATTAAAGAACCAAAAACATCAAAATGTATAGAAGCAGAACTGGGTTTAGATCTGTATGATTATACAAGTGGATGAGTTTGGATTGAAAACATATTGTGTTTTCATTTTGGACTCCTAGCTTTACAGTTAACTAAAATGGTAAAAGATGACTGTTAGAGAGTTGCATTGGATTCTAAGAACTCAGTGCAGAGCTCTCAGATCCAAGAATCCTCAATGATGAAAGCCAAGCTAAAAACTAGCCTGGTGATATTGGATGAGCAAGCATTAGATAAGGATTTTATACACAAATCTTCTTCCATCCATTGTTACTCTGGCATGCATTTGGCAGTTACTATATGGAGAGTTTTGCATTTGATATAACAGCTTAGATAAGCATAGGAAATGGTGATTGTATGAATTCATACTAAAATATTAGAAGTTGGGGAATCAATTAATATAAATGTGTAAAATAAAAATTAAAAAGACAAAAAAAAAAAACATCCTAGAAGTATATATATATTACAGGCAAACAAAATATAAAAAATGTTTTATCATTCTTATAAATTAATTATTAAATATTTATATACTTTATGATAACGACGATTAATAATGTTATACAAAATTATAAACAAATTCCAAAAAAAAAGAAAAAAAATGTGTTTAAAAGTGCTATAATTTTACCAAAATTGTTTGCAACCCGTTTAAAAATTTTTTCACATGCTTAGCACTAGAATTAGCCATAAATTTAAAAGAATGATTTAATGATGATTGTGAGTTATTAAGATTTTTAAATCTATATTTTCTTTTAGTCAAACTGCAGCTCAACTCGATTATACCTTTGTTTGATTTTTGAGTGTTCTTTATTTATACATCCTTCTACAAATTTCCAAGATTATATTCACTCCCATTTCTGATTCCCAATTCAAATTTACATAAATTCTTTTTTAAAAAAATATCTATATTTTTATCAAAATTAGTGAAATAATCAATAGATTTTTTAATATTATTGTCACTGTAGAAAAAGAAAACACTGAGATATAAATTAAAATATAATAATCACATAAAGAATTAACAGATTAATTTTACTTTTTTAATGTTTTGCACAGTGATAATTGAACAGCCTATTCTCAGATCACTTTACAATATACTGCATCTTATGAAAATTATTACTGAATGAATAGTGCATAGTAATGGTCTTGGGTTAAAAATATTATTGTGTTTTAGTTTTGGCCTTGTAGCTTTATAATTTATTAAATTGGTAAATACGCTGTTGAAAGTTACATTACATCCTAAAGTTTAGGCACAGTGTTTTCAGATTCCAAGCTCTTCCCTGATGAAACCCACAAGATAAGAACTAATCTTAGGATTTAGATGAGTAGACATTAGATAGTGATTTATGCATAAACCTTCTAGCCTCCATTCATTATTATAGTTTGCACTGAGTGAAACTACTGCTTGGAGAATTTACTACTGTTTTAACAACTTTTATAAGCATAGGAAATGGTGATGTAATGTCTTAGTAGTTTAATATCATATAATATTAAATCAACATAGTGATAGGTTGAGTACAATGGTTGCACCCATTTGATCAAAGTGAATTTTTTGTAATAATTTCTAAAAACTGTGATCTAAATTGTAGCTCTCAAATCCACTGCTTTACTGCTTTAATGTAAATGAAATAAGTATCAACTCCATCATGGATAATACTTCTTTATCATGGTTACCATTCTATATGAAAAAATAAATTACTATGTATTATTTATTCAGTAATAATTTCACAAAATGAATATATACTATAGAGTGATTTGTCAATTTGTTTATGTTGAATGACATTACACATAATGACTGGAGCTGATATCTCCTCAAATTTATCTACATCTAATTCAAAATGATTAATCAATTTATTACATTATTCTACTTCACCAAACTACACAGTTTGCAGCAGATTACTATAATAATAATGATGATGATAATGATGATGATAACAATAACAATAATAATGCCAAATAAAATATAATCAAGTACCATTATAAATACATAAAGTCAAATTAAAATTAATGAGATTATTTTAAAAATAAAAAAATTAAAATATTTTTATACCCTTTCACATTTTAATGATTTTCCACCAATTTCCTAATGGCAATTTGAGATAATAGTTGAATATTTTAATTTTAGTATTAACATCCTTATTTAATATTATGAACCAATAATATTCTAAAAAATCCATATTTAAATTTTTTAAATATTAAAAAAAAAAAATAATGTGAAATACATAATGAGAAGTATTATTTTTTTATTACTGATTATTGAAAAAAGTGAATTAATAAAATCTTTGTTGAAAGAATTCCATTTTTTAAATGCAAATGAATAATTGTTAAGTCATTATAAAGCTATGAAATTCAGTTCTAAAATTTAAAATTGAATTTATATTTATTGAATTAATACAAAAATGTAATATTACACTGATTGAATTTTAAACTTGTATTTTAAAAAATGAAACATTTTTTTACAAATCTAAATGTAAATGTGAATAAATTTCTTATTTAATAATTACTATATAAATATTTTGTAAAAATAATTATAAATATTTGGTAGTTGTGAGTTTTCAGGTAAACCAAGATGGCATTCCAGATTTTTGATAAATGTATAATTTCAAGGGCCTATATATATTTACTGAAGATTTGTTAGTTGTTAAATTAAAACAAAATTAATAAATTGATTGTTAAATTAAAAAAAGAAATTCCAATAAATTTTATTTAGAAGCTTTATTTCAAATTTTTTTTACTTATATTATAACATGGGGAGTGACAGGATGCTCTTCACAATGTCGTACTTTGGTTCAATTTAGTGTATCTCTTTTTATCAGCAGGCTTTTTAAATTGTCACAGTGATAAAAATTTGGAATCTTCCTATCACAGAATGTGATGCAGAGGATTATTTCCAAAGGTATGAGATCCTGCTGTCCCAAAAAGTGGGTGTTAATTGTCATGATATGATTGCAAGCCACCAACATTAATAAAGTATAAATATTGTATTTACATATTTTTTCATTTACTGTTAATAAATTAATCCCCCAAAAAATACACTGTAAATATCATAATGAATTTTTCCATAATGATCTCTATTTTTAAAATAACAGTAATAAAAAATAAAATGTAAATACAATGTTTCCTAGCATGTATATTTTTGTAAACATTTTTTTGGGGCATCTGAAACTGTATATTTTTTTAAAAATTCAGGTTGTCATTTTGATTTATTTGAAAACTCACAAGTACTAAATATTTTTAAAAAACTATGAAATAATGCATTTTTTTTCATTGCTGACAACAATGAAAGAGAAATTGAATAGTCTGTTTATATACCTATGTTGAAGGAATACAACAATCAGAGACCATCTAAACTTTTGTTGGCTCATTTGTAGTTCTTTTTTATAGATTATTTCGTGGATTATTGACACCTTCAGACTTTTAATAAATATTTAATTTATTTTCAAGTATTACCATCAAATGAACATACAACAAGCAAAATAACATACCTGCAAAAGAATGATTTAAAGCCAAAGCATAGAAGTGCTATCACAGTTCTCTATGAATCAATGATTATAATTGTCAGTTTGTTAATATCAACTGTAAATAATTCTTTCTTCTCATTCGCACATAGTCTAATCCCAAATTCTATCTTGGCAAAATAATTAATATTGTAATTAAGAGAAAAATAAATGGATACTTGACAGTAGTGAGTGACATTATACACTAAAATTAAAATATTTTTTAATAGGTTGCAACTAGATAAAGGCCTTTCTAATGAACTTTTATGAATAAATCATAATGGAAAAAGCAATGACTCTTAGTTTGCTGATTGCTAGGTAGTAATGTATGAGCATTTTTTCATTTTATTTTATTGTCTAGTCAATAATTAGACATGTATTTACTGACCAATATTGGATAGTTAGCTGACGTGGTTATAGACTACCTATTTTAAAAAAAGTTCGAAATCTATTTAAAATCTGAAAAATTTTCAAGTTTAACTTAGCTGGATTTGAACGGAGATCATGCATATTGTAAATATATATTTATTAAACATTGTACTATGGGGCTCCTATAAATACAGCTTTCTTATAGGGTATTTAATTGGATTTATTGTTACGAGTTGTGTGTGTATAAGTGTTTGAACATATAGATGCATGTGCAAAAAATACCGTATTAAAATATATTATATATATACATTTTATCAATACAAACATTTTAATTTTAGGTTATTTTATGCATGAATGGTTTGTAAAAATTGAATGCTCATTTGTTTTGTTATTAATAATTAAATATGTTTATATATTATTGATTTTCTTTTCTTTTTAGTTTTTTAATTAATTTTACATTTAATTTATTACAATTTAGGATGATGCTTTTTTTATTATTATTATTAATAAGTTTCCTTACTGATATTTTCAGTTAGATCAATTTTATCTGGTTTTGGGTAAAATATATTTTATTTTCAAATTAAAAAAGCTTGTTATGAGTAATGGGTTTATTGTATCCTATTTATATGAAATCATTAAGGAGATAGATAGTGTATTAATCACATTACAATAATGTATTATTAAAGAAACAATGAGGGATTACAAAAATGTTTCCTTCAATCTAATTTGTCCTTGTAGACTGACAGATGTGATATTCGTAAAGTAGTTTAATCCATAAAACAATAAAAATTATTGAATAAAGTCATCTTGCACTCTCTGATTATAATAATCGCTCTTTAAATACCAACTTTTTAAATATTAAAATGATAAGTATTAGATCAGAAGAGAATGTAGATATAACTCGTGACCTTCATCTAAGTAGATAGCGTTATTAATGATGTATTTTTATTTTATTTTTGCCGATAAATTTTTTTAAAATAAATTTTTGTAATTTGTATGAAATATTCATTAAATTAGTGAATATAATTAAATAATTACTTCGTTAATATGACTTTAATTTTGCACTTTTTTTCAAGGTTTTAAAATATGAATTTTATTTTATTAATAAACTATAAATATTGCATTAATTCTAGACAGTTTGTTTAATTCTATTAAAATACATTAAAAACACTTTGTTATCTAAGATAAAATGGAGAAAGCAAAGTGTCAAGCGCATGCGTTAATAAAGTAAAATGAATGCGATCATATTGTAACGAAAATAAAAACAAGTCAAAATAATAAATCTATTTCACACCACTCCAGCTATGAGTCGTCCGGTGATGTCAAATCAAAATTAAATTTAAACTAGGAGAATCTGTGTTATTTTGCTATAGGCGTATTTTTGTATGTTAAATTTTCTGTTCAAAAGTAGATTGGAATAACTAAGCAATAGAATGTTTTGCATGCTCATTGAATAACATTGGATCATCTTCGGGGTATTTGCCATTGTTTGCATTCTCGTCAAAATAATTTGTCGGAATATCTTAAAATTGGTACTATATTATAAAATAGCAAATATACAAAATAATATTTTTACAGTTTGATTTTTAAGTATTAAACTTTCTGCAATTACAACTTTGAAATCATCTACTTTAAACAAATATACTAATGATAATAAATAATTATTTATTAAACTAGAGATTATATCTAGCCCAGACATAACTTTAAACTTAAGTTAAAGATTAATGTATCTGGATTTATATAAACACATAAATAATATTTACTAAGGCTGTAACCTCAAGAATATGCGGTAAAAACGCGATAGTAGGGACCTCTACAGGTTTTAACCACAAGCTTGTGATTAAATAACTTAAGTCAATCTCTCTTCTTCCATGTACACTATATTTTTCTAAAGATCCACTACACTATACATTCTTGAAAGTATGGATAAAAGACAAATGATAATGACCTACTAATTGCAAATTTTCTACTAAACCAGCACTCATGAGTTAGTTCAGATCTCTACTTCTAACACAGGACTTCAACATTTATTTAATATTTATCAATATCAAATCTTTACAATCTGATTCTGCAGTTATAATTTTTACACCAACCACTTCAGATAAATAATACCCTGATCAATATTATATTCATGAATTATAAGATTGAGTTAGAGATATCTATTTTTAATTATGCCGGTATGAATTAGTTATTTTACTAAATACTTAAATTACTCTCATATATATATAATTAATTAAAATTACACCAAATCCAAAATTCATCCAGACCAGCAAAAAATAATATTAAAACCCAACCAAAGATAATTTTAATAATATATTGACTAGATTAGCTATATGCTTGTAATGTTTATCTATATATATATATATATATAAGCAGCTGCATGCAATTTGGTAAACTAATCGTAGAAATGCTTTTATTAGTTTACACACTATTTAAAATTAATTAATATCAAATTCAAATCAATGCTTTTTTATAAATAATACTTAAGCCTCTCATAAAAAGATCTATCTATAAATTAATATCTTAAAAGCTGAAGAAATAAATTCCTTTTCATTATTACTATCACTTACGGGTTCTAAAGCAAATATTGTCTCGCGTTGTTAGCGGGGGGGGCGGGGGGGCGGGAGGGAGTGGGGGGGGGGGGGGGGGGGGGGGGGGGGGGGGGGGGGGGGCATGATAAGGGAAAAAAAAAAAAAAAAAAAAATAATTATTCTTATTAAATAAAATACCCTTGTCAAGCGTTGTTAGCCGAGAGGTCATCACAGCAGCCGTGGAAGCAAGTAGTTGGTTGCAGACGGTTGGGGGTTCGCCTCCCGGCCGATGTTATGACATATGAAAAAAAAAAATACCCTTTAATAAACTTATAAGAGTAATTCAGACAAATATATTCTCATTAAATTTTTTTTTATCAAAGCATAACCAAAATTATTAAATGTTTATTTCTATAACAGAAACTCATTAAAGTACCTTCTTATTAGCAAATGGCTGGTAACTTTTGGGCCTAGTCATATTTCTTGCTTTATTTTCTTGGAGATGTTACCGTAAAATATCTGATCATTTAATAAAATGGTTACAATGCAAAATAGAATTAATTTACTTAAAGTCAAAGCACTAATCTCAGCATAAGAATCAAAGCTATTTACTGCAATCAAGTTATGAATATCAAAAACAATAAACAATACATATCTAACAAATATATTTTAAAAACCACATTATTAACTTAGCACTAAACTCGCCCCCCCCCCAATATAAACAGAGTAATTTAAAACGGACATGATATATCCAACAACCAGCTTTTTTAATTTATAAAACATATCATTATTTTTAAAATATACAGAATCCTCTAATAGTAAAAGCAACTCATAAATAATATTAATTTTAGTGCAGAAAATAATTTTGTTTCCCCAAAATAGAAATTAACAATAATATACACCAAAAACATGCTTATAGATTATAGATATGACTTGTAAAAATAAACCAATCAAGTTATTAACTAATGAAATATGTTGTTAACAAAAAGTGTAAATGATTACAAAATTTTTTTAAAAAAAATCTTGCTAAACATATGAGAAAAAAAACATATAGAAAAATGTTGAAAATTAGCTGAATGCAATTTTTTTCAACGAAAAATGTTATTGAAGATCTTAAAGCAGAAGTCATAATTGCTTAACCATATTTGTTGAATAATTGATGATTAAATCTAAAAAGTTTACTTTTGATATTTATAAGACATAGAATAAAAAAGAAAACTTTCATAAAGTATAGTCAAATAAATTTTTTAAATGTTGAAATTAATTATCTTTACTCAATTTTGGGCCAGAGACTGTAGGCAGGCAAATATATATATATAAACAAAAAAAGACTTATAAATCTAATAAATAATATTATATTTCAACCAGAGGACTGGTTTTCATCAGAAAGAAAAAAAAAATATACAGTAATATATATATATATATATATATATATATATATATGTGAAAATATTCAAGTGCATATCACTAGCTGAAAATTCAAATACAAGATGTTCAAGTCACCTTCCCAAATGTTATATTTTTTAACAATACTCTCTGTGCTGTGTGAAGTTCAAACTTTATATTTATCCACAGAGGGTGTTGCTGGAAAACATAATGTTTGGGAAGGTAATTTAAACTATACATATATATTCTTAGAAAAAACTCAAACTCAGAATTTCAAGCTCCCACAGCCATCCACTCCATATCATATAACAGATATACATGACCATATACACTTGAGAAAGATAAACAATCTCCAATACACATATTTTGTGCTAAACCAGCACTCATCAGTTGGTCCAGATCACTATCTCCACAAATATGTACAATCATTGCTCAGTTTATATAAAGATAGCAAATATTCAAAATTTAATGGACAAGCTTCAATCTTCTCCATCCACCAACTCTTCAGCTAACCATATCATTGAAAATCCAATGATGGAACACTCAAAGTTCCTGTTGATGCCAATGTTATTGTCATATTCTTGTTGACTTTAAATCATTTTGACCTTTCAGATATAGGACCTTAATATATCCCATTTAAATACACAGAAGAGGGATGGGAAGAATACAGGATAAATATATAATATTCAGATATAAGTTTATTGTCTATACCAAACATAATGTAATTAGAAAGGACCTGAACTAAGACTTTTAAGATCCTACAGCCATTCATACCATCTCATACAACTGATACACATGACTACATACATGTGAGAAATACAATCCAGCACATATGTGAGGAGTCATAATGACATAAAAGTCAACATGACTATGACAGTAATATTTGCATCAACAAGGGCTTTGAGTGATTCATTATCAGATTTTCACTGATATTAGATTTTCAAGGATATGGATGGCTTAAGAGTTGGAAGGTGGAGAAGGTTGAAGCTTGTTCATTAAAGTCTGAATATTTGCTACTTTATTATGAATTGAGCCGTGATTTATATATGTGTGGAGATGGTGATCTAGACTAACGATGAGTGCTAGTTCAGCATGAAATACATATATTGGTTTATCTTTTTCACATGCATGTGATCATGTGTATCCATTGTATGAGATAAAGTGGATGGCTGTGGTGAGCTTGAAAGTCTGAGTTTGGGTCCTTTCTAATTACATTAGGTTCAGTATAGACAATATACTTATATTTGAATATTATATATATATATATATATATATATATAATATATATATATATATATATATATATATATATATATATATATTGAACTTCAGGTAATTAGAGTGGATTTGAATTCAGACATTCAAGCTCCCTATATTTATTCACTCTATCCTATACAACAAAACACATGACCATGTTCATGTGAAAAAGATAAATCATTTTCAATATATATTTTTCATGCTAAAACAGCACTCATCAGTTGGTCCAGATCACCATTTTTCACACACATATATAATTGGTACTCAGTTTATATTAAGATAACAGGTCTTCAAACTTTATTGGACACATTTCAATATTTTCTCCAACTTTACAATTGTCCATATCATTGAAAATCTGATGATGGAATGCTCAAATCACATATAGATGCCAATCAAATTGTCATACCCAGACTGAATATGTAATATTTAAATACAATTATAATGTCTATACTGAACTTAGTGTAATTAGAAAGGATTTGAACTCATACTTTAAACTCTTTACAGATATCTACTCCATTCTATACAACTGATATACGTGACCATGCATATGTGAAAAAGATAAATAATCTCCAATATATGTTATGCTGAACCAGCATTCATCAGTTGTTCCAGATCATCATCTCTGACACATATATATATAATCAGTGCTCAGTTTATATTAAGATAGCAAATATTCAAACTTTAATAGACAGGCTTCAATCTTCTCCACTTTCTAACTATTCAGCTATCCATGAAAAATTTGATCAATGGGCCATAAATTCTGATGAGTCGATGATGAATAAATTAAATGATGTTTTACAATGACTTGCATTTCAAATAGATGGAAGTTGTTAAGAAGAATTACATTCTTGTATATATAGTACTATCTTGCCTGCTATTATCTAAAACAGATTATTTATTTTTTTAAAAAAAGCTACTACCTCGTTAAACTATGTTAAAAGTAAATTTTCAAATAACGCTTTGAATCAAAAAAATAGAATTATTTTTTTTAAACATTTGTCTTTTCTTTTATATCCTACATTCAGTAATTGGTTTGGAGTTAATGGATGATAGTCTTCTAGTGGTTTTCTCTGCAATTAATGTGAATTCAAACATGAAACCAATAGTCTCTACATGACAACCCGATACCATCACGATAAACTCTTGGTTAAAGGCATCTAACCATTAAATTACCCAAAAAAATCTTAATGTGAACTTGGGTAGTATTATGAGGGATAGTCATGTCAGGACTGCTGAGTGAAGGTCTTATCTTTGGAACTAAAAAAAGATTACATGGTGTTGAAATCATGAAACATCTCAAGTGTCAAATATACTCTTTATGAAGCAATGTTCTCTTCATCAAGGAAATATAATTAAATTGCTTCAACTTAACATTGAGGGCATATCAAAATGAAAAAAAATGGAGATCCTATACAAATTAATTGTTCATCACAAAACTGATGTAATTGTACTTCCACAGACTCATGCTTCTTTTAATAATTACATATCTTTTTAAAAAATTTTTGAATTTACATTAACTATAGATATAATGTAACCACTGTATTGCCATTTTTGTATCAAACCATCTAGTAAGAGAAAAACACTTCTGTTGAAAGCCATTCATTATATGATATTGCAGTCACAATTGTTAGCTCATTTTTTTGCAATGTTTACAAATCTCCCAATGCAACTGGCCATACCCTATTCTTCAATATCTCCCTAGTCCTTTTACATTTTATAATAAATTTTAGATCTCATAGTAGTCTTTGGAAATTTGTAAAATAAGATTAAGTAGATTAACTTTTACAATGGATGAATTTAAATAACATAAGCTTATATTAAAATGATAAATAAAGAGAAATGTGTTTTGTTTAAGCAAAAAAATGATTTACCATTATCTGCTGAACCATTGTAGTTAACATAAATCAAATCTAATCATTTTTTGGAGTCGACATTTCTATAATTAAAAGTAATCCTATTCTTAGGTGAAATTTAAAAAAGGCTAACTGCAGTCAATACGTTGGATATTTTGGAAAAAATATTAATAGAAACTCCAATTCTTTCTTGCTATAACAGCTTTAATAAACTCTTAATAACAGTTGTCAGAGAGTTTATCCCTTGAGGTCTTTTAAAATCAACTTTTCCCTGGATGGAACAAAATGAGAAGTGATTTTTTTATAGTCAATTTTTGTCTACTAATGATTTGGTAATTGGTGTTCAAACATTGATAATCATTGAATAATACTAGAAAAGCAAAGTAGAGAGACCATAAGAAAGAAAAAAACTTTACAATATTGAGTCATGAAACCTGATCACTATTATGGGAGCTTAGTGGATGCACATTCAGCTAAAGAAAAACTACTATTGTTACTGCTAATAATATGGTCAATCTTATATATTAGACTTCTATTCCCATGAATGATAAAATGAGAAAAAACATCATTAGAACATAATTGCAAGCTTTTCTTTTACAATTTTCCATTAATATCAATCTGATAAAATTTATAGATCAGGGGTCCCCAACCTTTTTGCACTTAAGAGCACATTCTATAATACCGGCCAGGTGGCGGGCACCATTTATTTTTTCAATGTAAATTTATAGTTGGATATTGTTAATAATACACATAATGTACAAAAAAATATTTATTTCAAAAATAAAATTTTAACATATAATTAACGTTTATATTTTTACGCTGTAAAAGTATAGTATGCCCTACAATTTGATTACAATATAATACAATAATTTATAAGAAATTTTAAAAATTAAATTTATTTATATCAGATAAATAATTTTTTATCGTGTTTGGATAGTGGCGGGCACACATAAAATGGTCTGTGGGCACCATGGTGCCCGCAGGCATAGGGTTGGGGACCCCTGCTGTAGATGTTCACAAATGTGCTCTTAATTGGTCAAGAGGTCAGTGAAAGCTGCTTTACAAGCAGTTGTCCCGAGTTAGCGGGTTCGCTTCCCGGCTGATGCTATGACACATAGAAAAAAGAAATTGTACTAAACTAGGATAGTCCTCAAGAGCACATAGCATAGTTTTAGAACGTCTAAAATATTGAGGATAGAAAAATAATTTAGAAACATTGTTCATATAGAAACTATCGCAAAAATTTGGTATAAAAAAAAAAAAATTCTAAAAACAAATAAATCTAGGAATAATCCAAAACATTATTATCCAAAATTATTATTAGGTGTTCCCTATATTCTTTTTAAAGGAAGCTAATTAATAAGAATTTTGCCAATAGTAGAGAGTTATTTGAGCAAGCTGAATTTACTTAGAAAGAAGCGGCTGTGAATAACTTTCATATTTAACAATTCACATTGAAAAAGGCT
The DNA here is from genome assembly GCA_028023455.1 of Epiperipatus broadwayi. Lineage (NCBI taxonomy): Eukaryota > Metazoa > Onychophora > Udeonychophora > Euonychophora > Peripatidae > Epiperipatus > Epiperipatus broadwayi. The sequence goes on from JAQFVV010000004.1 coordinate 2,496,595, forward strand.
TTCAAAATAAATTAAAAACGAATATAACTTTTATTGATTTAACCTCAGCTTATGATTGTGCTGGGAAAGGGGATTGGACATCTTTTAAATTTTCTTAACAAAATGTTCTCTAATAAAAACATTCAAATGGCACTAAATGATAATCATAGAGAGTACAAACCTTTACAGAATGATCCGTTTTTTCATCTACTTTATTTAATATATTCATCAGGTATCTTCTAGATAATAGAAAATATCTCTTGTTTTAACAGATCGAAACACAATTCTATTCCATATTATTTAGAAGTAACTTCAATTATAGCCTAAAACTATTTTTCTCATTCAGCTGAGGTTAAATCAAAATTAATTTTTAGAAATAACCTCCTTGAAAAGCTAGTGAATACTACTTGGGATGGTAATGCAAATATTTTTATGGACAGCTTCCTTAGGGAGTAGTATATTTTGCTAGTGAATACTGTATTTCTGATTGGAAAAAAAACACATTAAACTTCTGATTATTCAATTAAATAATTTTCACAAGAAATATTATTGATATACTCAAATCTCCTTTTTAATAGTTTTATTTTTTTTCACACATTCCTATGTCAGATATCATAAGAGAATTGCTTCACAGAAAATGTCTAAGCAATTATGAAGATTGGACTTGTGGATAACTCAGGATATGATTTCACCAACTAACACTCATCACAAATCAATATCCTTTTTTTGAATGATCAATTAAATATTTAAGATGTTTCAAACAAATGTATTTTCCCAGGTCCAATAATAAAACAACTGAATTTAATCTTTCTAGATTTTAACTGGAGTTTCATTCAACAGATTCAGTATAATCCATAATCATTGTGTTCATTTGTGTACCAGTTACTGATTTATGTAAATGTACACAAACTATGAAACACATAATTAATGGCTATTAAATCTACAGTTGTCATCACAGAGTTAAAGGACTTAACACTTCTAGTCAATCTATTTCCTGGTAAGAATCTCTGCAGATTTCTTTATGGTATTTTTTTAATTGTTAAACTGAAAAAAAAAACATATACTATAGAAATAAATTTGTTAAATTCCAATATTGGATAACTAATTGATCATTTTGAAATTATATAATATTCATTTCAATAATAATTTACTAAGGCTGTAACCTTAGAAATAAGCGTCTGAAAAATATGAAGGTAGGGCATTTAATAAAATTTATAATATTCATTTCAATGTAATATCTAAATATGGCCAACTAATACATAGTGGGGCTTGATGTATAAATGCTTTTTATTGATAAGAGTTTCATAAACACCTTACAATTAATCCTATTATTTTCTCTCCATAGATTTAATTCAAAGTATTTTATACTATTTAAATTGTCATAAGAAATAAAAGACCATTCCACGACATCAATTTTATTTAAATTTAGCTATAGTATGTTTAAATATAATTATAACTGGATTCTATTAATACAACCAATAAATGAAATATTATAAGTAATATAGTATATGCTACTGTGCATTACTATATAAAAAATTAAAGCAAATAGTCATTAGTTCCCATGTGATTCTATGCATTTCTTCCTGTAGACATAAATCTTAATAATTATCAAGCATCTATAATTGCATTATAAAATCTACAGTCAACCATCAATTGAAAGGATAAAATTTTGACTTGAAGTTTAAAATACATTTTTATCTGTATTCCCATTCTGTTTAGATCTAGTCTTATCATAGCAAAAATTTCACAGATGATGTGCATATTGGCATATTTACTACAAAAAAGCTTAAATTGGTTTAATAATTAAATGTTCACATACTTTTTACCATAATGGTCTTTAGCTTCCAGGAGGTTTTTTTCATTCTTTATATAATTTTAAATCATAAAATCAATAAACAAATAGTGTTAATACATTTGAAAGAAGATGGTATCAATTTTCATAATAAAACACAATTTTTTTTCCCATTATACTACTATGACCCTATTATAGATTGTAATATTTAAGAAAATAAAAAAATTGGCTTATGTTGTGCCAAAAATATCTCCATTGGCTATAAGGACAAGTAAAATGTAGGCAGTCTTCCTAAAAGCTTCAATTATAAACAACTGTGTGTGATCTTTGAACTGAAGTGACATTAATATTATACTTAATACTATGTTCAATGTTGTAGTTTATTGCTTATAATGATACACTGTTCTGTTTTTGTTAAATAGAAAAGGATTGCTTTTTTTTTTTTAAAGAATGTATTACCAAAATAAGATGTCTCATTTTAATTGCTTTTGAAATATATTGATATATATATATATATATATATATATTTCAAAAGCAATATATATATATATATATATATATATATATATATATATATATATATATATATATATGATATTTTCTTCACTTATAAAAGTGTATTCTTGATTAATTAATTGACTGGTTCATTTTAAGATCTTGTCTAGAAAGTCATAGACCAAATTTAGATTGTTTTACCTCAGTGGAAATCAGTAATATAACATCAAGTCATGAATCTGCCTATATTCTTCCACAAAGTTAAACTGCTCAGCAAAACCAAACACTCTGCAAATTTTGTAACTTATTGCCCTTTTTGCCAAAAGTAAGTTTATTTGTGAGTGTGCATGTTTACAGTAATATTATACTTCTTACTTTTGCAAAGATATATGTTTATGGTATTATATTTTTAAAAGGTAAATAATATAAACGAATATCCACTGCAATCACTATTTTATTCAAAGCATTGTCTGCAATTTATTCAGTTATCAGAGAATTTTATATTACCTTTTAATCTTTAAATTTAAGCATTTGTAGTAAGAAAAAGAATATTCATCCTATAATATTCTGGGTAAACATGTGAGACTATGCCTTTTTTTGGAATAGAGAAGAATGAGACATGTTTTACATAAAAAAAAAACAATTATATACATATATATGTAAAATAAATAAAATATCCGTTAATTAAAAACAATATTGTAATTATAATTGAAATAATATTTTTAACGGTTTACAAACAATTACAAACAATCTTTAAATCCGCAGAAAGCAGAAGTACTTTCGGTTACTTTCTAACCTGCCTCAACTGCCATTAAATTTAATGGCAGTTGAGGCAGGTTAGAAAGTAACCGAAAGTACTTCTGCGGATTTAAAGATTGTTTGTAATTGTTTGTAAACCGTTAAAAATATTATTTCAATTATAATTATATATATATTATTGGTTTTGCTCTTTCTTTCAATTGACCTATATAACCAACTACCAATAAAAGAATCACACTTTGTTCAGTGATTACATTAAATTAAAATTTTAATAAAACTGAATATTGTGATTTGAAAATGCTATTAGAGCATAGGACATCTTAGGAAATAGTATAAAAAATTTTAATTTGATTTAACTAGTTGATAGAAATCAAAACATTTGCATATTAACAAATTGGCTCAACAAATAATTAAATAAGACTTCTAAGGTGATTAAAAAACAATTTTTCTAAAAGAATAAATTAGAAAAAATTTGAACTCAAACTTTCAAACTCTCTAGATGGAGTGGATAAGTGAAGAGAGCTTAAAAGTCTGAGTTCAAATCTCTTCTAATTACATTAAATTAAGTATACTAAAACAATAAATAAAATAAACCCTGATTTCGGAAAATAAAAATGAAGAAAAGCGTAAAATCCGGCTGAATAGGTAGGCAGTGATATCCATTGCTTCCCAATTAATAATGTTGTCTAAAATGGTAGTTGATTTAAGCTTAAACACGAGAGCTGTGTAGATGTAATGTATATATATATAATTTTTATCCTATTTGATCTGTTGTTTCAATAATAATAAAAAAAAGAACCATTTGTACAGGAAACATGCCTTAGACTCAACCGTCCTTCTTCATCTTACATGTGAGAAAACAAATTCTGACCCGAACTTTGTAACTTTTTTTTATTTAAATACACATATTCAGTAAAGAATAGTTTGATTTTTTTTCATAAATATAATAATGAATAAAATACAAAAATTGTAGGTAGCACTTTGAACATTTGATATCTGTCTGAATTACTCTTATTAATTTATTAAAGACATTTTATTTAATAAGAATATTTATAATAATGACTTTAGATGTGTAAATGATAGTAATCAAAAGAAATAATTTATTTCTTCAGCTTTTAAAATATCAATTGTATAATTTATAAATACAATAATAACACACACACATGTACATATATGACAAAATAATACATTCTAAGTACTACTATTCTATATCGATATTCATTACATTGCCTCATGCATAACAATATTCATTGGAATATCTAAATATTTCACGGATTTATAAACTCTATTTCATGCTAAGCATATATATATATCATTAAAAACCAGTCAACTCTTAGACAATCTCAATATCAATAATAATCAACAATTTTAAAATACTAGTTTTGAATGATTATTTACAAACCTATATATATATATAACATTAGAATACAAGTATACTATTTATTTGGAATTTAAATTGTAATTATAAAGGATTTGTACACAGACTGTCAAGCTCTCTTCAGCTATCTATTGTAACTCATACAATTGATACACAAGACCACAAACATACATAAAAGATAAATGATTTCTAATATACATATTTTGTGCTGAATCAGTACTCATCAGTTGGTCCAGATTACCATCTCCTACACACAAACACATATATATATATTGTACCGGGTTCGATCCACAGAAGATCTTACTTACACTGCAAATGATTTAGCTGGTTACAAACTTCTTTATAATACATTTATAATCTTATTTAATTATAAATATTATGTAAACGAACCGGCACATTCAAGCAAAGTGGAAAATATTATTGATAGCTTTAACTATCAACAATACCCACGATCATATCATGGCCCACCTTGGCTGCTAGATTCAAACCCCTACTATCCAAACCCCTTTATTTGTTTAGGAGTAAACCCCATGCACCAGCTAGTCTAAGACTAACATGTGCAGACAGTAGGCCCATAATCCAGCACTCGAAAATACCCTTAACTAGGTCAGTCTATTTTTAATCAATAGCAGATTATACAAAATTAATGGTGAAAAGAATTGATAAAAAGAATTGACCGACGAAATAGAGCTTAAGTTTAAAGACAATTTATTTAATTAGCATTTATACTCTAACTTTAAATATTTTTTTACAAATCTTATTTACTAACATAATACTGGTAATTTAAATATAATGATCACGCACATATTAATTCACACACTGACATATATAATAAAGCATTAAGGAATATAAAACACGTATATTTAAAACACACAAATTAATAGTTCATTTTTATGTGTTATAGAGTTTATATAATTCGACTCTTGGAGGATTCACACGAATGCGATGGCTACTTAGAAAGGAATATAAGAAAAAATGTTATTTCCCTGGGATTTTTGGAATGTGGATACTGCTTGCTGTTAGCTGCTTCTAATAAAGTATATCTAATCAGTTAGATTTGAAGTTTCATGAGGAAGTTTCTTTCTTATTCATCAGTATTATTACTAGAGACAATTAGAAGTTGACAGAGATTCTTCAAGCTGTTATGCAGACATTATTTCATGAGCAGATTTTGCTGTTTTACTGGACTTCAGGATGGAGAACAGCTTCATGTTTCCTGTGGATTTAACACTGCATTCTTGATTGATTCATAATAACTTCTAGATTGTACTGAACTGTAATGTAACTCTGATGCAATTAACTTGCCTCAACTGAACTGATAAAAAATAATGTCTATTTATACATGAAGCGTGTTTTCATTTTGATATCCTCCGGCAATATCTGTTGTTGAAATTCCTTTGATAATCTCATGTTTTTGAAGATTGTTTAATTAGTAGCCATGCAAACATGTTGTTTTTTATATTTTTAATTAGTAGCTACCACTGTGTTTTTAAATATATTTCATTTTAATATTTATTTTCATGTGTTTTTCAATATGATTTTAACATGCACATATACACACATTTATTATAGATTTCATTAACCAGCTTACATTAACGCACATGTATAATTTATTCTAATAAACTCGATAGAAAAGAGATTTATATTTTTAGACTTTTAACTATTTATTTTAATGAATACTAATAAGAAAAACTCTTTACTTCCTTTTATAAAACTTTTAGTTTGACTTTTTCTAATGAAAAACCCCTCTCCCCTTCTAAGTAATTAATTGTAACTTTTATTTAAAAAACTAATGATAGAAAACTATTTGACTCTTACTTTTTTCGAAAACAAACTGTAATAAAACTCTGCAACTTTTAATTTTACATTTTTCTTTTAAGAAAGATTTTTATTTTAATAATTTTTTTTTAGATAATTATTATGTGCCAATTCCATGTTGGTACAATATATATATAATCAGTATTCGGTTTATATTAAGATAGAAAATCAGAATGATTAAGATAGCAAGTCAAAATGGATTAAAGTCAACATGAGCATAACAATAATATTGGAATCATCAAGGGATTTTGGCATTTCATCATCATATTTTCAATAATAAGGATGGCTGAAGAGTTGGAAAATGAAGTGGATTGAAGTCTGTCCATAAAAGTTTGAAAATTTGCCATCTTAATATAAACTGAACACTGATTATATATGTGTTGGGAGATGATGATCTGGACCAACTGATGAGTGCTGGTTCAGCATAAAATATATATATATATATATATTGGAGATTATTTAGTTTGTGGTCCTGTGTATTAGGTAGAGTGGCTAGTAGAAGGTAGCTTGAAAGTCTGTGTTGAAATCCCTTATAATTATATATAAATACTATACCTACTGAATTTTGAGATTGGTTTCAGTATATGGTAAAATGTCAGTCAATTTTTTTTTCTTGTTTGATTTTGATGATGGATATCTTACCCTATGGTGCATTGAACTGTGTTGCTATGACAAAATATTGATATAAAAATTGTTTATTATTAATTGTATTATATAAAATTGTGAATTGACTTTATTCATTTTAAAATGGATATGTGAATAATAAAATATATAGTTTGGATAAAAACTATTGTTCTTTTATTATATAATTTTTGTTACTGCATTCACGATAATAAATTACAAACAATACAACTAAATGTTTAATGTCTGTAGTATATTACTTGTTTTATTTGTATAATTTATATTTGAAAGGTAAGTGTGAAAAGTTTATTTCATTGTAGTATAAAAGAATGTAGTCTTAATTGTCTAGTTTGTGTTAAAATGAAAGATTGGTATTTGTGTTATGAAACATCAATGTTTGTCGTATGTAATAATTCTAAAATATTTTATTTTATTTGTTATTTTTGTATAATAAAATTTTTAATTGAATGACACTGATTGAAATTCTAAAGAGTGATTGAAAGGTATTATTATAGTTACTCTGATATCAATGTGAAAAGTTATAAATAGAACTGAATATAAAATAACTATCTCACTCTCTCTCTTTCTCTCTACTTTGACTTCAATAGAAGTAAATCTAAGTTCCTTGTTATGATTTTTTTTTCATTTTTAAGAGTTATACAACTGTAAAAAATGGAATGATTGACTGAAAGCAATAATGTTCATCCATTGACCAGACAGTATCATCAAAATTGTGATTTATTAAAATATGAAAATTAATTCTTAGCATTTCCAAACCATCAAAATGTTTCTATGAAAATTAATTTAGTGTTTTAAAACCATCAGAATGTTTCTTTACTTTTAAAAATGGATAATACCTACTTTTCAATGATGAAGTCTAAAAAGATAACAACGTAAAATGTACACAAATATTATGGTCACATACTAATACAATTTTATGAGCTTAATGAATAGTTTATACATGGAATAAAAATTGGTTCAATTTCCATAGCATCATAATGGATGAAACTACTGTTCACCTGTAATGTTTTATAAATTGATTACTTGCTAAATGAAAAAATATCTATATTGCAACATTGCAGAAATAAATTAGTGGATGCACACTTATAACATTATATAGCTCAAATATCTGCTGAATGAAAAGATAATTTGAATATTTGAAAAATGTTCTAATTAACAAAATATGCTTTGAATCTTATAATTTTTCATGACAATTATATTTTCTCTGGAATAACAAAACATTGTCAGATCACAATTTGAAGCAATAAATGCTACATCTATGGTACTATTTTAGAAAAACTGTATTTAAAGACTATTACTGAGATTGTTTGCTTATATTTATCATTATTATTGCTATTTTTACTTTTCATTTGATATGTATACTATTTATTGATATAAATAATAGTATAAATTTAGGTTAAGTAGTGATATATTTATATACCTTATTAATATAAGAGAGCTATGTTTTCCTAAGTTTGAATTAAATTCTACAGAATAATAATTATTGTTTTAATTTAAAATATTCATTTTTATTTATATTAACAAATAAGTCGTATATATATATATATATATATATATATAATTATTCAAAACAATACAATAATTAATACAGTAAAACAATATTTTAAAAAAGCAAATATATACCAATTTAATAGAAGTACTTTCAACTATCTATGTAGTCGTATTCTATTAAATTGGTTATATTTGTTTTTTAAAATATTGTTTTACTGTATTAATTATTGTATTGTTTGAATAATTATATATATTTTATTATAATTGGAATACAGCATTGTTAATATATATATATATATATATATATATATATATATATATATATATATATATATATATATATATATATATATATATATTATATTTTGATTAACTATATTTTTATATAAAGTATAGAAAGAAGATATATCTTAAACTATCAGATTTTGGAAAGTATAATGCTCTACAACATGTTTTTGTGTTACACAAACATATGTGTTTGTATTTAGTATCCAAGAAGTAGAGATTAATGTGCAATCACCTATTTAAATATAAAATTAATGTCAACTGAAAAACTATTGCTTAAAGCATAATCAGATTATATACATATATTTTAAATGTTTATTTGCCAGACATATTTTTTTGACTTTAATTTACATTAATTTGTTAATAAGTTTTGAATTAATTTAAAACAAATAAACTTGCTTGGTTGTCCTTTAGTTTAACAATGCAAATTAATTGGTTAATAATATTTGCATAAGATAATATTCATTAAATAATTACACAACATATTTCAGCAAAAGCAATTATAAAAATAATTCAGGAATCAAAACCACAGGTCAGGTAAGAAAGTATAATTACATATCATTTTCTTTTGTATTGAATTTAATGCTTACTATCTGACCAGGTATAAATCTTATATAGCAATAAATTAACTGATTTGTCATTCTTAAATATTTATAAGTATTTGAAAGCTTATTGTAATTATTTTGTTAGTAACAAGTAATATATATATATATATATATATATATATTACTTATTACTATCTTTATATATTTATATATATATATATATAAAGATAGAAATTATATATAAATTGATTTGATGAAAGGTACAAATATGATTGTTATTGAAGAAGAGTAAAGATAATTGCAATTAGATGTTAACGTATTTTATTTTAAATCATTGTTGATTAAAGTAAATATTATATTGAGTCAGTATACAGCCACAAAGATTTTAATAATATTCAGTTATAGAATTGGTAATAGTAATATATTTTATTTTGTTATAAATTAAAATGATTTGCTTTAACTATATTAAAAGTTTGTTAATGTAGATCATAAATTTAATTTATAATCTAAAGTTTTAATAACTTAGTTTTAATAAACAGAAGAGTGAGTGGATGTGAGTTTTTAACTGTTGAAATAAGCATCAAATAAAAATTTAACATTATTTAATAAGATAATTTTAGTGATGCTAAGGCTGTTAATATATGGTGTATCTGAAAATTATTCAGTCCAATATAGCTATTTGAGTTAGGTATCTGGATTTGAAGACATATAGATATTTGTCATTTCCAGATTTTCTATTTAATAGTTAAGTGTTTGATAAATGCTGGTCTTAAGTGTGTATTTTAGATCTAGTCTCTGAATGTCTAGTGTCTTACTAATGAGAGCCATCAGATTGAAACTGGTTTGGAAAAAGGGATAATTCTAGATAGAGATTTTAAATGCTTTCTCTTGTGGCATTTATCAGGAAAAAAGCTTGTTATGAGCTATTAGCATGTTGATTACATTAGATTTGTAAATACAAGCTTATTAAATTAACCTTTTTGTGACTGTTATGAGTTGACTCAAAGCAGTTTCAAATCACTAAAAATTCTATCATTTTTAACGCTATTTTTGATATTTTGCACTCATTTGAAAGGTTAAAAAAAATTCCGTAAGATTCTGCTCTCTCTTGAATTATTTTACAAGTAAAAAAATCAATAAAACTGTTAGTATATGTCTAACAAAAGAAAAAAAGCCCTTTCTTGAATCTGATTGGCTGTGTTAAATTTTGACAACAAAGAAAATGGCTGTCAAAAAGTAAAGAGTCTGATTTCTTTTGTTTCATTTCGAAAATGATAAACGAATGTTTTAGACCATTTTAGAAGTATTTTTTGATAAATTATAAATTATTTTGATAAAAATATGCTAAAAATAAAATTATTTTAGAAAAATAGTTAAGACTTTAGCAAATATTATTTACTTATCATAACATAAAATTTGCAAAAAAAATCACCGACGTCATTCAAACTTTTTGATTGGTGAGTAACTTTTTATTTTAAATTTCCCGCTGTTGAATATTTTTAAAATTATAAAATAAAAATTTATTTTTGAAAAAACTTTCATTAACTTTGAAAACCTGACAAATTATTAATTTACTTTTTACAAACGAAACTAAAGTGAATATAATATTAAAAGATGAATATATTTTGATGCTTCAGTTTGTCAATTGACACTTAAGTTTGTAAATTGACCAATTAAAAGTTTACACTTTTACCTCACTTGGACAATAAAATACTAGCAGCTACAAAGGTTGTCATATAATGTATGATTTGATTTGTTTACTATTTTTATAATATATTGAGTTGGTGAAAATGAAAAAATGTATTAGGTTAATAATCTATTTATTTAGTGCCAAATCCATTTAATCATTTTATGATTACTCTTGTTAAATTGACTATATTTTAACAAAAACTTTTGTATACATACACATGATTGTTTAAACATAACATTAAAACTATCTATTCTGATTAATTAAATATTAGTTTATCTGGCTCTCATAATAAGATTATTATTGTATTAATACAGTCTTAAATATCATATTTTACTGTAATTAATCTAGCTCATTCTGCCTTGTGTATTTTTTGTAGTAATAGTTTTATATGTGTGTAGGGGTATTTTTCACAAAAATATTTTTTAACTGTGCTTTAAAAGAAAGAAAAATTTAGACACATATTCTGGTACACTATAATCAATAAAGTCTGTCAAGAAGACATCTTGGATATTAATCTACTATATTATGTAGTATTATAAGAGACATGTGAATATCATTTTTTAAATTTATTATTGATCACAATAATATTACCAGGAATGGAAATTGGTTGAAATATAATATTATTTATTGATTTATGTCTTTTTTTGTTAATTTATATGTATGTTCCTTTGGTTATATATATATATATATATATATATATATATATATATATATATATATATATATATATATATATATATATATATGATCACTAGATGGAGCTTTACCAATAGCTCCTAACAAGCTTTTGTTTACATAAATGCCAAGAGAGATAGAATTCTATATCTCTTTCATTGTCTCCCCTCTTTGTGGTTAGTGTAATAATGTTGTAATGTTGAAAATAATATTTATTCATTGTTTTAAAATATTTCTCCATCAAAATTAGCACTCTAAAATCTGCCAAACTTTCAAAACTCACCTACTTTTGAGCATTTCCATATCAATCAAAGCAAGTTCTCTTTTACAAACCTAAAAAATAAAGTATTAGAAGTGATATGTAGGACATGCATAGTCTATTTGGTTTTCCCACAATTTTAAAATGAAGACAAAAAAATTTTAATTTCAAAAGAAAGAGCAGCAGCTATGCTAACTTTTGCAAAATAGTTAAATAATATAAGCTTAATTATTTTAATGTCAATTATGCTAGTTCTGTAATTTTAAATATTTTAAAAACTAGATTTTAATATTCTTAATAATATATAGCTTATCTTTAACTTAAAATACAATTATACTAAATGTAGTTTAGACAATGTTTATTAAATTAAGTTGCTTTAAAACAAACATTCTAAAAGATTTAATAATATATTATAACCTTCTATAATGCTAATAGTTAGCTACAATTTATTTTAAAATAGGTCTAATTAATAGTTTAAATCTTCCAAGTGTATGTGCATGTATAATATTTGTTTTGACTTAAAAGGAAATGTTTTAAAAGAAATTGATTATAAGTAAACTTTCTTGTTGAAAGAAATTAATATTTAAAACAACATAAATGGCAATATGTTGTTTAACTATTTTGTTTAAAAAATATTTATTATCTTGAAAAATATAATGTATAATTTTGAAAACTTTTTTAAAAAGAAATTTTTTAAAAAATTCTTCTCTGGGATAGCCATCCCTTCGCTGAAAGAGAGCACACATCATATCTCCTACATGGGTGACGTGGTAGTGTTTCTCTCATCTCAGGATGAGTTTGCAAGGCTCAAGAAACTTTTGGATCTATTCACCCATGAATTTAGTCTGAGAGTTAATGAACGGAAATCAGCAATTTGGTCCATCATGACAGGCAAACAAATTTTGGGTAGCTTTAAAGCCCCCTCTCAGAAATTTCTCAGGTTCCATCTTGACCTCCCCCCCATCTGTTATGAGGAGGGATTTGGAAAATTCATTGCTCTTCAGAATAGAATGCATGCTTACTTCACTATCTAAGATTTACCTTTCTTTGTTGGGGAAGGTTGCTCTCTTGAAAGCAGTGGTGTTAACCAAAATAATATACTATCTGGATGGCTTTTTCCCAATAAATGCCTTCATTAAAAAGGTGGAGTCTTTATGTAGAGAGTTGTTCTGGAGAAGAAAGGATCCTGTCATCAGCCTCAACTTGTTTCAAAAACCTAAATTGTTTAACAGACTTGCCCTTCATTCAGTAAAAATATTTCAGATTCAACACATGCGTGTGTTGTTCAAGATTTTCAAGGACAACTTGGATGTGAAATGTTCACTTCCATTAGAAAAGGTGAAACCCACAGATCGTTCCTCTTCTAAATGAAGAAACTTGTGGTTGCAGCAGCAGGTGACAATGATGGTTAAGAATGTCAAGACTTCTAGTTTCCTGTTACAAGCTAAATTGTACTATTGGGAGACTTATCAATCGATTTTTAATGGGAAAACCAAAATCGATAATTTACTGCCAGTCAGAATTTCACATTTTACGAGGTTGACCAAATTTCTTAAGTTAGAAACCAATTTTGTAGATTTTTTATTGAAGGTCAACCTTGGGGACCTCCTTACTGGGGCTTTCCTTTGTTACCAAAGGGGTTACAAAATTGACCCCATATGCTCCCTATGTATGAAACAGGAGGAGTCCATGGTTCATATACTTACTCAATGTGATTCATGGACCTACCTTCAGAACCTAATTTTGTGAAAAACTTCAGAGGCTGACCTGTCCAGCATTTGTCTTACATCTGCATTTAAAAAGGGACTGTTTGGTACAATTCGACTTGCCACATTCATAAACTTTGTAATCTGGTCAGTAAGATGCAGGATTGTGTTTGACAGAGGATTGAACTGCCCTATTGATGAACTGTTTTTTAAGTTACTCATTAAAACAAGAGGAGACAAGTGGTCTTGTCAACTGTGGTTGGTAGATTAGACTTGGAGCCAGTTGAAGCTATATTTTGAACTTTGTTGCCTACTGCACTTTGTCTGGCCCCATAAACTTGGGGTTGATCTTATTTACATTATATATGCTTATGATAAATCGATTTACTAATTTAATACTATTACCTGTTATTAATTGATTGCTGTAATTTGCTTATCTCTTCGTATTTGAGACATTTGGTCTATTGATACATTGCAGATCCTATTTGCGATTATCTTAAATTGTATACAGGAAGTAATCTTATGTAGATACTTATAGAGATATTTATTTGCTTTGTCTTAGTGGATTATAGTGTAAATTCTGTATTTTTAATCATTTTGGTTTTTGTACTATTCACATGTCTTGTATTCAATCTAAATTGGTAATTTTGTTGACTTTATTTAACCAGTCGTTGAAATTTTGGACAAGTTATATGCCTTGTGCTCAATTCAAATTTGTATTCTTATGTACCTCTTTAGTATTGACCTTAAAGTGTGAATAAAATTTGATTTTTGAAAATAAATAATTATTTATTGCTTGTAACATTTTAATTTCTTGCTAAATAATAATTAATGTAATATTTAAATCATTGTTAAGTCTGTAAAAGTCAAACATTTTTTAAAGTTATTTTTAGAATATTTTCCTTGACAATTAGTTAGAGGTCAAATTAATATCATTAATTGATGCCCTAAATTTATCAATCATTGATTCTTTCATATCATCTGACTTATTATATAAGGGCTACTGATCATATGTTAAAACTTACATTACTCACTTGTTCTCATTATGCATCACATGATCACCATCTCTTATACTAGCACATAATCGTTTATAAACAAGACAAAACTCTCCATATAGTAGTGTCCCCCTGTGCCAAACAAAGTAATCAATGTATGCCAGAAGGTTTGTGCATTAGATAAGGATTTTACTCTGGTTGGCACAGGATGGCATTACTGTATGGAGAGTTTTGTCTTGTTTTGTTCCCATTATCTTCTAAGGTGTTAAATCATTAATTATCTAATTTGTTAATTTTAAATAATAAATAGCTAAAATATTTGCTTGGGCTTTCTGCTATAGCCTGACCATCTCTCTACAGTATCTCCCAAAAGTATACATCAAAAGAAAACTTTAAACAACTTGTTATTTTGTTTTGTAACATCAGGAATTGTCACAGAGGTATAAAAGATTATAATGCTGGATAATTAACTTTTAATTTATTGTCTATTCATGTTTGAATTTAAATGAAATTGAGTCTGCTAATATTTTCAATACTAAACCTCTGCATGACCTTATAAATAAGTTATTATATTTTATTCTACAGCAAATAATAAACTACATATTGCTTTATTGTTAATAAGTATTTCTTGATATGCTTAATTTTGTTTTATAACAAGATTTGAATTGTTGCAAAATTGAAGAATGTTTTAAGAATAATAAGAGCAGCTGGTAAATAATAATTATGAAAATTTAAAATGCATTTATCTTGTTGAAATGAATTATTTTAGTAATATTATGCTTTCAAGTTAACATGATATCCGTGGAAAAATAACACTGTGCTAGTCTAAAATAAATAAAGTGTTTATTGCAATGTTTTTATAATTTAAAAATGGAAATATTGCATTCCAAGGAATTGTGTCTTATTTTTAAATACATTGTGGAAATTTTGGTCATTTTATTATCAGATAAATGTTTGTTGAAATATATTGTAATTTATTGAAATATTTTACTTGCTATGGAAATAAAAATAAATATTTGTGCTAAAATATATTTCATTTCATCTGAATATTTTTACATGCTATGAAAATTTAATAATGTTGTGCTCTCTATAATGTACATATTGTTTTATTAACTTTATATTGCTTCAAAGGAACTATTCTTGTGCACTCTATAAATTTCATTTTGTTTTAAATTATGCATTCCTTTGGAAGCAATCATGTTATTAAACTTCATATTGCTTTAAATAATACTGTGCTATCTTTAAGTTGAATGGCTTTACATTGTACATTATTCTAGTGTGACAAATTTTGACAATTTTTTTCTTTCAAATGTGATATTTTAACACTGGCTTAGATCTATAGAAAGACAAGTAAAGAAAATGGTGGACCACCCTTTTCTTGTAAAATTCTGTTTTGTATTTACGGTTTGATCATTATTCAGATAGCCATCATAACATCTGATTGGCTTCCAGATAAGTATTATAGTAAGTGTGAAATGTTTATAGCCTTTCAGTTTCATTAAAAATATTTTAATAAAATATTCTAAATTTAAATGGAATCATTATCCAATTATAATGCTGTGCAGAATTGCTTTGCAATCAATGATTTCGGGACTAAGAAACTGTTATGGTAATAAAAAGGGCAGAACATAATATTTTAGATATACATTTATTTGTATATTTTCTTTATGCATATAATATTATTTGCTTATAATTTATGTATAATATATACTACATGAGTATTGGAATTCTCAGAATATATTTTATTTGTCGATTAATCAAAGATAATATGTAAACTTAGTACGGAATTATTTAGAATGGGGTATAAATGAATGTTTGAATTCTTGGAGTTGTGTCTTATTTCTTATTAAATTGCTAAGCCATAATTCATAAGCCTAATTATTTTATTTTAATTATAATGTGTTTTATCAGTTTTTCACATCAAACATTTAATGTTGTATATAGATAAATAATAGATGTATCAAAGCTATTTTCATAGATTGTTTTAGTTCTGCTTATGAAATGCAGTATATCATAGATGACATGTAGCTGAAAATACTATTTTGGCATGGTTTATCGTATTAAGTTTACTAAGATTAAAGATATGATCCTAATTCTTTATTTGCATTTATGGACAAAGGTATACATTTAGATTATTTCATCGTTTTGCCCATGTTTTTACTTGATGTTTTTTAAGGGAAAAAATGTTGAAGGCATGCATAACGGCAACCATGTCTTTATTTTGATCTTGATATTATAAGAGTAGTTTGAGTATTTTTATGTTGTTGATATTTATAGCATGTATATTTGGTGTGCAAAAGCCATGATAAAATATTTTATATCTAAACCTATGCAATTTTTTATATTGGCTTATGAAATTATCCATCTTCACCCAATTCAATGTTGTTTTATCATTGACAATATTTATTTGTCAATACATTGAAGACTTTTCAAACTTAGGTCATACTGGGAAAGCTTGTGGTTAAGACCTGTAGAGGTCCCTCCCTTCGCATTTTCACATGCATATTCTAGAGGTTTACAGTCTTAGTAAATATTCGTATTCTAGAAGTTTACAGCCTTAGTAAATATTACTAGATTAATAATATAAATATGGGAGTTTTCTGTATTTATAACTGATAATATATTTAAATTTATTATTAAAATATTGTGATAATCACATTGTTTTAATCATATTAAATTTACAGTAATCCACAATTATTATATTTCCTAGTATTAATATAATCTTTGTTTGATTCTTAAATTTTGACTTTATACCTGTATTATCATCTACATCATCAAAAAATCTAAATCACACAGATATTATAATGTTTCAAATATAAGAGTATAATACTACTTAAGTCACTTCATTAAAGTTTATGCTATTTGATGTTAAAGTAACATCTATGGTTAAGATTATTTGATTTTATTATTTTAATTTGGATTGTAATAAACCCTTTGGTGTGATATATGAGGACGAACAAAATTCTTTTCTTGCTCATAGCATCATGAGTGTTATCCTAAATTGTTGAACAAGAAGTCATTTTAAATATAAGAGACTCATTATTAATTAAAATTAGATTTACTTATACATTGTAATAGGGTATTATTAGGAAAAAAGAATATCTTATTTGACACTAGGATATAGATTTTATATAACTCAAACCAGAAATGTAGAGTAATTAGATTTACTATGAAGTTTGTTTTATGTGATCTTCGTCTCTTAGATTTATTCAGAGCAATAGTAAACCTGAGACTGGTAAAACAATATATATTTGCACACTAGTCCATCTACATGAGTGTGTATTATTTAAAATGTTAAATGGAGAATAGGATGTATGTAATGAAACTTAGGTGCAGGTTAAGTTGTAAATCAATTTTTTTTGTAAATATAAATGGTAGTTCATTTTTACTTGATCTCTTCAATAACATATATTCTTCTTTGCAATGAAATTTATTCCATAGAATGATTTTTGATGATTTCATATAAGGTGATCTGTGTCTCAAAAATTATTTTCTCACCATAAGAATAACTGAGATTGTATATGATTAAAGATGACTTCTTAAAAATATAGCACTTATATAGTAATAATTACCAAACAAATTCAATAAGAATTTTCACTAATTATAAATTAATATAAAAACTGTTATATTATAGGATGTGCAATGAAATAGTATGCCATAAGTTCCCAATAAAATCAAAAGAATGAATTAGGTACACATTTAAGTCACTATATGGTCTATTTAGAACTTAAATTTCCCATAATGATTTTTATATACATCCCTATTCTTTAATAATTAAATTCAGGCTTACAATCATTTACCACTTCACCCAAATTTCCATTAAACCTATACTTATGACCCTATATCTATGACTCTATGCTCACTTCAAGTGTAAAATATGACTTATTAATAAATACTGCCATAAATATGGAAGTCACTTATTCTTTCAAATTTAAATAACAAACAAATTTTTTTAGGAAAATAAATAAATTAAACAATTGCAAGCAATAACAATAATTATTGAAGTATAGATTATAAATTCAATCATACATGACTTTTTTTGATTATCAACTAAAATGTTATTTTGAATATAATATTTACAAAAGTAATTTCATAATAAATAATAATGCAAGAAGTTAAAGAAAAGTAATTTAGATATCTCATGATTTCACACATTCACATGCAAAGGTCATTTAAGATTATTTATAACTGTTCAGAACAGACAGTATATGAGTACAGATCACTGACATTTTTGAGTTTATCTATTCTGCTTTATCCTTTCTTCTTACTCTTAGCATGCATATCACTAATTTTAAATAATGTTTAATGTGCTTGATAAGGCAAAAAGCAATTTTTGTTGAACTACATTGCAATGGTCAGACTACACACATTTAAATTTATTTAATTGACTTGGATATCACCTGGCATTAAACATCAGAAAATAGACCAGCTTATATATATATATATATATATATATATATATATATATATATATATATATATATATATATATATTTAAACAAGCTTGGAAATAATTTTTTTCATACGATAATGATGACAACTACAGAGCCACTATTTTCAATATCAGGCTAATCCATAATGAAATGGATATGAAATAAATATGCAGACCAGACATATAAAGGAGTTAACACACTATTTAAACTAATAACAAAACAATAAGTCAATACAAAATATTATAATTATCAGACAAATATAATTTTTTTGCCAATAAAACTCCAATCTCTTTTTCTTGCATCTTTTCTTTCATTTTTTTTTGATCTCATGCACGTGAAAAACAATTGTTATTTATAAAGTGCCCATGGTTTATTTTGATTAATTTTAAAACATTAATCTTTAAATTAAATTTTATAATACAACGTAAACAACGTAAGTAATATTTACTAAGACTGTAACCTCAAGAATGGGTGCATAACAATGTGACAGTAGGGACCTCTACAGCTCTTAACCACAAGCTTACATTTTGGAAGAAAAAAGGGGAACTCTTCTTTACTTTAACCTACTTTCTATATAAATAGGTGCAGCTGAAGCGGTTAGATCTGAGAGCGTGAATATATATATATATATATAGTGACCTCACAAATATAACAAATATATTTATATCAGAAACTTCATAGCATAGTCACACACATATAACAGAGGATAATTAATACAATTTTCTAGCAATGATAACTCTAGGCAGTGACTACTTTAGATCTGATTTTGATTTAATAATAACACAAACTAATTGTATGAAGTGGTTCTTTGAATCCAACTCTGACTTACTAATAATACATTTAAGCCAATAAACATCACATGACCACCACTTCTTATGCTTGTGTATAACTGTTTTAAAACAGGCAAAACTTACTCATTCAATATCCCCAGATCCCTAAACAGGCAAAACTTACTCATTCAATATCCCCAGACTAGTTTCTGGCTTGTGGCCTTCATCAGTGAGGATGCTTGGATTGAGGAGCCTTGGATCTGAGAGCACTGCACCTAGATCTTAGGACCTAATGCAACCCTCCAGCAGCCACCTTTTATCTCCACTCAACTACAAAACTACGAGTCTTAAATTGAAAACACCTTAATGTTTTCAATTCAAGCCCATTAGCTTATATAGTTATATGGGCCTGAACTCAGTTCAGCACCCAAACATTTTGGTGTCTTTGGTTCTTTAATAACCATAGCCACTGCTATTCTATTAGGCAGTATTGGTTTTAAGCCAATAAACATCATGTGACCACCACTTCTTATGCTTGTGTATAACTGTTTTAAAACAGGCAAAACTCACTATGCGTATTGCCACACACAGCAAGCTAGAGTAATCAATGGATGCCAGAGGCTTGTGCATAAAATCCCTATCTAGTGACTCTCAGATCCAAGGCTCCTCACTGATGAAGGCCACAAGCCAGAAACTAGTCTGGGGATATTGGATAAGTAGGCACTAGATAGAGATTTTATGCACAAGCCTTCTGGCATCCATTGATTACTCTAGCTTGCTGTGTGTGGCAATACATATAGTGAGTTTTGCCTGTTTTAAAAGTTATACACAAGCATAAGAAGTGGTGGTCATGTGATGTTTATTGGCTTAAAACCAATCCTGCCTAATAGGATAGCGGTGGCTATGGTTATTAAAAAACCAAAGACACCGAAATGTATGGGTGCTGAACTGAGTTCAGACTCATATGACTATATAAGCTAATGGGCTTGAATTAAAAACATTAAGGTGTTTTCAATTTAAGGCTCATAGTTTTGTAGTTAAATGGAGATAAAAGGTGGCTGCTGGAGGGTTGCATTAGATCCTAAGATCTAGGTGCAGTGCTCTCAGATCCAAGGTTTCTCACTGATGAAAACCACAAGCCAGAAACTAGTCTGGGGATATTGGCTGAGTAGGCACTAGATAGGGATTTTATGCACAAGCCTTCTGGCATCCATTGATTACTCTAGCTTGCTATGTGTGGCAATATGTATAGTGAGTTTTGCCTGTTTTAATACTCATTTAACTGAGATAATCCTTTGGATCTTATCTCCAAATTTACAGAATAAAATTATAAATAATTCTACCACATAGATGTTGTGTAGAATAACCATTTAACACTGACCTAATAGTTGCATGTATACAATAAATTCTAAGATACATAATTTTAACTCATATCAAAGAAAAGGAGGGCTGATTCATGTACAAATGGACTTTATTGGTATTTCATATTAAAGCTTTGTTTTGAAATTCAATTATTATTTTATATTCATTTTCCTTTTTTTTTTTGTTTTTAAAACTTCTATACTTTAATATTTTACAAGCATGCATATTTATTATAAAGTGAGTGTTACACATTTGATTATTTAGCATACAATTTTACTATAAAGTGAGTGTTACACATTTGATTATTTAGCATACAATTTTACATTAAAGAACACATTTTTAAATTGTTAACAAATCATAACAAATATATAGTCAAGATGGAGCAAAAAAAAATGTATATAAATTTCTCTTTTTTAACTTTTTTTAAACCTTTGTCCAATTTAATCACTCGATAATATAAAATATAGTTTGTTAGTATTAAATGTAAACTAAAATAAAACTTAAAATGATTAATATCTTAAGATAACAATCTAAATAAGTTTTTTTTAACTTACAAAATAGTGTGCTGAAGCCAAACTCTTTTTAGTTTAATATTTTCCCCATGATGGCCTGTATTAATTGATTCACTTATAAATTGCCATAACATGTTTTAACAATCTCCTGTCCTTAAAATTTTAAGTTTAACTACATCAGTGTCAAATCCATCTGGAAAATTTTTGAATAGACTCTAGTGACTAATATTTTTAATATGACACCATGTTATAATTTTTTTGTGTGAAATTGACATATATTACAAAATTAATTTATATTTTTACATTATAAATATTTAAATCTTCTAATAATTAAAATATATTTAAAATTAATATTTTAAGATTGTAAAAATAAGTATCTAACTGAAAATCTTATGGATAAAAAAGGAACACCTCATTATTGCTTCATGATACCTATTCAAAAAGTTAAAAGAATAAAATATTAGAATTTTATGTTATTAAAAAATATATTTAGAATTAATTATCATCAAAGACAAAAAAAGTTCTAAAAATTAATAAATTATTAACTATTATTAAAACATTTCACTTACAGTCTTTACAAAAATGATTTTCTTTTTAATCTTACAAGTAACTGTTTTCATGTCAACTTCCAGGACTCATAGCATACTTTTTCTACTTTTATAAGAGTGATATTTTTAAAAACAAATTGTTTTCAAAGTTAAATCCCTCTAATGATGTAGGTTTTGGTTTAATAATAAGTCTTTTATGAAAATATTGCATCATAATCATTTAACAATTACTGACAATGACATTTTTGTGGCATTTAGCTGCAGGGTAAAAGAATCTAAAGCATCAGCCAATCACAAATTGCCACTTCATTCATAGCTTTGTCAGAACAATATAATGTGCTGCTAATCATAGACAAAAATTTGAAAAGCTCTGTATGCTGTTGAAATCTCTCGAAAATTTTTTAAAATACATTAAAAATGGAAGCTTCATAGAGAATATTGCGGCAGCCAGTTACACACTGTAATTTAACATATACAATGCTTTAAAACAATGTAGAAAAGTAGTGATAACAGTGCCATTAGACTTCCTAAAATGTCAACTATGATAGCACTATCATAGCTTACTTTTGTGAAGGAGTTAATCATTGTTTATTCATTGTAATTAGAAAATCCTTTGAACATATAACTTGGTCAAGTCTGTCAGTGATCGAGGATAGATTTAAGCAGTCAGCAGTTTTCCTCTTTTCTATTCAAACATCATAATGAAAGTTTAATATAGTTTGAATAAAGTGAGAATTCAGATAATTTTTTTAACTTTAAGAAAAATTGTTTATGCCACTAAACATCACATGACCACCATTCTTTATGCTTACACAAACTGCTAATAGAGAGGCCCTATACAGTAGCACCACTCAGTGCAAGCCAGAGTAATCAATAAATGCAATAAAGTTTGTGCATAAAATCCCCATCTACTGCCTACTTATTTAATATCCCCAGACTAGTTTCCAGCTTATGGATTTCATTAGTGAGGAGCCATGTATTTTAGAGCACTGTACCTAGACCTTAGGATCTAAAGCAACCATCCAGAAGCTGCCTTTTACCTTATTAGTTAACTATAAATCTTTGAGTTCAAAATAAAAACCCAATAATGTTTTCAAATTAAGCTTATTTGTTTGTATAGTCATATAAATCTGAATTCAGTTTAGCATCTCTATATTTTGGTGTTTTGGAGTCTTTAATAACCATAATAAACATAATTCTATTGGACAGGTTTGGTATTAAACAACTAAACATTATATGATCACCATTATTTATGCTTATATGAGCTGTTAACATAGTGGCAAAACTCTCCTTACAGAGTAGCACCACTCAGCACAACCTAGAATAATCAATGAATGCAATAACATTTGTTTTCATGTTGGACTCAAAGCTTTATAGTTAACTAAAAAGGTAAAAGGTGAATTCTGGAGGGTTGCATTAAATCCTAAGGTCTAGGTGCAGCACTCTCAAATCCAAGAAAGCCACAAGCTAAAAGCTAGTCTGGGAATATTAGATGACTAGGCACTAGATCAGGATTTTATGCACAAATCTTCTAACATCCATTGGTTACTCTGGATTACATTGAGTTGTACAATTGTATTGAGAGTTCTGTCTATGTAAACAGCTTGTATATGCATAAAGAATGGTGATCAAGTGATGTTTAGTGATTTAATACCAATCCTGCTGTATAGGATTATAATGACTAAGGTTATTAAAGAACCAAAGACACCAAAATGTATAGATGCTGAACTGAATTCAGATGTATACAACTATACAAACAAATGAGGTTGGAATTAAAAACATTGTGTTTTCATTTTGGAATCAAAGCTTTGTAGTTAATTAAAAGGTAAAAGGTTGCTGCTGGAGAATTGCATTAGATCCTAGTGTCTAGGTGCAGTACTCTCGGATCCAAGGCTACTCACTAATAAATGCCATAATCTAGAAACTAGTCTGAAGATATTTCATGAGTAGAAAGATGGGGATTTTATGTGTAAATCTTCTTGCCTCCATGTTGCTAAATTTTGCCTCTGTATTAAGAAAATATGCCTTGTTTTTGAACACCTTTGATCTTGTTTTTCACAAGCTTTGATAATATCAACTTAACATCTATAATATCTTGTCTTAACATTTTTAATATTTTATTTTTAACACCTTCATAATAAATATAGAAACACTTTCATCATTCAATTGATTGAACTTGCAAAACACTGTAATTATTGAATTTTGCCTGTATTTTTTGTCTTTTCAAATCTCATATCAAAACAAGTTTAATCTTTTTTTAAT
This sequence comes from Epiperipatus broadwayi, assembly GCA_028023455.1. Classification (NCBI taxonomy): domain Eukaryota; kingdom Metazoa; phylum Onychophora; class Udeonychophora; order Euonychophora; family Peripatidae; genus Epiperipatus; species Epiperipatus broadwayi. The sequence goes on from JAQFVV010000004.1 coordinate 2,520,991, forward strand.
TTCATTATTTAAAATCTATTTTTTTAACTGAGCTGTTTGCAAGATATTTCATACATTCTTTGATAACAGAAAGTTTTAACATAATTTATATAATTTACAAGTTTCTTTTAATTTTAAATATTTTTTAACAAACCTATTTTTTTATTTAATATTATTTTGCAGTATGACATTTAATATTTTTAACATTTGAATATACATATTATTATTACATTTAATAACTTTTTTTTACTTCTAAACTGCTACATTTAATAATCCTTAAAACTCTGACACAACTCACAATCATGTGAAAGACCCCATAGCTGACAGTGAAATGTATAAGAAATTTATTCATTTCCATATATATAATACTTAAATACAAGTATAGTATACATACCCTAAACTATATGTTATTAGAGATTTGAACCCAGATTTTCAATTGCTCCATCTTATACAATTGATGTACATGACAACATATATGTGAAAAAGTTAAATCTTCAATATATGTATTTTGTGTTGAAGCAGCACTCATCAGTTGGCCTGGGTCATCATCTAAAACACACATATATAATTTGCACCATCCCTCTTTTGTGTACTTAAATGGGCTTAAGGTTCTACATATGAGAGGTCAAAATGACTTACAGTCAACATGGGCATTGGCAAATAAGGGGGTTGAACATACCATCATATCAGATTTTCAATGATCTACACGGCTGAAGAGTTGGAGAGTGAGAAAATTGAAGCTTGTCCATTAATGTTGGATTTTCTTTAATATAAACTGAGCAATATATATATATATATGTGTGTGTGTGAGGTGATGATCTAGACCAACTAATGAGTGCTGGTTTAGCATGAAATGTGAATATTGGAGATTATTTATCCTTTTCACATGAATGTGGTCATGTGTATTAGTAATATAAGATGGAGCATATGACTAAAGGGAGCATGAAATCATGGGTTCAAATACCCTCTGATTATAGCTATATATATATATATATATATATATATATATATATATATATATATATATATATATATATATATATTATAAACAAGATATGTTGATTACAGGCAGAGGATTTAATCAACTCAACTACTCATTATCAAATCTCAGAATACAACTCTACAATTGCTTAAGTTATAAGAAGTGTCGCACATTTCTACAATATATAAATTTTCTAAAAAACATTTTTCACCAAAAAATAGTAGGAATTTTTTTTATCTATATTGTATATAAGTAATGAGTAAATTCTCAGAGCATATTTAACTCAATGACCATTGAAGGAATTTTTATTTTTAAAAGGACCAAAATGAATCACTATTTGTGGAACAGATATTAACATAACTAGAAGGAATATCCAATCCCAGACTTTATGATATGCATTCAGATTTTGAAATATAATTTCAGGACAAATGTATCTATATCTTAGTGAGAATACTTGCAGACAATAAATATGTATATAAATGAATTTATATATTTACATCTTACATTACTCATTTTCTTTATCTTTCCTTGGTTATTTATAGTTCTTTCTAGCATCCAGATTTTTCAAAAGAATATTCCATAACTATAATTATATAAATATTTCATGGAACGATTATGTCCAAATACATTACTAGGACAAATTGCTGGAGGATACTAAATAATCATTTAAAAATAAACTTGAAAATATGTTTGCTCTTTCACACATCACTACCAATATATTCCATCTGATAAAAAGAGACAGAATGTGGAAAAGAATAAACATATTTGCAATTTATTTAAAAATGGTCTTTTAGAATCTGTTTGCAATTTGTTCTAATAAGATATTCGGACATGATTAAAATATTTATATTCATAAACATGTCACATTTGATCAGCAGCAAAAATCATTTACATGTGATTAAAATTATTAGCCCATAATTATATAATATGTAGCTTTAGGATCCAGAAAAATTAATAAAATACAGCTTACTTAATTTAAATAAATATTTGTGTAAGATAAACATGGTGATTGTTTTCCACTGCTTACATAAATGATTGCATTAATGAAAGTGACCATAATTCCTTATTTTGTATTAATAATTTGTCTTCATTGTCAGAAATTTAATTATCTACTCCATATTTGGATAAAGTAACTTTGCTTCCAATTTTCATTTTTATCAAAAGAAAATGGCTAATGCAAATGATCTTCCAGGGTCTTTTGTTATACCATAACTTACATTATATAAACAATAATTATTTTTTTTATGTTGGGAGTAACAAGAAGAGATCGAAAACGCAATGTATGGGTAAGAGAACAAACAGGTGTTATTACTGACCTCATTGAAAAAATTAAAAGATTGAAGTGGACATATTGCTAGAAGAGATGATAATAGATGAAAAATTGAAATCTTAAAGTGGATTCCAAGAGATTGTAAAAGACCCAGAAAGAGACCACATTTGAGATGGATGGATGAAATAAGAAAGTGTGCAGGGGTAATGTGGAAAAGAGAAGCTAAAGACTGGAGAAGATAGATTAAACTTGGAGAGACCTTAATCATTCAGTGGATTGATAATGGTTGATGTTGATGATTTAAAAATTATACAGAATTCAAATTGAAAATGTGCATTTTAATAAAATTTGTCCTCTGTTGCATGTATACTTTTAACAAGTTGTAAAAAAATTTTTGATAACATGTTTGATAATTATAACTTTTGACATGTATTTCTTTATTTTTTGCTATTTATTTGGATAAGCTAACTTAGCATCCAAATTTCATTTGTATCCATTGTAATAAATATAAAATAATATCTGGATACCTTAATACAGTATAGCACATAAATGTATATATATAATTACATTTCCATACTCTGCCTTTATATTTAAACTATGTATAAGTATTATTTTATATATATATATATATATATATATATATATATATATATATATACACACACACAGTATATTGTATATTCAATATTATTTATTAACTGCAGAGATCATATGTAATTAAAGAGAAAGGATTACATAAACAATTAATAGAAAATAAAAATTGTTAATGAGAATAAATTATAAATATTAAACTTAATTTTACTATTTAAATTTTAAAATTATTTTTGTGTTGGTTTAAAACTCTCTCCTAAGTTATATATATATTTTGAATATATGATAACAGGCATATGGTATCTGATAGATTCCAAAGTCAAAAATCAGCAGATATAAAGATAATAGTATCTGATAAGACTCAGCATCTTGCCTCATATTGCCCAGACTAATGTAACAGGATGTTGATTAAGGCAAGTGGTAATTGCAGGCATATGCATTATTATAGTAATTAACTTTCAAGCAACCAATCATGATCAAATACAAAACTATATATTATTTGGAATTATTACATCATTATGATGTTTTCAGAGTACTGGTTATATTTTCAGAGACATAATTTGATGTAAATAATTAATAAAATTATAGTTTGCTAAAAATAACTTTGTATCCACACTTGACATTGTGTAAGCCTCAAGATACTAGGACTACTTTCAGAATGTAGGGCTATTTGCAGTTTTATTCCAAACTTTCTGTGTTTTTATTAACCATTACTTATTATTACTTCTGGTTTCTAAGTAAAGCATATACTTTGAGAATGATTACTGCTAATGGAAGTAATATAGTTGGCATACCACATTTTAATTTTCTTTTATCCACAGCATGGAGCCATTCAATCCATACTGGAATAAGTAGTCAATAAATTTTATATTCAATATACTTTATATTCATAAATATAAATGTAAATAGTTGAAAAATTTAAACCAAAAATAAAAATTTGGAAAAAAAAGAAGTAAAAATGAAACATTTCCTCCATGTTATATTAAGTAGTTTTTTATTTTTACAAATTAATTTAAACATAAATTTTATATTCTTCATTTATAGCATTATAATAATTATTTTTCTAATTTTTGTAAAGAAATCTAAAAATAAATGTTTTTATACTTGTACACTAATAAAATATTCAGTGGTTTGAAAAATTGAATGTGTGTAGTTAACTAAGGGATTTAGGCATTCATCTGACAATCATCAAAAGCATTATGCCAATCTAATATTTGGAGTAAACACCCAGGCAATTGAAGTAAAAATTCTACAAAAGATGAGAGACACATCTCATGAACTGGTGCAGTCTCATATGAATCACCTATGGTAAAAAATAACTAGGAAAAATAACAGCAAACTTGATCTTTTTTTAACCTTTCTTCATAATATTTACTCAGTTTATTATTGGTAATGAAAACAAAAAATATTAATTTTATCATTTTTTTTACTTGTTCAATTTCATTTAGGAAAAAATAAAAAAAAATTGTAGCTTACAATTATTTTGGCTTTTAGCATTGTTTATATAAAACTCAATAATTATAATTAATGTTATTTTTTTCTCACGTATAAAATAATTTAAAATTTGAAAGTCAAATAATTAAGGTTTGAAACAAATATGTCAGTTACAAATAATAAGGGGTTTGAAATTATACATTTAATTTACAATTAACTTATTAGACTCCAGTATTATATGCTGTTATAAGAAATACAACAGTAAAAAAAAAAATACAATTTATTGATTAGTTTTTCCAATATGGCTTCAATGGATCCTTGCTGTGGATAAAAACAGACATTGAAATGTAATATGCTAAACTATAACATATCACTACACACATTACACACTGTTAGCTAATTAATTATGGGGAAAAACATAGATACATATGAGAGGAAAAATAAAATGAACATGGGTTGAGTAATAAATTAATAACATTTTTGTTAATGCAAATCAAATCAATATAATATCATCACTGTTATTTATGTGTGAAGTGATTTTAATGTGGTCATTTATGATATATATTCATTCTTTAGTTAAACACTAATTTATTTTAGCTTCATTATTATCCACTAATATTTATGGAGTTTCTATAATTAAATTCCATAGATAGTAATATAAGACTAATGATTCAAATTCATCCACCTTGCAACTTAAATGTTAACATATAAAAAATATATACATTTATGATGCCAATTGTAAATCTTGACAGCTAGTCTGCTTTCTTTTGATGTCTTGGACAATTTTGTATCAGGTAAGTTTGCACATTCCTTAGTTATATATTTAGAGGGAAAATAGATTTGTAATATTTAACCTTTTACATTGCTGTGGCTTTATGCTTTATTATTACTACTGAAATAGTATTATTTCTATTGCTTTAATGAGTTAACAATCAAGCATGATAACCTAACCATATGTCATTTTAAACTCATTTTCTAGGTTCCTTCCATTCAATGGTAGAGGGAATAGGCAAACGATCTCTCAGTAGGACTGTCTAGACTTATAATCTTTGCCTATCTGAAACTTCTGTCTCAAATCCAGTTCTAATCTGATTCATTAATGATGACTTAAGCAAAGCCCATAACCAAAGATTGCCAGTTTACTAAGTCTGTCCCTGTTACTTTCTTGATTCTCAAATCTTGAACTCAAAAAAATTAAATAAGAAAATTGGAGTCAGAATTTCTGTATATGTAATCAAAGGGCAGAAATGTAGATCCATAAACACATAGACCCATTGTCACGGTTAGTGTAGAAAGATGACTAGTATCATGGTAGTTTATTACTGACTGTGCCTTGTATAACATAAATGACTGGAAACCCTAAGGAAAAGATGGATGCCAACATCTTCTTCTACAATGCAGCGGAAGGTACTTTTACTTGTGTATTATTTAATTGCTATTCAAAATGAACTCTCATATCCAAACGTCATTCTGTTAACCATCACCTATGGAGTATGTCTACAGCCTGCACCCAGCACCTGATTTTATACATACTTGCCTATTTACAATAATCTTTTATGTATTGGTAAATAAGGTTTAATGATTAAAAGTAATTTGTGTTGTTAATGTGATTTTGGGTTTGATGATCTGGGTATATTGTAATGGCTTTAATCTCAATAAAGATATGTTTGTTTGTTTTTTTGCCTTTTGTTTTTAAATATTAAAGGCCTACTTATATGCTTAGGTAACCATGGCTTTTGCTTATTCCAGATGGTACTCACACTTTGGAGAACCACATTATCTTGTGCAAACTAACACACACACACAAATACTAAAAAAAAAAAAAAATCGCAAATGAAAGTAATTATGAACGCCCCACACAATGAAGTAAACGATAAATTATTTATGGAATCTATGGCTGACACACTCCTTACATAATAAGCAATGCTTTATTCATCAAATATGGGAAGAGAAAGAGACCAATGCATCTGACTTTTAATTTACTAATGCCTGAATATATTTAAGAAAACATTGTTATGTGAAAGACAAAAATTATTTTAATTAAATATAATATATACCGACATGCAGATGCACATATTTCAAGCGCTTTTCGTCACACAAAGTATTTATATATGCAAATAAGGTAGATTTTAGTAATGAAAAATAATTACCGTAAAAACAAAAATGGTCGGTATTTTAAAAGCTATGCTATATTTAAAATTCAGATTACCCAACTATAGATAGATGCTAAAATCATTTGCAATTGATTGTAATGCATTTCTAATCTGAGCTTCAATCAGTTGGTGGTCCTTAATCTTCTTTTAAAGCAGGTAAAGCTGGATACAATAACATCTGCTAGTATTCTTTTGTCGTAAATATTTTTCAAAAATATTTGACAAACATGTTTTTCGCCCCAACTAAAAAACATTTTAAAAGTTTTACAATTGTTTGCATGTAGAGGGTTGTTTAATCAAATCAATAAATCAACCGTCTTTTGTTTTCATTTGGGTGTTTTGATTAATCAAAGAGATTATCGATATTATTAGAGATTGGAAAGTCGATGTTGATTTCTGATAATCATATAAATAACGTTGTTGTTTTTTTTTCATAGAATTTTGAAAATTGGGTTTAAAAATATTTTACTGGCCATGAATCAATGTTTTATTAAATGACAGCTTTTGCTACACACGCGTGTATGTAAAATATATAGTGCATTCTTAAAAAAATAATCATGATCGAGTGTGGACGTGAAAATAATTAGACTGAAATACGGGCGTCGTAAATAAAGACAATAACATAACAATAAATGTTTTTCCCAGCTCCTCACATACATCAGGGATAATCCTGTTTGTTTATTGCAATATATGATTTAAGATAAATAATCAAATTGTTTATTATCATTTGTGATTTAGTGCGTGGTAGAATGCTGAATTCTGGAACTAAAAATCCACGGATCTGGCTTCGCGCTATTACTTCCGGTGTTCGAAAAATTCTGACTTATTTTTAATAGTATAAATTTATATTTTTGGATCTATAAATATTATTTCATTATTAGGATTATTAGAATGATCTCTTTAAAATAATCTGAGTTCGGTAAACTAAAAACCACTTGGATTCTCGAAAGTTACTTGACCTCTAGAGAGATTAACAAAATGATTATTATTATATTATTAAATATGAAATAATGTTAAGCGGTTTTTAATTTCATTTTTACTGAGGTTTACCTTCATTTTTATAAATTACTTTTTTCTTTTTAATTTATCTTATCTCAATTCAATCTGAAAGTTTAAACAGTTTGTTAATTACTTTAAATCTGTTTTCTTTCTTAGATTAGGATAAAATACTTTGAAAGCTGTTTTATTTTGAGAGTAAAGTAATTAAAGTGTAGACAGTTTCTTTTGTATTTTTTTTGTAAACAAAATGTTTAATTGGCGTTATTTCGCTTGAATGGGGGTAAAACTCGAAAACCTTTAGTCTCTAATTAAAAATGTCTCCACCCTTTATTTTAGACTTTTAACCTTTCTTTTTTAACTTCTCCGGATAAATGATTTTTTAAAGCAACTGATAATTTAAAAAGTATGTGCTATTTAACATAAATAATTAACAATTCTAGCCAATTTCTTTCAGTTGCGTTTCAGTAAAGTTCAAACCCACTAATTGTATTATGGGGTAGTTATGCGTAATGTGCTTTGGGAATAAACATATATTTAAAATTTTTAGTTAAATATTCCAAATGCATTCAACTGTTAGTAATATCACAGCAAACAGGTTAGTATATGCACCAACTGTTAGTAATATCACAGCAAACAAATGTTAATAATATCACAGCAAACAGGTTAGTATATGTACTAACTGTTAGTAATATCACAGCAAACAGGTTAGTATATGCACAACGTTTCGAGAGGTATTTTTCTCCCCTCTTCTCTCGAAACGTTGTGCATATACTAACCTGTTTGCTGTGATATTACTAACAGTTAGTGCATATACTAACCTGTTTGCTGTGATATTATTAACATTTGTTTGCTGTGATATTACTAACAGTTGGTGCATATACTAACCTGTTTGCTGTGATATTACTAACAGTTGAATGCATTTGGAATATTTAACTAAAAATTAAACTTTTCTAAAGACATTCAACACACATATTAGATGATGGAAATAGTCCAATATAAAAATACAGCTAGAACACCATCATCACAAACCTTCAGAAAAACACTAAGTATTCGGTATGGACCCGATACTATATTAAACTTTAGACATTATGAAAAACTATGTCTAAAGCTGGCCAAAGTAGAAAATCATTTAACTTTTCAGGCCAGCAACACCTGAAGAAGAGGGGAGAAAAATACCTCTCGAAACGTTGTGCATATATATTTAAAATGTCTTGCAAATAACTTTTAAGTACTTTAGAATAGTTTTAAAAACAAAAATAAATGACAAACTTTATAAAACTAGTTATGTAAGCAATGAAGATGGTGTAAATTAAAATATTAGCGCTCTTAATTTTACTTAAAGTATATAAATTTACTATTATTTAAATAGTTACAAGGTGGTACAGACAAACAATAGCAAACTCTCTGTGAAGTAGTACCATCCAGTGCAAGTCTTAGTAATCAATCAAGAAGGCTTGTGCATAAAATCCCTATATGGGGTTGCATTGGTTCCTATTATAGATGCAGTGCTCTGAGATCTAAACTCCTCACTGATGAAAGTCACAAGCTAGAAAATAGTCTAGGGATATTGGGTGAGTAGACATTAGATGAGGTTTTTATGCACAAACCTTCTTGCATATATTGATTATTAAGGCTTGTCCGGGGTAGTACTACTGCATGGAGAGTTTGCTGCTTTTTTAACAGCTTGTGTAAGCATATGAAATGGTGATCATGTGATGCTCAAGATGGTACAGGCTTGTTGACTAATATCAATGATCCGAGTTTGAATCAGACTGAGAAATTTGCAAAAAATTTCAACAGATTTGGAATTTTTTTTTAGAAACTAATTTTTATTACATTTAGCTAAGTGTGCAATATTTATTGGCAAATTAAGGGAATAAAAATTGTTTAAACTTGCACTATTTGACAATTGATATCTTGTTGAATACTGCCTTTCCCTTATAAAAAGCTGTTAAGATATGTTTGCTTTACAGTGGGTTATTTAAAATACAGTTTTATCATATATACTCTACAATGAAATGTTACACAAAAAGCTGAATTAAAAAAGCAATTTGCCAGTCAATTTTCAATTGGGCATTGAATTGCATGAACAAGGAAAGAAAAGAGAATATTTTTAAATGAATCATTTAGAAAAATTGAATATTTGAAATTTTCTGAAGTGGCAAGAAAAAGTGGAATAGAATTCTCAAAATATGAAACATTTTGGAATTGCTAAAAAAAAAAAAATAATGGATTGGCAACAAAAAGAAAAAACAACACTACTATTGAAAAAAGAGTAGTATTATGAAGAATATAAAGAATTATATACAAAACTATATAATAATTATTTTAAAAAAGTATCAATAACTAATATTTTTTTAAAATTCCATATATTTTAAATAATAAAAATAATCTAATGAGTTGTCGAACAGAAAGTCATAAGATTCTTAAACACATGAAGTGACTGATTTTTGGCCTTTAAATTTGCCATTCTCCTATTGCAGTACATTATAAAGTGCAGACTTTTAAATAAAACAAATGATAGATGCAATTAAATCTAAAAGAACAGAAAAGAATTGGAGAATGATGAAATTATCATAAATATTATAGAAGAAACAGATGAAAAAAAAAACAGTAGCAAACTCTCCATACAGTAGTGTCACCTAGTGATAGCCTTAATAATCAATGGATGCATGAAGGTTTGTGCATAAAATCCAATATGCCCAGACTTGTTTCTAGCTTGTGGCTTCTATCCATAATTACAAAAGCTTGCACTGGGTGGCACTACTGTATAGAGAGTTTTCTTGCATAAGCATACAAAATGGTGATCATGTGATGTTCAGATGAAAAAAAAAGAAATTATTGGCAAATCTATATATTAAATTTCTAAATATAGATATAGTCCAAACTTATTACAGCCTATACAGGATCTTTACTAAGATCATTACAAATCATCTATAAAAGACTTTGGACTAAGGTCAATAAAAAGAAAAAGTTGGATTTATAATTGGTTATAGCACAATAGATTATATATAGCTATTTAAGAAAAGTTTTAAAAAGGCCAATGAGTTATATTCTTTGAATTTATGTATTTTAAAATAATTTCATTTTATAAAACATTTCAGCAGTGATTGATAATTTGGAACATCTAACATATTTATCAAAGCACAAGAACAGAAGTTAAATTATATGGTGATAATAAGATTAACAATGTTAAAGAGCAAGGCAGGTGTGTGTTTTCTAATCAAAATCTTTTTCCAGTGACATTATTAATTGAACTGAAATGAGAAGCTAAATAAATAAAAATAAATGAAGATTATTTAAGACATTTAGCTTTTGAAATTGGTATGATCATTTTTGTGGGAAAAAAAAATGTGGGGTTTTGGGAAATATCACAAGCAAGAAAGTGGAACTAAAAATAAATTATAAGATAAAGTAAACATTAATAATTAAAAATAACCTTACATTAATAAATATCTTGGTCAGATTCTTAATGCAGATGATTACAGTGCAGGAAATTAATCATAGAATTAAATTTAAATAGAGTATTTTCTATTAAAATAATATTAAAAGGCTACATTTTAGAAAATAAAGATTTTTACTAACATGCTTACTTATGGATGTGAAATTTGGACACTTAATGGAAGAGCCATATGAGACTTCAGACAATATAATGAAGAATGAAAAGAACTATGATGGAATTAACAAGAAAGGTCATAAATAAAGTAAATAAATAAAAAAGAAGATATTTCTGACATCATTTGAAAAAATTAAAAACTGAAATGGAATTGATCTGAACATATAATTAAAAGACCTAAGAATAAATTGATAAATGAAGTCTTAAACTAGGTCTTATAATATTGTAAAAGACATGGTAAGAAGCTATAGATCAGAGAAACAGATTAAATTTTGTAAAGACATTCATTCTACAATAGATTAATAATGACTATAAAGGATGAAATCAGTTTATATATGAATGTTTGTATTTAAATTTTATATATTTGGTAGAGTAAAATATGTCTTCTAGATAAATTTGGTTTTTAAATAACAATAATAGCTTTATAAAATATAAGAATTCATTTATCAACATAACTAATACAGATTTAAATTCAGACTATATAATGTAACACTTGACCATCTTTAATAGTTGAACAAAAATTTTATTTTATTACTTTATCCTTATTTACTCTATTATCTTCTGTAAGTGAAATTATAACATGTAATTGAATAAAATATTAATTAAATTTATCTGTTTTTTATTTTAACAACAATTATTAGTTCTTCATTTTAAATTTTTATTTTTATTTTTTTTAGTCTTACTTGCTTATAAATGATTAGAAAGATATTAGGATGATAACAAGTATACCAAATCACAAGTATCAATAAACACTTTACAATGCAATTTTAACATATGATTTATTTCCTTTTGCTTACAGTTTCAACTGCCTTGCAGTCATCATAAAAGCTCTTTAAACTTCATTACAGTAATGAAGTTTAAAGAGTTCTAATGATGACTACAATGAAGTTTAAAGAGCTCTGATGATGACTGCAGTGCAGTTGAAACTATAAGCAAGATGAAATAAATCATATGTTAAAATTGCATTGTAAAGTGTTTATTGAAAAGCATGTGGTCTACTATATATTGAAACAGTAAGATTCACATTCAAATCTTAAGTTTCACCTTTTTCTATCATCTCTCACCCACCACCTTATCCTACCCAAATTTAAACTTTTTGGTATCGAATTGTGTGTGTAGCAATATTAAAAATATATAAATATCTGTAAAATTCACTATAAACACACACTTCGATAACAAATTTAAAGCAATAAATAAATATAATTGATATAATTTGAATTTCTCTTTTAGTTATATAATTTTATATAACTTTAATTATTTATTTTAAAGTATAAACTTTCGTTAATATATTGCTGTTTTAAAAATCATATTTTAAATAATAATTTTGAAATTAGATTTTAATGTAAAGAAAAGTAAAAATCAATTATAAATCCCTTTTGTATTTGAAATTTTGCAGGTAATGGTCAGTGAGAGATAATAGATTAATTAAAAAGAAAATTCCCTAAAAGCTTTAATTACGAAAATGTTAAAAGGTAAAGTAACCTAAACAATAGGAATGTAGCTTTCTGAATTAATTAAACTTATAAAAATGCATTGATTCTCCTCGGGGCAAATGAATGGAGCTAAAAATAAAATAGAATAAAATTGAAAAAGATAAGATAAAGAAAAGAGGACATTTTGGATTTCTAAGAACTTTTTAGTTAGAATTTGGCTGTGCTCTTGCTCGGTTGAGAAAATCCAAATCTTAAATTAATTTATCTACTACAAGATGATTGAGTAGGAAACACCCAGACTATTCTCCCCCTGGAGATGGTCGATCATATGCCCGAACCTCCACATGTGCCCTTCACAAAATAAACCAAGAGGATCTGCTGCCTAAACAATCGGAAAGCTGCTGCTACTGAAATGAATTAGTAACCTGAGTTCTGGAAAGAACTGCTACTGTTTAAACTCATGAACAATGTGCCACTGACCATGCAATCTGAAAGCTTCTTATAAAACAGGCACCTGTACCCAAGGTCTATAAATTCTATCCATAAGCTATAGCTCAATCTATATAAATTGTTCATTGATAAATTTAATTGTACATCTATTCTGTAATTTCTTTTAATAATATAGCTTATCTAAGTCTATCTCTTGGGTACATATTTCTACTTTTACATTTTATTATTCAATAATATCATGCGGATAAGATTTCTGATTGAGCCTCGCCAAATTTTAAATATCAATTATAATTAAAATGGTTGCCATCTTGTGCGACAACCAAATCTTAAAATTCTTTTATATACTTCTGTTGGCTGGTCAGCTCAGAAATCACCATAATTCCTTAATAAATAAATACATTATTACATGAAACAGTGGATGCATATCCAGTAAATCCTATGATTAACATTTACTTATATTAGATTATTTTATTTCAGTTATTTTCATGTTAATCGACACGCATTCATTGCTTCACTTATTGCAATGTGGGAGTGTACTACATGGCAAGTGGCAGACGTATTAGTTCTTAGAGTAACCACCCTAATTTATAATTACCTTTAAAACATGTTCTAATCTTAAATAATAAAGTCATTATTAGTTAAACCCATTAAGTGCATTTCTTTGAGAGCAAAATATGTTCTTTATTAAATGTTGGTAATGTGGGACCGAGTCATAAATTTTATATTCAATCCTAACAACCTATTGTATTAGTTATACATGTGCTACAGTTTAGAGATGCAATAATCCATCTTCAAGCCTTGGATACTCCAGATCATACAGTATTTACTGAATCCTAGACATCCTACAAATGGGACATAATAAATGTCCTCATAGGGCTTGACACCCATCACGCAGTCAGATATTAATTGTGGCACCAACCCTTTGCACCTGATGATGCTTATGTGACCCTCTTACCTCCAGGCCCACAGCAAATACCAACCCATGTTTCAAATTTATTCATTGACTCGCAGTTTTAATGTACTGCTATACTCGCATCACATTTCTAAACGTACCACATGTTTCTTTATTATTAATTTTATTATTCCACATATGACTCCATCTCCACATTATTTGACATAAACTCACTCTCAAATCAATTTTGGCCCTTAATTTAATTCCTCATAAATATCTTATTTGATTAAATAAAATATATGTCCACAGCTGCTATTATCATTTCTAATTTAGATTCGTTCATTGCAAAGCTATTAAATCCCCAAAGACATGATTCTGAAATACTTGCTCAAGAATTCAGGTAGCTAGATTACATCAGCCAAATAATTGTATTTGTTGTAAATATAAAACAGTATCGGAAGAATAATACTGCTACTGGAATTTTAATATAATTATGTTTTATTTAAATAATTTAATCTTAAATATTATAATTAAATAATTTCAAACCATACGTCTGCCATCATACATTTATTTATTCGACACACCTTCAGTATAATATCTTCTCGATTATTTAAAATAGAAATGTTTTTATTTAGTATTATTATTTGTCTAACTCGAAAATAAAGTCTATGAGTTCTCTCACATCTCCCTGATCTCTGTGCCTAAAGAAATGTTTACTAATGTGGCATCAGATGCGTTGTTTCGTAGAGTGTATTGTGGAACTGATAAACCATGTTTGAACTCAGTACTACTGATAGCTTCACTACCTATGTGCTGCTTTTCAGTGTGGTGATTGAATTCTGCACTATCTTAATGAAGCATACAAATCTGACTGTTACAATATATATATATAATTTATCAATGCAAATAAGGAGAAGTGGAGAGAAATTTTCATACTTCAAAAAATCACAAGTATGTTATTATAAAAGATTTTGTAATGAATAAAATCCCAAGTATTTAAATTTTTGAAACAGGATTACATTAAGAAAACAAACTTTTGATAACTATTGTAATGTTTTAAAATTCTATAACAATGGTATAAAATATTTAAAAAATTATGAAATTTAGATTGGCCATCTCTTTATGAATGGCTGTTAATAATAACTGAGTAATACTTAAAATAGTATTCAGACCTAAAACAATATATCACTACAAGATAAAGGAATTATTAAATTTAATCTAGATTTTTTTAATCCTCAAATTTTTTTTTTACATTTCTCCAATGAAGTTTCCATCTCATTTCCATTTTGAATTTTTATTCTTTCAATAATGTCAGTACTACTATTTACTTTTTCATCCATGTATTTCAATTTTCACCTCTTCTTATTAATCATCACAAATTTTTAAAATTAGCTTATCATTATATTCTGCAATTACTATAACATTCTAATATGCTATTGTATCATATTTCATAGTATGAAATATACTATACTTTGCTTGGTGGATGTGATATATTATTTTATAAAATTATTCTCGTTTTGCTGCTATACGTATGATACGTATATCAAGATGGAGCCACGGCATTGCCAGCACATCTTCTCTTATAGGGCAGAGTAGTAGTGAAGCCTGACCCAAGGCCAGGTTAGCATGCAAGTCCCCTGCCATTGCTGAACAAAATGTTCATTTTTCAAGCAGCATTGCGATCAGTTACAGGGTACCTGCATTTGTCGCAAGAACCCTGAAGTTATTCATCCATCCATAGAGCGACTTTTCCTATTGTTATTTACCTGTGCCATAGCACATTGGTAAAATTTTAGGCAGCCAACTCTCCCACCTTAATATAGCACTTTCAGCATTGATCTGAAATTCTCTCTCGAAAGCCATGTTCGATCGATAGTTACTTGAGCTGGTTTATGCGCTCATTGTTAAATATTATATTTGCAATAAATAATGAATTTTTAGAATAATCAAGGTTTAATATAATTATTTATATAACAGGCACCAATTTAATAGGATTTGGCTTAACGAGATTTATAGACATAACGGAGTGATTATTTATGTATTAGTTGTAAAGCAATTCATAAGATGGGCATATGTTAAACACATGTATGAAAATTAAATGAAATTATTTATATAAAGCTATTTTGAATTATATATAAAAAGAGAATGTGTTCTCTTATCTAGCCAATGTTTGCTGTGTACATCCTACGCTGAAATGCTATTGTATTTAAATGATATATATATAGGAATTTTAATAAATGTATAATTAATTTAATGTATTTCGTTCTCTCTCTCGTTATTGATCTAATTCAATCCAATTCTAATTATTATTTATAGACTATATATGTGAAAACTATGCATTAATAATCCTTTAAATTAGTGATATATTTTAGAAAATTAAGAACCTTTCTTTTATTTATCAGAGTCTTATTGCGTCTCTGTGACCTATGTCGGCCGTGGATAAAGGAGTATACAACATGTAATTTCAAGGTGGTCATTTATAGGGTCTTGAGTCTTGGAATACTGGCTTATGAGTTGAAGTGTGGTCAGACTTGGGATGCCACAGTCCTAGTCTGGTCAGCTTCGGTCTCTTTTGCTTGGATTCTGAATTCTGTTATGCGAATGTACAAACTTGACCATTACAATATATATATATAATATTTAAACATAAGTATATTTTCTATACTGAATTTAATGTAATTAGAAAGGATTTGAACTCAGCCTTTCAAGATCTCTATAGTAGCCACCCCATCTTATACAACTAATATCGATAACTTCATGTGAATAAGATAACTGATCTCCAGTATATATATTTCATGCTGAAACAGCACTCATCAGTTGGCCTAGATCATCATCTCCCACATATATAAAATCAGTGATCAGTTTGTATTGAAATACCAAATCTTCAAACTTTAATGGACAGGCTTCAACTTCTCCACCCTCCAACACTTCAGCCATCCATGTCATTGAAAATCTGATGAAGGAATGCTCAAAGCCCTTGTAGGGAGTTTGAAAGTCTGAGTTCAAATCCTTTCTATATATATGTAATGATTTTAATCTTGTAAATGAAATTTATAATACATTTATTAATATTTTTTAAAATTAACAGGAATTTCTAATCGATTTATTAATATTTTTTAAAACTTAATGAGTAACATATTCAGTAAAATAATACTGAAAAAATAAATAAATAAATACTTGTATGCCCCTGAAAATGTCTAATTAATAAAAAACATGTCTGCCAAGCTTGAGTTACAGGATAATACATAAACACCAAAATTAATTAGACAATACAGAGTTTAAAAAAATAGTATTAAATAATTATTTTTGTGAATACATAAAGAGAATAAATCTGTCACATTTTAAAATGTTTGTTTTTAAAGTTATAAAAGATATTTAGCAATAACAGAGATTCCCATATTCTCTTTCACAATTGATTGAATATATTTTAGGGGTTTTGATGACCCTTCAAAATTTAGAGTAATGGTAAAATGTATATTCCAAAGCTAATTGTTTCTCAATAAAAGTTCAATAATTTAAATTTAACATGATCTCTTGCATGGTAAACCATTATTATGAGTGAAGCTAAAATTTTCCAGATCACTAAAAAAATTGCAAATAAACTCAGGATTTGTTTACTAGATTGTCTTTCGCTAATTCAGGTAGTAATATATTTTCTTTAAAACAAATTAGTAATGTTGAAAGAAAAAAGTCAATTTAGTGAGGCCATGTCTCTATATTAAATGCCAGGTAGCAGAAAATTTTGATATTTAGTTTTCCGCTTTTAAACTCAAAAAGAAGTCTATATATATATAATAAATGTTATAAGTTTTATTTTAAATTTACTTTTAAAATCTGTTTAGACTTTTAGATTTATAAAACAAAAATTTGAATTATTATTATTACTATTATTATTGCTTTGCTGCTAAACATTTATCATCTTTTTTTTTCTTTCATTTTTTAAAATCTAACTAAATCTTCATAGCTATAGTTTGCATGATAAATGATTTCTTCATCCTCAGATTCATCATCTTTCTGACTTTTAGATTCTTCTTGCGGTGTTATTTCCTTAAGGATCACTACTGAAGTTGTTATAGCAACCAATTTATATATATATATAATTTTTAAAAATTTATTAAAACTATTTATTCTTTTTTGCAGGTCAAAGGGTATTTATTCTTTAATGCCCTCTTCTTTTGATAATGAGATTAATTATTCTGCATATTTTGTTGACTTCTTTTTTTTAGATTAAAGCTGCCTATGACTTGCCTGCACTGTCTGACATCAATCTAAATAGATAAATTTTTAATAAGCACTGGGGTTGAGGGGCCTACAGCTGACTGCATTTTCTCTGCTTGCAATGAGACTATGAGTATTCTAGGTTGTATTGGTGTTAATGATGCTACTATGTTGATTTTTTTTTTTTTTGAGATTTTTTTTCTTAAGTAAACAGCTAATATTAACTGTAAAAGCTTAGCTGCAGGCAACACAACTTTTTGATTTTGGTTTAAAACACTAATAACAAAAGAGGTAGCTGTGAGATGTAAAAATATATATTTAAGAATATTTTAAGATAGTTATTATTAAAAATTAAAATTTATTATTAAAATAACTATTTTATAATGAATTATTTATTTATCAGAAATTTATATATATATATGTCGCACAGACACGTGAAATTATACATATCATCATTTTTAACCAGATCCAAGTTTAATCGAGTTTCTCCAATCTCTAGCCACTTCTCCATATTATTTAAACACACTTTCTAATTTCATCCATCCATCTTTTATGTGGTCTCTTTCAAGATATTTTACAATCTCTTGGAATTTAGTTTAAGATTTCAACTGTCCATGTACTAATATTTCCTTTATCAATATTCAGTAACACCTGTCTGTTCTCTCACCCATGCAGTTCATTATTCCTTCTAATTATATTAACATAATTTCTCCATACTTCATAGAATCGACTGAAGTATCTGTACTGTTCGTATGTTAAGTGTCCAAATTTCACATCCATAAGTAAGAATTGTTAAAATATCTTTATTAAAAGCCTCTCTTTTCAAGCACTGACAAATTGCTTTTTAATATTGTTATTTCTCTCAAGTTTAATTCTGTGATTAATTCCATCCATTGCATATTTATATGTATAATAAGCTGACTAAGGTATTTATAGTTGTTAACTTCTTTTAACACATCATTATCAATCTGTATTTTCTTTTTTTGAGAAAATCCATTGAACGTTATTTTAGTGTCTTTTTAACATCGATCTTTAATTGTACTTTCTCATTTTCATCTGATAACTTTTGCAGCATTTTTTCAAATTTTAAAGCATTATTTGTAGAACAATTACATCATCTGCAAAATAATAACCATTTATTTATAATTCATCAGGTTCTCACTTTAAGCAACAAAATATTTATTACAAAACTGCTGTAAACAGTTTTGGAAATAAGGAGTCCTTCTGTCATATATCCTTGTCAATGTTAATCTTCTTAGTCCCACTATATAATTAATCAGTGTTGTTGTGTTTTGTTAAACATTTTTCAAAAATATGAGAATATCCTGGGTCTAATACTTTATAATAAAGCATTGAAGAAATACTTATATAATCAAATGCCTTTTTATAAACTACAAATCCAAAACCTAATGGCAACTCATATTCATTTCTCCGTTCTATAATTTCTCTCAATATTTAGATGAGATCTATGTACCAAAATCATATTTAAATTCAGCTTATTCTTTTGGTTGGTTAAATTCAACCTTCACTGTAAATGAGTTGTAATAATCTTTATAAAAATGTTGGATAGAACTGATAAAAGACTAATAGATCTGAAATTTCTAATATGTTCTTTTTTAAAAAATATTAATACTAATAATGCATTCTTTCTTTCAATCATTTGGCACATCTTCATTGTTTATACATTTGGCATATAACTTTGGCAATATTTTTTCTATTTCTTGACCTGCATCCTTTAAGATAACAATTATAATTCTATTATTACCTGGAGTTTTTTCTTTCTTCATAATTTTAATCACATGTCACAATTCTTCAATTAAAATGCTGGACAATTCAGAATATATAGTAATTTAGAAAAAACTATTTCTTGATATTCACTGCTATATAATTCTTTATAGAACTTTTCCACACATTTCATGATATCATTTCTTTTTAATAATAGACCCACCTTATTTCCTTATTGCAGAAATAGTTGCCTACAAATACCAAAATATTATTTTACACTTTTGATAGTTTTATTGTCTTTAACAGCTTTTCTTGCTATTTTACATTTTCATCTAACATTATTAAGTCTTTTTCACATCATTTTACAAAATTCCAGATATTCAATTTTTCTTAATGGATCATATTTATATATTATTATATTCATTCTTTTTTTTATAAATAGTCTCAATAGAAATTTTTTTGGTTAATTACTGCATTTTTGTAACTACTTTCTTTGTTCCAATCTTTGTTCAAATCTGAACCATTTTGAAAATCTGTTAATATTTTAAAACAATTTGCTAAGTTCTAATTTAAGATTCATCGAAATATTTCTGAAGATGAAGAATATCAACCATGAATACTGTTTTCCTTAAAAAAAAAAAAATCTCTCTGGATTTGTATCAAGATATATCTTAAATATCACCAATTGGTGATTACTTCTTGTGTTGAATTTATCAAGAACATTACAATCTTGAACTATATATTTTCTGTTAGTCAAAATATAATCCATTTCTGCTAGACTTTCATTTGGATGCTTTAATGTTTATTTCTTATTTAGCATTTTTCTCAAAGAAAGAGTTCATAATATAAAGTTTTTTTTTTTTTTTTGTGAACTCCACAAAACTGTGTCTTCTCTCATTTTAACACCATAATCAAATTTACCCCCCAATACTTTCATTATTTAATCATATATCAATTCTAACTTTAAAGTCTCCCATGACAATTTTAAAATGTTGTTTGGTCTGATCAAAAGTGTTTTGCATAGCCATATAAAAATCCTCTACTTCTTCATCACAATGAGAACTTGTTGGGGGATAAACCTTAGTTATCTGCATTTGGGATTTTTTATTAAGTTGAATATCTAATTGTTGCTTATCTGACCATCAATCTACAAAGTGTTGTTCTTCCACCTCTTATTTATAATGAAACATACTCCACTTATCTTTATATGATCAAATACCAATATGTTCCTATAATTCAAAAGTTTCAATTCAATTGCAAAATAAGTGTAATAAATATTTCTGGACAAATGTGATTCATAATTCAAATCTCAATTTAATGTAATAAAAATCTGACCTAATAACAACCGATTTTACTGTGTTATACATGTAATAAAAGAAGAGTTTGATTAAAATCACAATTATAAATCAAATTCAAATCATCTACAGTCAATCAATAAGTACTGATTGTTAAATCTTATTAATATATACAAAATTGAAAATAGCAACAGCAACAACAATAGTAATAAAAATGATAATAGCTCACCGACTCCTATAGACATGACACTCCTCACAGACAATCTTAACAATATACAACAGCATCCATCAACATGCATGGAGAGAGAATCCATAATAAATTTCAAAACTCAGGTTCTACTGCCAATAACAGGCCTCACAAAACAGTAGTCTGTTGTTTTTAAGCATTTAACAATAAGGTGCAGGTCGGTCCTCATCCCCTAAACTGCAACATCCACCATAACTTCAATCAATCTAAGCAAATGAAGATAATAAAAAATTACTTAGTTTCGCATTAGAGGTAATAGTTAAATCTCAAAATTATACCATTTAACCAATGGATAGACATTATTAAACCACATACTCTGGTGTTGCTTGAACCAAAGATTTACAGTGGCTCCAAAATTTGACCCCTAAATTTGCCTAAATAAGCAGGGATTGGGTGCATGTTTCAGGAACCTTTCATCACCATCAGCTGGCACTGTAATCATTATTGTTTCAGCCTTCTGTGGCTCCAAAATTTGACCCTAAATTTGCCTAAATAAGCAGGGATTGGGTGCATGTTTCAGGAACACTTCATCACCATCAGCTCACACTGTAATCATTATTGCTTCAGCCTTCCTGTTACCACATTATACCAGCATAGTATAACAATCAACATTATATTTTTCTACATTCTTCAACATCCACAAATCATATCAAATGTAACTATTAATTCATTCCTTGGGTCTATCCTTCATCCAACAAGCCCCATGGGTGATTTTAAGCTTGACTACATTCACCTCCAAGTTGTTGCACCTGATTACCAGCTCTCTTATAAGCACCAAATGCTTCTTATCAAAGACTGCAATTACATTTTATCCCTATTGACCTTTGCTTTTATTCATCGATGTTGCTCTATATAATTAATCTATCTCACTGAACTACACCAGCCTTCAAATCACCAACATCTTCATGAAAAAAATAATCAGACTTCTCTTTCCAACATTTACCACTGAATTTTTGTTTTCATAAACATAAATAATGCTCAACAAGCAAGAAGCTTTATCTGTTGATCCAATCCAAAAATATCTTGCTTTGTGAATATACTCTCCCTTAACATAAACCACATAACAGACAATTACCCCCTCCTACTCATTTCCAGTCAGTGGTCAATGACATACCCAAAAGAATGGTCTTGTTAAAACCCACAGAACATAACTTCAGTGCATACATAATCTTACAAAAATGTACCATCAAACCTGTCAGAAATTTAAAGAATACCTGTCCAACAAAAAGAGTAGAATCTGTCTAGGGCAGCAACATACATGTATCTGAGAATACATTTATTGAACACTGAGGGTATACCCTTCCAAAGTTAGAGTCATTTTGGCCACTCAGGTTGCAGAGGTTAATTATGCTATACATAATATGATTTTCCCCATTTTCCAGCATTTTCAGCAAAAACTTATAATGCCTAATGGATTCACATCTAACCCAGAGTAATCTGGATCTCATGATGTGAATCACCCATTTAAAATTGATCAATTTGCCAACAAATTAGCAGTTATTCACAAAGGATGCCATCACAGAACACAGAGGATGTCAACGTTTGTTTTCAACAACTCAGTCAATTTACTACCATTTTTTTTGGGACATTGCTAACAACTAGTCACAGAAGATATTCAAGTCAAAAACCTCCATCCAAACATAGTTTCTTTTATTAAGAAGTCAACCCCTACATACACTTTCCAAATTGTGACCTATCTCCATAAGCCCATTATCATTAAGATCCTGGAGAAAGTTGTCAAGGATCAGCTTGAACCATATATACTTCCTCTAATTTGAACAAAAAGAGGGGCATGGCCACCCAAACTGTTCTAATGTTCAAGACAATCTTGAGTACTATTCAAGAGCACAAAAATATGCACCAATAGCTGTTTAAATTAACATTTAGGCTGCTTTTGATTTAGTCCAAATTAAAACCTGAATAGACATGCTTTTGATCACCACTATTCCACCCACATTCCTATATCTAATTAACAATTTACTGCTAAATCAGGAAAATACATATTGCTCTCAGTGGTAAAAATTCATCTGCTTTATTCCCACACAAGCAATCTCCTAAAGAGTTACCATTAAGTACAATTCTATTTACATTTTACATCAACCCATTTTTAACACATGTGCAACAAAAAATAGCAGCTTACAAAATCAATAACACCCAGCAATGCATTCCATGTATTATATAAAAGAATGACATAATTGTCTACCTTGCTTTACCAAAACAGATCCCATACTCCCAAAAATTAAGTTTAATTTAAAAAAACAGTTGCCTGGAGTGTATACACCAATAAAACATGTTATAAAAGCTTTCAAAGAAAATCAGTTGGATTTCTTGGATTCCCATTTCATCTTGGAATGCATGCTATGAGACAAACATTTAAAACAAGCTCAAAGAAAATGCGTTAAATGCCATTTTCCTTTCCAAAATCTATCTATCACTTTATTCAAAAATTCATCTATTAGATCTTCTTGTCATGAAAATAATTATATACTATTTGCCGCTTATCAAATTCACCAAATTATTATGCAAAAAATTGCTGGGGGGAGGGGGCACTTACATGTTTATTAACCATCTTAACTGGTCACCATATAAAATGTGCCTAGACTACACAATATGGATATCTTTAACATTAAAAAAAACAGTCAACATTATAGCTGCCACACTACAATGATTCCATATACTTCAATGTCTACCTGCTGTAACACCCACTGATAAACCTCTATGTACATCTGGCTGTTTGCAATCTCATCCAAGTTCTCAGATTATTTACCCATAATATCAACAAATAAAAAATCCTTCTTCTTTTTCTTTTCAAAAACTTTATTTTTTTATCTCAATACTGAACATATATATACATTTATATAATACAAAACTCCAACATTTCAACTGTTTTTATCTCATACAGTCATTTTCAAGGATCTGCAACAACAATATTAAATACATATCAATAAATAAACTTCAAATACATAAAAACTTCCTCTTACATTAACATGTTTATGTAAGAGGAAGTTTTTATGTATTTGAAGTTTATTTATTGATATGTATTTAATATTGTTGTTGCAGATCCTTGAAAATGACTGTATGAGATAAAAACAGTTGAAATGTTGGAGTTTTGTATTATATAAATGTATATATATGTTCAGTATTGAGATAAAAAAATAAAGTTTTTGAAAAGAAAAAGAAGAAGGATTTTTTATTTGTTGATATTATTGTAGAACATATATATTTTTAAAAAAAGGTGTATGTACCTTTGCTGTGTTATTATATATTATATATGGATGCAAAGAAAAAGGAGAAGGATTTTTTATTTGTTGATATTATTGTAGAGCATATATATTTTTAAAGAAAAAGGTGGATGTACCTTTGCTGTGTTATTATATATGATTATTTACCCATTTGAATATATATTCATGATAATACTAAATATTCTTACTGGCAAATCTATACCCTGGTTTACACCTGCCCACCACCAGACACCATCCATCCCATGCTTGGCATCAACAATTTATGACTTCTATAGTACTTCACAAGATAGTCACTTGAGCCCATTTTTTTAATTTATTTGCTGCAGACCAATCTTCATACTTTACCCACATCATATTTTCTTTGGTACCATCAGTTATATAAAAATATTGACCCATTTTGTAATCTATGCCACAGGGACAAGGAAGCACAGCAACACATCTTTTATTTATGCACAGCTCTAAATGAGACTTGTGAGATAATGACCAACACTTACAGATAATCAAATACCTCAAATAAAGCTCATTATTCAACCTACCAGAAGCACATAAACCCCATTTCACATGCCAACACAATTGCATTCCCATTTTACATTGCACTCTATGGATACTGATGCACTTATTGCACATTCAACCTTGGACACAATACCAGAAGACATCCCTCCACATTCATTAACAAGCTAAAACAACTAAGGAAATGAGATAAATATTGTGCATCTTGGCATCTATGCTATTACCTGGTCTCTCTTAAAGAAGATTGCCAATGTATAAAAAACAAATCCAGCTCATGTACATGAAGACAAATGGCAAAGTAAATATTTTATATATAGTAACAGAAGTTGTATCTCATAGTAAATGGTACTGGAATAGTACTTTTAATAGACATGAAATAATCTTCATGTCTATGAACCCAATGGCTTTAACAATGAGAAAAGATAACCAGGTTAACCTATCAGCTGAACAAAACTTAGAGTTCATATTCTTTCAATATTATTTTTTATCTTCACAATACTTACTCATCAAGAGTTGAATAATGTATATTAAAAAAGTCTCAAATATATTATCTTTGCATACACATTTTTAAAAAATGAATTTACTAATATCCTATGCAAACAATTTATGCAGATTACGATTTATTTAGACATGGTCCTAGAAAAAAATAATGGTCCAACACAATTTATATACAAAGCACCACGGGTAATAATGGAAAATGAACCTGCACTATCCTGTTTCTGAAAAATTAATGTCAATGTAACCTATGCAGTCATTTATATATATGTGAAACATTTAACCCTTTATAAGTCAATAAAGTTTATTGTTAAATAATAATAATAATAATAATAATAATAATAATAATAATAATAATAATAATAATAATAATAATAATAATAATAATAATAATAATAATAATATATACAACAATATGTAGCATGTATAAACATTATTTCATTTAATATCAATCATATAGTAATGAAGCAACCACACCGCCATCAAAAGTACTGGCACTAGCAGATAAAATTGACAAATGATTAACCATGATTAACCCATCAAAGCAAACACAATAATACATATACAAACTCACCCATACCTACAATAAAGCATGTGACACACTTAAAAGCTACCTGAAAATTAAAAAAAGCAAGCTATGTCTTACAAAACCACATACTTAGTCAAGGGAATACATTAGATGGGCACTTGGAAGACCACAAACCATCATGGTACCAATGGCAATACACACAAATTAAAGAACATTTACAGGTTACAACATGCTTTTTCCCATATGACAATATTTCAAGCAAAAACTTCAAACAAGACAACTACAAACAATTGCACCAGATCAATTTGGCCTAACAGAAACAAAATCACCTTTTACAACAAATGTCTTCATAGAAAAACTAAACAGTATATCAAATGCATGCCACTCAGGTAGTCCCAGAATTTCAGCTTTTTTCTTAAAACACATTAGTCAATGTACTTCCAAATATTTATGCAACTTAGCAAACCATTTAACACACAAATACAGGACATGGAAGGAGGGTACACAATTGTAATTGTTCCTTTCAACAAAACAAACACATTATTCCCTCACTAACCAACTTATGACCTATATCCATGGGGCCATTACTGATTAAAATCATATAAAAAATCATAAAGCAAGAAATCGAGGCACACATAACAATGCTTATTTCAAAATACCAATTTGCAAAAAAAAAAATCATCAACAACACAAGCGGCTTTGTTCTTTAAAACAATTCTAGAATCAATAAGAAAACAAAAAAAAATATTGCCCCATAGGTATACAATTAGATATTGAGGCAGTCTTTGACTCAATATATATATATACCTATAGTTCTAGAAATGCTCAATAACACTGATATATCCAAAACTCATCTGTACCTAATAGCAAACTTACTTCTAAATTGTAAAATCCATATACCCATCAATGGAAGAAACTTCCCATCATTTACTCCTACACAATCAATATCTCAAGGATCGCCTCTCAGCTCATTACTATTTATACTATACATTAACCCTCTCATTCAAAAAATAGAACAATCTTTTACTGAAATACAGATACCAGATTGCATACCATGCTTAGCATATATGAATTATGTTACTGTTTTCTTATCATCAAAAAAAAACAACTCACCCAGCTGCAAAACATTCTCGAAGACTATGCAAAGTGATATAAATTAAAATTCAACCCCACAAAAACATCAGCATGGTCACTCTTTACTGGAAAGCCTTGCACAAACACATACCAATCAAAAACAACTTCTTTTCTAGGTTTTCCTTTTCATATGCAACTTACAGGAATGAGATGCCATATACAAAATATACTAAAGGAAGAGGCCAAACAAATAGTAAACTCCTTATCAAAGACATACCCATATATTCAAAAGTACAGCTTATAAACCAACTAATCATAACAAATATAGTTTATTATTTACCGATAATATCTTTCTCAAAAGTTTTTAAATCAAAAATCAAAACCATCTGTAATCAACTCCTATGGCCCAAAAAACAGTAGCAATTTCAACAAAAAAGCTCAATCAACCACTCATTAAAAATGGACTAGGTTTACACAATATCAATGTATTTCACATCCAAAACAAAGGAATCTCATACTTACCACTTTACAGCAATTTACAAAACTAAAACACCTTGTGCAAATCATCCCAACTGATCATCCTCCTCCAACTCAATCTTACATATCAACAATTATTTATGAATTTAAAACCACAGAAAACATAGCTGAACAATATACAAACAAATATACATATTGGAATATCTAGGATCTCGCAAATGAAATAAATAACATTAATGATGTAATAACAGTGTTAGGGATAAACAACAAAAGATTACTAAAAGAATATAAAAAATGGGCTCTGGAACCAAAATTTTTTGACTTTATTTTTTTAAATCTCATTGCCATGCCCACAACTTATTTTCTGCACCACAAGAGAATGTACTTCAAAATATATCCTTTTTGCAGATTATGCCATTGATCAGAAGAAACCCTGCAACACATGCTAAACCAATGTACAGCATTTGAGCACATAAGAAAAATAATTTTTGACACAAACAGAAAACCTAACACATCAATTGAAAATATAATTGCTGCATACAAAACAAAATCAATACCAAACATTAGAGCAGCTACTTTTAGAGTGGCTACTTTTATACTAGATGCATTTTGGTGTACAAGGTGCACTTTTATAATAGGAAATAACACCAGGCAGCATCCAGCCACCTTTCACAACAAATTAACACAAAAACAGAACTGAGATAAAATCATAACAAAACCCCACTTATATGTTGCAACATGGCCACTATTAAAAGAACAATCTATGCTATAAAACAACACTAAGTATCTCACAAAAACTACTAGAGAAAAACTTTTCCAATAGCTTCTCAGACTTTTAATTATATGCATACAAGCCATAAACTGCAAAAAGATCATCAAAAAAGCAACTTGTACATCAACTATTATGATTTTTTTAAAGAACTCATCACAAAAGTTCAAACAACTCAAGAAGCCATAAATTGAACTATATCATTCAGATATTCTTGTGTAACAGAATAAATCAATGTATATACCAAAATTATGTAAAACACAATTGATGTAATCTTTTAGAGAATCAATAAAATACCTTTTTGAAAGCTAATAATAATAATAATAATGATATTATTATTATTAATAACAACAACAACACCAATAATAATAATAATAATAATAATAATAATAATAATAATAATAATAATACTAATACTAATAATAAATAATAATAATAATAATAATAATAATAATAATAATAATAATAATAATAATAATAATAATAATAATAATAATAATAATAATAATAATAATAATAATAATAATAATAATAATTTAATTCAATTCAATTTATTAATATTTCAACAGTTAATAAAACCAATTAAAGAAATATATTACAACTTAAATATTTGAAAAACTAATAGTTATTTTTTTATATGATTTTTTTTAAGAACTCATTCAAGTCACAAAAGTTCAAACAACTCAAGAAGCCATAAATTGAACTATATCATTCAGATATTGTTGTGTAACAGAATAATTCAATGTATATACCAAAATTATGTAAAACACTTTTGATGTAGTCTTTTAAAGAATCAATAAAATGCCTTTTTGAAAGCTAATAATAATAATAATAATAATGATAATATTATTATTATTATTAATAATAACCACAACAACACCAATAATAATAATAATAATAATAATAATAATAATAATAATAATAATAATAATAATTTAATTCAATTCAATTTATTAATATTTCAACAGTTAATAAAACCAGTTAAAGAAATATATTACAACTTAAATATTTGATAAACTAATAGTTATTTTTTTAACAAATGTCTTTAGATCTACAAGAAATATATCATTGTATTTGAAAAATGTATTATAAAAGGTATATAATGCTGAAAAATATAAAGTTTCACATACATATTTGTCAGTATTAAGTATTGTAATGGTCAAATATGTACATTTGCATAACAAAACCTAGAACTTTAGTAAATCAACCCAAGGCTGACCAGAATACGTTGGTGCAACCACAGGTCTGATATAGCCCTAGTTCCTTTACTATTGCTCAGAGATTTACCACCTGGCAGATGACACATATGAGGTCAGAGCAGTATTCTCCCTCATCATGTTCTGGCAGTAAAACAACAGTAGAACAAAAGACTGGGAGGAAGCCGACATTTTATCGAGTATAGCTATATAGGGATCGTGTGGTTAGGATATGATTATTAAACAATAAAAGATTTTCAATAACTAATAATAAAATAATTACTAAATGATGGAATGATTATGAGTCGGTGAGCAAGTCTAAGACATGAAACAAAGTTAAATTTAAAACAAATTTAATTAAGTAAATTTTGAAATAATAACAGAAAACAATATTACAATAGCTAGATGCTTGGTATCACACGCAGGTGATTAAGGGAAGTTTACATTAATTTGGGTTCACACACAAGTGATGTTTTTAGATAAACGATTCTTTATGGCTGAGTTTTACACTGCTTGGTTTACATATATAGGTGGTATGTGAAATCACTCACAGGTGATATTAAGTTTCAAGTTTACAAATTATCGGGTTTCTTACAGATATATGTGTTTTTCACTTGTAAGTGATAATTTAATATTTAGGCACTTCCGGTTTATATATAGCATTTTAATCATTCGCAGATGATTGTATTTTGTAGGTTATAAACATTTAATTTACTTTGCTATATACATAAATCACTTGCAGGTGATGAAATTATAATACATTTGAATGTACATTTTCATGAGATTTAATATTATTTTATAACTAAATAAATTTGCTCATGATTATCTATGCCTAGTTTATGCTATAATAGGAGCTAGATTTGCTTAATAGTCAGTGGAAGTGAATATAAAGATTTATAAAGAATATAACATTTTACTAAGTGCAAATAATTAATATATTCTCTATATAGCTAATATACATTTTAAATTGGATTCGAATTCGGATCAAAGCTGAAATTAACAATTATAATGGCAGGATGAACTGATTATTGGCAGCCAGACTTCAGATACTAAGGCGTATGGAAAACATACAATTCTGAGTGTTTTGCATCTCGTATATGTGCCTTATTCATGGGATTTTTACCAAGTAACGGTTTCCTTTGTCCGAACTCATTGCTGTGAAATAAGAGACCTTTAGTCCGGATGATTGAGCAATTTATTTAAGTGGGAGTCTTATGCTCCGTGGAGTCTCATACTCCATTTCTAAAGATGCAGAAGGGGGAGGTGCATACCAATCCACCATCTGAAGAAGATAATTGCCCGAACTAAGAGTAATGGTGCAGCATGACCACATACAACGATTAAGGAATACAGGAACAAGTGAGTACACTGTAGCATTTCTTAAGGACACATCCGCCCTTTGAACAACATTATCGTATAATAAAATTAAGACACTAACAATAGTTTCCTTCATGAAACTACCCTGTATCAGTTCATTTTATAGCATTTGGAGGGAAACTACAATACAGAATTTAGAATTTATGCTGCATTTTATCACTTCAACTTAATATTACTTAAATATTGTATTTAAAAGCAAATCTATCTTAGAATAACTGTAAGCTTGTAAGTATATCTTAATTAAGATATTTTGACCATTTCAAAACAGGGTTTTAGTTTGTGCATCAATATATGCTAAGTTACATATATACAAAGTTACATATATATGCGTGAGAATCTAATTACATCTCACTAATGGTTTAATTATAAATAAAACCCGGTTTTAAATACATATAGCATAAACAATAACACAACTAAAATAATAAGATTTGACATAGATTTAATTAAACGAAAGGTAAGTTTTAAAATAAGATAAGATTTCACATATGTGAAATCTGAAATTTGGCTTTGTTTTAAAATGAAACTTATGTGACATTCGCTGATATTTGATTGATTCAGTTTCGATAATTTTAAATATATAAGATTAATGATGGCAAATATTATCATTAACTCAAGATATACAAAATGACTTAGAAATTTAATAGTTATTTTATAATAGATCATTTTGCATTATACATGACAAAATTCATATTAAAACATTTAAAATATAGATTTTAGCAAGTTAAAAATGAATAGCATTTAATTACTTGGAATAAGATTAATACATAACTAAATCAATAATATTTAAATGCAGCAAGTAAACAAACAAATGAAGAAATCATATCAATAAATTAAAGGTGTTATTTATGCAAACAATAACTCAGATAAAATCATAAAGCAGTTAAATCAGTATTTATCAGTCAATGAATTATAACAGTAAATCAGATTATCAAATATTAAATTAGTTTAATTATGAAATTATGAAATCAAATCAGGTAAGATTTTAAGGTTGAAACAAAATAAAATTACATTTAGAAATAAGTTATAGTTTACACTATTATTATGGCCATTGATTTAGATTAAGCTAGCATTTTAGAGTTGAGTTTAGTTGAAAGCTTTAGAATTGAAGGAGTATTTACCATTTTCTCTTCTCTTTTCTATGCTGGCAATATTTCTTCATCGTAGGACCTATTTAGGTGGTGATTGCTGTTAATTCATCTCTTCCCGCATTAGGCAGCTTCTCATCGGAGGCAAGAAGGCAAGATTTTTAGCCATCTACCCTGACATCATCATCATGAATGCCTTTTCAAGTACTTTATTAAAATTATAATCATAGAGAATGTGTGCGAATGTTTTAAAGATGGATGCTTTAGCTTATATACCAGCATACCCCCTCTCCTTCATTATATTATTTTTAGATTCGTTTTCTTAGTTTACTCACTGCTTTTAAAATTCAGTGGAATCCTGCTGTGATTATTTTTCACTTAGGCCAATTTAGCCTCTGTGTCACCTGGTAATTGATTCAGTTTTTCCTAATTTAAATCTAATTTTAACTTTAATTAAAATTGGGTCAACTTTCAGCAAGCAGGATTAACTTTTCTGGCGTCACTATTATTAGAAAAACAAATCTAAAATTATGGAAAAACATTTTGTTATATATGTAACTTGACCATTCAATTTAGCTATATATGCAGAATTATATAATTTCAAATATTATTAATTTAATAAATATTTTAAAATAAAGAAATTTTAATGTTTGAAATTCTGTTAACATTATTCTTCTAGCATATATGTAGTCTTAAGTTACATATACAACTCATTTTTCATTTAATTATTATTAGAAATATATATGTGCACATTTATAGAGGTTTACATATATAATGCAATTTTCTCTCTATATGTAGATATATACACACACATACATGGTTAACGTATTTAGGTTTAAATTTAGCCAGATTTTTATGATAATATTAGCATTATATATGAAAATTTGGTGGCTATTACATATAAAAGAATACTACTATAGAATATAGTAGGTGAAACAGTTGGGTTGTAAAAGCTGACTGTTTCATATTCTCAAACTCATGGGGAAAATTATGAATTTGTAATATTTTGATGCTTTTACTTCGGGTGTTAAAATAAATTTCTGTTAAAGAAGCTCAACAAAAATTTGTACTTTATCCCTCACTTAATTTAACACACTTCCAATGAACCCTGCCTATCCCTTCTGCATCCCAGTTTAGTGAGACCACACATCTTATTACTAAATATACATATACGATAAACAAAACAAGCAAAACTATATTCTATTAACTTTAGCAAATTAACTAGGTATATGTCTAAATAATTACTCTCAGGCATTCCAGATTTCAAAGTAGTATCTGCAGTCCTATTTAGCTCTGTACAGGGTTTATATGTACTTTTGTTTAAATTTTAATCTCTCCCAATATGTGCTATTATCTATACTGCTCTTTCTCTTGAATCTTGTTCCTTTCCAGTATGTCTTATTACCTATCTCTTCATAACATCCCCTTCTTTCTGTTAATAATTCAAAAACTGGCAGTTTCCATCTCCCTCTGTCTTCTTTCTTTGCCTCAATAGTTGATATCTCCATCTTCAACTTGCTATTTATTCCTATATATTTCCTTCTTCCTTCTACTAATTCGAAAACTGGCAGTTTCCATCTCCCTGTCTTCTTTCCTGCCTCTTCTTTTAATATTTGATATTTCCATCTTCAACTTGCTATTTATTCCTATATATTTCCTTCTTCCTTCTACTAATTCGAAAACTGGTGGTTTCCATCACTCTTTGACTTCTTTCTTGCCCCGTTGGTTTAGCTTTTTTCGTTTAGCTTTCCTTTTCTCAAACAGATCTAGTGCATCCTGTTTAACTTCACTTCTACAGTCTATCCCCTCTATACTGGTTTCTGACCTCCAGCATTCATATTCATTGTAGGAATTACATTTTTGTCTCTTACTGCCTATTCTTATGAATGCCAATCTGACTATATCTTTCTCTTTTATTCTTTGTTCAGATGGATCTTTCTTAGTTTCTACCCTACTCTGGCCCATCCATTCTGTAATCTGTTGTTCATTTAACTCGTGTCTTCTATTTGTGTTATCTTTTTTTCTTTCCAGTCCTTTCTATCCCCTTCTTATACTTCCTTGCACTCTGCCTTTCTTTTCTCTTCCCTAATGGGCTCCTCTATCTCTCCCTCTTCCTTGTACATGGCCTTACTCTACTCACCTAGGGTGACTTTCCCAGTGGTAAACTTAATAACACTTGTATTGTTTAAGAAAATCAGCACCTATCACTACCACTTGTATTAGTCTTTTCACAACCAAAAAGGTATGGCCTATCTCTTTGGATCCCCAGGTTATCTCACAACACACTTGGAAGTTTTCTGTTGGTGTTTTCCTACTGTTGTCTAAATACATTTGCAAGGGCTTGATTGGTAGTTTTTGCCATTGTTATCCTTTCCTTTCTTCAGCAGTCACCTATTCCTTAGCTATAAATGAGAGCCAGCTCCCCATGTCTATTAAGGCTTGCACTCTGTTTTGATTTATAGTAATGGTCACCAAGGGGCAGAATCCAGTGGTAACTAATGTCTCCACCTCCTCTATTACCTCCCTGATTGTTGTTCCCATTGTTTGTTCTCACCTTTTATCCCTTTTTTATTGTGGGTGTCAGGTTTAGGGATCTATTTACTGGCACCCTCTGTAGTTTAATGGCCTCACGGTATTTCCTGACCTATCCTGACTATTGTTATATGTCTTTGCCCTTGATCTCCCTCAAAAACCATCATTCCCTACTATCATTGCCTGGCATTTGGGCTCAATTCTGATCTTTTTTGGTAGTTCCTTGGGGAAGGGTGTGTAAACTACTGATGTGAGAAACTCTGCCATTTCTTCAATCATTTGAATGTGGGTTCCCACCATCACCCACCATCACCTGTTGCACCGGAGAGAGCATATTTTGTTGGATTAACCTTATGATGTGAATTTCTGTATGTATATATGCCATCAAGTACCTGAGGCAAGCAACCTGCCTCACAAAGAACTGGATATAAGTTTCTCTCGTTACTGAGGTGTACTGTTCTTTCAGGACAGTTAGATATATGACACGCTGTCTTTCATTACTCCAAAAGGTTCTAGTTAGCACAGCGGCATATTGCTCAAATGTTTTAGGTTTTTCATCATAACACTCCCACCAAGAAAATGCATACCCATAGAGGTAGTTCGTGGCTAGAGTGACCTGATCTTGAGGGGCTATATTTTGGAACTGATAAAGTTCTTTTAGGCTTTGTAGGTGGGCCCTAGAACTTTCCCCTATCTCACCTTTAAATGTTTTGGCTTGAATTAATTTGGCCATATATAAAGGTGGATTAGTCTTTCTGCACCTGAAACTACTTTTGCCATTCTCTTTTCTTATACTCTCATAACCCATGGAGTCTTATGGACTCAGGGCCTTCATTTCTACACTGGATTACGGTCACTCTGTTTGTGCTTGACAAACTGCTTGCTTCCTTATCAACTCCTTTCACATTCGTCTCAACCTCACTCCTACTTGTACTTTTTTTTCTTCAATATTATGGTTATAGCTATTTCATTTTCCCTGCATGTCCCTCTTTTCATCCTATCTCTTGCTCCCTCTACTTTATTAATGCTCTGTTCTAAATCTTGTACCCTCCCCATAACAATTCTTCTTTCTTGCCAGCTCTAATTTCCTTAGCCTTCATATTTTCCTTTAACTCATATAGTTTATCTTAGATCTGTTGACAATAGACATTTAGTTCCTTTTTCCCTTTTGGATTTCTTGCTGTCCTTCAGTTTTATCTATGCTTTCTTGCATATGTTCTAATTATTTCTGCACTTCAGTGCCTTCTTTTTCTATGTAGCTCTTTTGTTTTCTATGGTATCTTTCACAGTGATGATTTTCCCTTGAATTTCTCTAATTTTTACTGATGTACTTTCTTCATGGGCGGCTAACCTATCTTGGTATTGTTTTTGAGCCTCACTATAATTTTTTGACATTCGAGAGTAAGCTGCTCCATCCTTCTTTCTACACTTTCTAGCTTTTGTTTCATTGCTTTTCCTGCTTTCTCAACTATTGCCTCCACCCTTTCTAATATTTCTTCCTTGGCTTATCTATCATTTTCCTTTTCTTCCACTCTTTCCCTTTTATCCTCTTCCCTTTCTTCTGCCCTTTCTTTTTTATCATTTTCTTTTCTCCTGCTTTTTCTCTTTTATCATTTTCCCTTTTTTCTGTCCTTTATCTTTTATCATTTTCCCTTTCTTCTGCTCTTTTTCTTTATTTCTCTTCCCTTTCCTATTTTTATTACTCAAACAGTTCATTACATTTGCTAACATTTGCTCTAATTTCCCCATTCTATCTACTTCAGGCTGGTCTTTTCTGGGTGCTACAATCTCTACTGATTCCTTTCCTACTGTTTCCTCTTTGCTACTTTCTAATTCCTTTTCTTTATTACTGCTATCTGTATATTCTACTATCTCTTTCCCTGACCTAAGCGTTTTCCCTCTTTTCTCTATTGGCTTTTCTTTCCTATCTTTTCTAATTTCCTCTATTTCTTCCATCATTTTTTCATTCACTTCCATGTTTGGGTTTTGATTATTTGAATTTTTTATATGTGGCTGCCTTGACCTCCTTTCCCCAACAAGTCTGTCTTAGCTTCTTTTTACCACCTTATCCTATCATACATCTAGAAGTCCTTAACTTAATTACTACTTTTACAATTAATCTTGCAGAGAATTTTATATCTTCTTTCAATACTAACATATAATAAAACAAAAAACAAAAACATCCAATTTAGAATATATTTAAAATGCAACTCACTATCTGGCTTGCTTCTGCATACTCCATTCTCCATTCTTGGTTTGGCTGATTTTATTATTGCCACTATTATTATTAGTATTGCTTATTATATCCCATGGTTTGATAAATTTTCTACACCAAACATTCGTATATTTATATCTTGCCTGATTTTTCCCTTTTTGTTTCAACATTGCTCACTTCAGTGTTGACTCACACCTTCATCATTAAAAAATTTTGATAAAATAAAATATTCTCTCTCTCTGATAACAAATTTATGTGAGGATAATTTTCAGTTTCCTTCAATTACCTTGGGCGCCAGCTATCAGCAGGTGAGATATACATAAATGCTTTTAATATGCCACCTCTATTGATACTCTTTCTCTCTCTCTCTCTCTCTCTCTATATATATATATATATATATATATATATATATATATCCAGCTATACTCTTTTAATATAAATCTTTCTCTTTTCACCTAATTTCAACATAAAACATGACTATTATGTATAATGATTTATATGGAATTATATCTATGGCAATATCACTTCTCAGGTATATATGTTTATTTTCAAAAGCTCAAGTTTGCCGCAACATATCCGGTAAAATTTTACAAGGGTGGAATAATTAACAAGGCCTTATGAATAGGCATCTAAAATCCCATGGAAAAAAAATTTATTTATATATATCAAACAAACTTCATTGCTCAGGGTAAATAAGTTTTTCTAAATGAAGCCTCTTAAATGGGCATCCATACTTGGTTAAAAAATTTTTTTACATATGTAGTTTTGCTCTTTCACCCATTCCTGCTAAGATCCCATCCTAGTTTGTTCAGGGTCGTGTAAAGAAGTAATTGAGCCTCATGTTTGGGCATCCAAGCCCGATGAAAAAAAACTACTGTAATGGTCAAATGTGTACATTTGCATAACAAAGCCTAGAAGTTTAGTAAATCATCCCAAGACTGACCAGAATATGGTGGTGCAACCACAGATCTAATATAGCCCCAGTTCCTTTATTATTGCTCAAAGATTTTCCACCTTGTGGATGACACATATGAGGTCACAGCAGTATTCTCCCTCATCACATTCTGGCAGTAGAACAACAGTAGAGCAAAAGACAGAGGAAGTTGACATTTTATCGAGTATAGCTATATATGTATCATGTGGCTAGGATATGATTATTAAACAATAAAAGATTTTTAATAACTAATAATAAAATAATTACTAAATGATGGAATGATTATGAGTCAGTGAGCAAGACTAAGACATGAAACAAAGTTAAATTTAAAACAAATTTAATTAAGTAAATTTTGAATAATAACAATAATATTAAATTTAATTAAGTAAATTTTGAATAATAACAAAAAACAATATTACAATAGCTAGATGCTTGGTCTCACACACAGGTGATTAAGAGAAGTTTACAATAATTTGGATTCACATGCAAGTAATTGGTTTTAGATAAACAATTCTTTATGGCTGAGTTTTACACTGCTTGGTTTACATATTTAGGTGGTATGTGAAATCACTCGCAGGTGATATTAAGTTTTTAGTTTACAAATTATCGGGTTTCTTACATATATGTGTGTTTATCACTCGTAAGTGATAATTTAATATTTAGACACTTCCAGTTTATATATAGCATTTTAATCATTTGCAGATGATTGTATTTTGTAGGTTATAAACATTTAATTTACTTCACTAAATACATAAATGACTCACAGGTGATGAAATTATAATATATTTGAATGTACATTTTCATGAGCTTTAATATTATTTTATAACTAAATGAATTTGCTCATGATTATCTATGCCTAATTTATGCTATAATAGGAGCTAGATTTGCTTTATAGTCAGCGGAAGTGAAAATAAAGATTTATAAAAAATATAACACTTTACTAAGCGCGAATAATTAATATATTCTCAATATAGCTAATATACATTTTAAATTGGATTCGAATTCGGATCAAAGCTGAAATTAACAATTATAATGGCAGGATGAACTGATTATTGGCAGCCAGACTTCAGATACTAAGGCATATGGAAAACATACATTTCTGAGTCTTTTGAATCTCCTATATGTTCCTTATTCATAGGATTTTTACCAAGTAATGGTTCCCTTTGACCGAACTCATTGCTGTTGAATAAAAGACCTTTAGTCCGGATGATCGAGCAATTTATTTAAGTGGGAGTCTTATGCTCTGTGGAGTCACATGCACCATTTCTAAGGCTGCAGAATGGGGAGGCGCATACCAATCCACCATCTGAAGAAGATAAATTGCCCGAATTAAGAGTAATGGTGCAGCGTAACCACATACAACCATTAAGGAATACAGCAACAAGTGAGTACACCGTAGTTTTTCTTAAGGACACATACGCACCGCGGACAACATTATCATATAATAAAATTAAGACATTAACAATAGTTTCCTTCATGAAACTACCCTGTATCAGTTCATTTTATAGTATTTATAATTATACTATTAAGGAAAGTTTATGAATCTAAGTTACAAAGCTATCTATGTAGGCTTTTACCCTTCTAGGGAGGATTACAGCATGTGGAGGAAAATTACAATACAGATTTATGAATTTATGCTGCATTGTATCACTTCAACTTAATATTACTTAAATATTGTATTTAAAAGTAAATCTATCATAGAATATCTGTAAGCTTGTAAGTATATCTTAATTAAGATATTTTAACCATTTCAAAACAGGGCTTTAGTTTGTGCATCAATATACGCTAAGTTACATATATACGAAGTTACATATATATGCATGAGAATCTAATTACCTCTCCCTAATGATTTAATTATGATTAAAACCCGGTTTTAAATACATATAGTATAAACAATAACACAACTAAAATAATAAGATTTGGCATAGATTTAATTAAATGAAAGGTAAGATTTAAAATAAGATAAGATTTCACGTATGTGAAATCTGACATCTGGCTTTGTTTTAAAATGAAACTTATGTGACATTCGCTGATATTTGATTGATTCAGTTTCGATAATTTTAAATATATAAGATTAATGATGGCAAAGATTATCATTAACTCAAGATATACAAAATGACTTAGAAATTTAATAGTTATTTTATAATAGATCATTTTGCATTATACATGACAAAATTCATATTAAAACATTTAAAATATAGATTTTAGCAAGTTAAA
Organism: Epiperipatus broadwayi; assembly: GCA_028023455.1. NCBI lineage: Eukaryota > Metazoa > Onychophora > Udeonychophora > Euonychophora > Peripatidae > Epiperipatus > Epiperipatus broadwayi. The sequence continues at coordinate 2,560,927 of JAQFVV010000004.1, forward strand.
AATGAATAGCATTTAATTACTTGGAATAAGATTAATACGTAACTAAATCAATAATATTTAAATTCAGCAAGTAAACAAACAAATGAAGAAATCATATCAATAAATTAATGGTGTTATTTCTGCAAACAATAACTCAGATAAAATCATAAAGCAGTTAAATCAGTATTTATCAGTCAATGAATTATAACAGTAAATCAGATTATCAAATATTAAATTAGTTTAATTATGAAATTATGAAATCAAATCAGGCAAGATTTTAAGGTTGAAACAAAATAAAATTACATTTAGAAATAAGTTTTAGTTTACACTATTATTATGGCCATTGATTTAGATTAAGCTAGCATTTTAGAGTTGAGTTTAGTTGAAAGCTTTAGAATTGAAGGAGTATTTACCATTTTCTCTTCTCTTTTCTATGCTGGCAATATTTCTTCATCGTAGGACTTATTTAGGTGGTGACTGCTGTTACTTCACTCTTCCTGCATTAGGCAGCTTCCATCAGAGGCAAGAAGGCAAGATTTTTAGCCATCTACCCCAACATCATCATCATGAACGCCTTTTAAAGTACTTTATTAAAATTATAATCATAGAGAGTGTCTCTGAATGTTCTAAAGATGGATGCTCTAGCTCTAGCTTATATACCAGCATACCCCCTCTCCTTCACTATATTATTTTTAGATTCATTTTCTTAGTTTACTCGCTGTTTTTAAAATTCAATGGAATCCCGCTGTGATTATTTTTCACTTACGCCAATTTTGCCTCTGTGACATGCAGTAATTGATTCAGTTTTCCCTAATTTAAATCTAATTTTAACTTTAATTAAAATTGGGTCAACTTTCAGCGAGCAGGATTAACTTTTCTGGCATCACTATTACTAGAAAAACAAATCTAAAATTATGGAAAAAACATTTTGTTATATATGTAACTCAACCGTTTAATTTAGCAATATATGCGGAATTATATAATTTCAAATATTATTAATTTAATAAATATTTTAAAATAAACAAATTTTAATGTTTTAAATTCTGTTAACATTATTCTTCTAGCATATATGTAGTCTTAAGTTACATATACAAGTCGTTTTTCATTTAATTATTATTAGAAAATATAATAATTAAATGAAAAACGACTTGTATATGTAACTTAAGACTAGATATATGCTAGAAGAATAATGTTAACAGAATTTAAAACATTAAAATTTCTTTATTTTAAAATATTTATTAAATTAATAATATTTGAAATTATATAATTCCGCATATATTGCTAAATTAAACGGTTGAGTTACATATATAACAAAATGTTTTTTCCATAATTTTAGATTTGTTTTTTTAGTAATAGTGACGCAAGAAAAGTTAATCCTGCTTGCTGAAAGTTGACCCAATTTTAATTAATGTGCGCATTTATAGAGGTTTACGTATATAAATGGAATTTTCTCTCTCTCTCTATATATATATATATATATATGCACACATACATGGTTAATGTATTTAGGTTCAAATTTAGCCAGATTTTTAGGATAATATTAGCATAATATATGAGAATTTGGTGGCTATTACATATAAAAGAATACTACTATAGAATATAGTAGGTGAAACAGTTGGGTTGTAAAAGCTGACTGTTTCAGTATATTTTTATTTTTTGCATATACACCTGGGTCTCATTTTATGCGATAGATAGGTTCCTCAGAAAATACGTGCAAACAAAATTGTGCAAAAATAGACGTAACTTACCTTGAAAAAGGGGGGGATACGGACTGTGATTTTTCAAAAATCACGTAAAAGCAAAGCACCAACGTAAAATTACTTTAAAATATGCACAAAAAAAAATAAGAAAATAAAATATGACTAATAAAAAATTTCAAATTTGAAAAAAATTGATACAAGACAAACTTTTTTTAACTATAATATTTAATTTTATTCAAAACAATATATTTTTATGCATAATTTACAGTAATTTACATTTTTTTATATACACGTTTTAATTATTATTGCTATTTGCCAATAAACAGGTTCGTTTGCAAACTGGTAAAAAATCAGATTCTTCACAAAAGGAAATACAATTAGCACCAATGTCACTTTCATGTTGTGTTAATGTTTTTTTGGTGACAAAGTAATTAGTAATTAATCTAACAACTAAAACTTAAATTCTTATTTTTGTCTTTAATTTTTTAATTTTCAATTTTAATTGTGCCCACTGCTATTACTCACCTTTTAAAAATAAACTTGTGGACACTAAATGATTATGTTCTTTTTTAAAAAGCAAAAACAGAATGTGATTTAAAATGCAAAATTAACACGCACAATGTTTGAACAAATTTACATTATAATCTTCTAAAATTTAATGTGTATATACATAAAATGTGGAAATCATGATTTTAATTTCATTATTGCATAAAATCTTACTATTATAAAGCACTGAAAATATTGAAATTACTAAGATGAAAGTCAAATTCCAATAATGTGCTATTACTTTCAATATGATGTAAGTGCGCAAAAATTTATTATTTAAAGTAATAGCGCATTATCGGAGTTGACTTCCGGAGAAACGTGAATCACATAACTTCAAAATCGTGTTAAATAAATCCGCATAAAAAGAGACCCAGGTGTATATTAAGAACTCTTATTAATATCTTCAAAACACAATTATGCAAAAAGATTTTTCCATAACTTATTAAATAAAAAAAATTCTCATTGCAAATCACTCTTCTATGAAACAAATGTATACAAATATCCTTTGTATTAATTATAGTAGTAAATTTACTATATAATGATGGTAATTTATTTATATAATTTATCTGAATTCCATTATAGGAAGGACAAGAGTTTTAAACAAATGTAACTTAACAAAAATATTAATGTCCATTATAAACAATAAGGTCCATTATTTTATTAGCTTTACATAAAATATTATCTACATGAAATGTAAAAGATCCATTTTGATTAAACCATATTCTAGGGTCATTATAACATGTTTTCTATTCAATACTTTTATTATTTATATAATATGAACCTACATAGTATTGAACTTTTTTGTATACATAATAGCACAGCATTTATCTATACTTATATGCATATTATTCTTAAGACACCATTTATAAAAAAAAAACAACTATATAAGACTGAAGCCCTAATAGATGTAAATATTTTTACAATCATCAGTATATGATAATAAACTATCCTTCACTATATATTTATTGAAATCATATATATTGCAAATAATAATAGTGTCAATCCATTACCTTGTGGAACAACTAATTCATTAATATGAGTACGTGAAACCTTATTATTATATTTAATAAAGGAAGACCTATTTCGCAAAAATGACATAAACCAATTTCACAAATTCAATGAGAAGCCTATATCAGACATTTTATTTAATAACAATAATAATTATTATTATTTATTATTATTTATCTCTTCATTTCAACAAAAATTTTATTAACAATAAATAGTGATTACATACTAATAAAGGATAGATAAATGAATAAATTGTACAATAATATGATTGTATAATGATCTATTTGTCATCTGGCTAGATTTTATTATGAGAGTACAATTGTTATACTCTTACGTGGTTAGGTATAGTGATGAGATTCTAAGAACTTGTTTAATGGAATAAGCATTTTTTATATAAACATGAATATTTTCTTTTAGAATTTCCTATTCTATAATGCTGGGTAGGTGGGAGTTGATAATCAGGAAAAGGAAAGAGCAGTTAAAGACCAGGTGTCATCAAAGACTTTACTGGAGGCCAGGAGCTGGTCATGTTTCTTGATTTTTTTGAGCGTTTGATAAATCAATGGTATGATTTGTGGCGGGGGTAATTCCATGAGAGTTTTGCATCTCAATATCCATATGGAATAAAGGACAAAGGTAGAAAGCCTTATTATTGAAAAAAACCCATTATGAATGGCATTTTTAAGTGAGAAAATCATATCAGGTCTTATGTTGGAATTGATTATAATTATATCTTTCAGTGTTTTAAGTCTTGGGCACCGGTGTATAATATAGTCTATGGTTTCATCTTCATGAGCACACAGACCACAAATAGGGTCAATGCTGGTAAAACCTCTTCGGTGATAAAGGAACCAATTCATGGGAAGCGCATTAAGATTTATTTTAATGATGAAGTCAAGGAATTTGGGTTCCAGACTCCATCTTTTGAAGTGTGAAATGAGTCTTTGGTTGGTTACTTTTAGGCTGGTTTTAATGGGTTGTTGATTATAGTTGATTATATTGTATGCTTCCCATAAGGTGATTTTTTTGTTAAGGTTAAAGGGCATTATTGGGTTATAAAGTTGTAGGTGGTCTATTAGGGATAATGAAGTTGTAGCATAACAACTTAAATTTATTTATTTTTAGGATGAAAGGTTATTATTACAATTTATAAATATTAAAATGCAAACATTTGTACTAAAAAAATAATCCAAATTTTTAATTATTAATCCTTTCTTTTCATAACTAATTTAAAATTTGTTTAATTAACTTTTTTTTTTTATAATAAACACAAAAATATAATAAAATTGATTAAAAAAAAATCAAATATGAAATTAATGAAAGATGGGAAATATAGGACTTAAAAAAATATTTAGAATTCTACTTAGTCATGTTTTTTTTTTGTTTTATAAAGACATTTTTTACATAGAGTATATAAAAGATGTAGATTTTCTGTATGCAAAATGGTTGCTAACAGCTTGAGTATTTTTAATTTAATTATTTAACACTATGGCAAATTGTTGACAGAATTCTTCACAAATTTCGAACAATAATTGATCCTACAGGCAATATAAATGTTTATAATTTTTTTTTTGAAAGAAAACGATGAAGCCTGAGCCATATGTCAAATTTGCAATAGAAAAAGAAAAAACTGACATTCATCATAAAATCTTGTCGTGTAAGTTATAAATATGTAGTATTTTTTTATGTCTGTTCATTATATATATATATCTTAAAAAAGGAAAATACATTTTGATAATAATTAATTAATAAGACAAATATTAGACACCCTCCCCTTGAGTTTTGTACTTGTTCCTAGCTGAAACCAAAATATTTTATCACATATTAAAATATTTATACAGTTAAATTACTGATAAATTAATAAACGTTTTACAATATTACAAAAAAGTATACCTTTTGTTTGATGTCTATATTATGTTTACATACAAATAGGTCATTAAATTATGTATATATAGACTTTGTATCTATTCTGACTATTATTTGGTGTTTAAAATTTAAAAATAATTTCTCTAAAGCAAGCTTAAAATTTGTTTCAGATGAATGGCGTCATACTCATTCTAGCTGACTATTTCATGATTATCACAAATGGCTAGCTATACATATTTTTTATTAAAGTATAAAAAATAAAAATTATAAAGATTTGACCAATTGATCTAGTGTAGATCTCTTCATAATTAACCTTATTCTTTGTGGCAAGATGCTAGAAATATATTTGTCTGCAATGGGCTATTTTAGGCTCTTTAGCAATATATATATATAAGAAATTTCAATATATATATACGCAAATTTATAAATAAATATTTAAAAATACAGTATTTAAAAGCTTATAAATATATATATATATATGTATGTATAACAGTCACTTAGGAGCGTTTTCAACTAACTTGTAGCTTTCAACTAACTTGTAGCTACAAGTTAGTTGAAAGCGCTCCTAAGTGACTGTTATACATATATATATATATTATAAGCTTTTAAATACTGTATTTTTAAATATTTATTTATAAATTTGCGTATATTATTTTGAAGAAATACAGACATCGATTTATAATATATATGTGTGTGTGTGTGTGTAATATGAGGTTTATATTTCACTTCAAAAAAAGTAATGGGTTAAGTTGTGCGCTAATATGCAGGCAAAATTCTCCATACAGTGTTGCCATTCAATGCAAGCCAGAGTAATCAATGGATGCCAGAATGCTTGTGTATAAAATCCTCATCTCATGCCTACTCAGCCAATATCCCCAGACTAGTTTCTGGATTGTGGCCTTTGTCAGTGGGGAGCCTTGGATCTGAGAGTACTACACATAGATCTTAGGATCTAATGCATCCCTCCAACAGCCACCTTTTAATTCTACTTAACTACAAAACTATGAGTCTTAAATTGAAAACACAATAATATTTTCAATCCAAGCTCATTAGTTTATATAGTCATATAGGTCTGAACTCAGTTCAGTACCTATACACTTTGGTGTCATTGGTTCTTTAATAACCATATCCATCACTATCCTATTAGGCAGGATTGGTATTAAACCACTAAACATCAGATCCAAAGCTCCTCACTGACGAAGGCCACAAGCCAGAAACTAGTCTGGGGATATTGGATGAGTAGGCACTAGATAGAGATTTTATGCACAAACCTTTTAGCATCCACTGATTACTCTGGTTGGCACTGAGTGGCACTACTGTATGGAGAGTTTTGCCTGTTTTTGGAATAGTTTTGTAAGAAGTATTTTGTGAATTAAATAAAAATCTAAGGGATTAAAGTATACGGAGATTATTTAAGTCATCTAGATTTTGTAGATGATGTAACTGTTTTTTCAAATAATACTTTGAAGTTTTAATAAATGTTGCAAGAATTATCAGATGAATATAAGAAGGTAGGATTAAAAGTAAATGTTAAAAAGTCTATGTTCAATGGATTTTCCCAAAAGAAGAAATTCAAGATTTATGAATTTGAAAAAGTTAATTACAATAATTTTGGTCAGATTATTATTGCAGATGAAAACATAAGGAAAAAAATTAATGCTTTTGTTAGAAATGACTTAATATTAAAAGGAAATATGTCTTTGTGTTTGAAAAAGGTTTTTAATAAATGTGTTTTACCAGTTCCTATGTATGGATTTGAGAAATGGAAATTTAACCAAAGAGCAATATAAAAGAATTTAGAACATTCAACAAAGTATGGAGAGATCCTTGTTAGAAGTAACAAGAAGAAAAGTATTATATGGACTAAAATGGAAAGCTAAGGGAATGAAAGTGAATGGAGATTGTCACCTTGATTTTGCAGATGAAGTAATTGTTTTTGAAAATAATGCTTTAGGAAATATTGAAAGAATTATCAGATGAAAGTAAAAAAAACAAAACTAAAATGTCTAAAGTAATGATCAATGTATTTTTTTAAAAAAAAAGTGGAATCAAAGATAGATAATGATGAATTAAAATATGTTAGCAATATCAAATATGCTGGTCAAATTATTAATATAGATGTAAACATACTGTTTTAAAATAATCATAAAACTTAATTTAGATAGAGTGCTTTTAGTAAAAATAACTGAATATTAAAAAGAAATAAGCCTATGGATTTGAAAATGAAGCTTTTCTAATATATGTGTTTTACCAATTTTTATTTTGGGATCTAAGAGTTGGATACTTAATATAAGAATAATGCAGAGATTTCAAGTCACTTAATAAATTATGAAGATATGCATGTTATGAATAATGATAGGAGATCAAAAATGAAATATATGGGTGAGAGAACAAACAGGTATTATTAACATCAGTGATAAAATCAAAAGATTGAAGTGGAACTAAACTGAGCATATTGCTAGAAGAGTTGATAGTATAAAATCAGTTGAAATGTTAACTTGCTCATTCATCTTCATGGTCAAGTTCCAGGAAAGATTGCTAGCAAATTAATTTGCATTTTTCCCCCAGGTGAAAGTATTTTGAAACTTTTTAATGACTTTAAAATTCATGTATATTTATATTTTAATATTTTAGTTGCAAAAAAAAAATCAAAAGATGGGGGGAAATCTAATGGTTAGTATTCCAACTAAACTGAAACCCCAATTTGATGAATAGACATTGTTTATTCAGTGATCATGAACTTCAATGAGTGTATTTTATGGAAATATTATGATCATTGAGAAAATATTACAGTGGTCTAAAAACTTGATTTTTTTGTAAAGTTTATGATTACATTTGTATCATAAGTGTGTAATAATTATTAAAAATCAAAAATAAATTTCATATTTATTTTTTACAGAAATGTTTAATTTTAAATACAAAAGAATATTTTCTTCTGAATATTGTTACTGTAGAGATTACATTTATGGGAAAACACAGCTTTCTAGAAAATGAAGTCACTTACCTTACTGTTATTATATTTACTAATATCATAAAAATTACAAAAAGAAATGTAAACATTTAAAGTATAAATTGATGTAGTAGTTATTAAAATCATTCATTCAGATTTTTAAAACAAACATCAAACAAAAAAGATTGCATACATTTTACAAATTGAATTGGCTCCACCTGAAATTTTATGATGTGACAGCATTTTGTTCTCACTAAAATATAATTTTTAAAATAATTCTGAAAATCAAATGTGATTTTTAAGAATTTATTTAATTTCTAAACAAAAATATCTATCAAATGAGGTCAAATTTATTATATTCTGATAAATAATAATGGTTTAATATTAAAGTGAATGTTTTAATCTAGTGAGAACAAAAAAATATGCCAGAGTACAACAGGGATAAATTTGATTACAAGAGATGGTAAGACCTAGGAAGATATCACATGTGAAATGGATGGGTGATCTAGATTAAGAAAGGTGGCCAGATATTAAAAAAACTAGATTAAACTTAAGAGAGAAATTCATCCTGCAATGGATTAATAATAGTTTAAAATGATGAAATGATATTCCTATTTTATATTTATTTTTATTTGCTTTAACTATACATTGTATCATTTTTTATATTATTTTCTTATTTGTGTATGTTCTTTTAAGTTATTTTGTAAATACTTAATGAAAAAAATTGAATTGCAATAAATTGTTGTTGTTATTATTATTATTATTATTATTATTATTATTATTATTATTATTATTATTATTATTATTATTATTATTATTATTATTATTATTATTATTATTATTATTATTATTATTATTATTATTATTATTATTATTATTATTATTATTATTATTATTATTATTATTATTATTATGTTTCAAAGATAAACTTTATTTGTCTTAGAGAATTACAAGAGTTTTATATAGCTTAGATTGCTATGTTTACATAGGCAATCTGTAGTTGTAGGTTTACTTATATAAAAATTGATTTATTGGTTTACATGGGATTGCATGAATTTTTACACACTGTGGATTAGTTATAAAGGTTTTACATACTTGGATTGTTGTGGTTACATGGGCAATCTGTAGTTGTAGGTTTATGTATATACAAGTAGATTTATTTATTTACATAAGATTACAAGAATTTTTATATGCTGTGGATTAGTTACAATGGTTTTACATAACTTTGATTGCCATGGTTACATGGGCAATCTGTAGTTGTAGGTTTACATATATAAAATTTATTTTATTGATTTACCCAAGATTACATATATTTTACATGCTCTGGACTGCTGTATCTACAGATGCAAACCAAGCTTAGTTTTATGTGGTTGAGTGGCCTGGATAACATAGGTGAGGGACTAGAATTTCCATGGTAGTGTGGCAATTGCCTGTGAGGTCCACACTGATATGTGATCAATGTGTTATTTTTGATTTTTTATGGTGCTGGATCTTCTTTGGGTGACCAGGTTTTCCTCTTGGTTTCATTAGCAATGTGAGTTGGGGAGGGTGTTGGTGTGGATGGAAGACATGGTGGGCTTGCTTTCATAATTGGTACAGCTCCACCATGCCTGATTTTTGCTGCATTTGAATAGATAAGTGTTCCAGATGGGGGAGACTGACAGCTATGTTAGAATTGGTTGCAATTTTTAAATTGGGGTTTGTTGTAGACTCTGGGTTTATCTGGTTTTAAAGGTAGAGGCTGTGTAAAGCTTTTGATAAGGATTAAGTATGAGATCCATAAGTAGAGGATCCTGATTTCCAGAGGGGCTGCTGGCACAATTATGTTAGAACTGATTGCTATTGTTGAGTTGGAGTTTGTCATAGATTAGTCAGACTCTGGGTCAGGCTGTGTTAGAGATAGAGATCGAGTGAGGCTTTTGTTGTGATTTAATTGTGAAATCCATGGTTAGAGAGTCCAGACATAGAGAGCTGGTAAATCTGAGTAGATAGTTAGGCTCAGAATTGCTATTGGAAGTGACTTATGTTTTTTGAAAATGTCTAATAACTTGATGTTAGTTGAAGACTTGAATGAAAAAATTAACACAAAATTCGAAATAAGGTGTTGGAAATTGAAAAAGGTATATAAAGTTCGTTTTCTTTTTTCTATTAGCCTAAAGTTCTGACTTCTTTATAAGTATAAATAGCCAGTGCTTGTTAATTTGTTTGTGAGCAAGTGAATTAATTACTGGGAAGTTGAAATCGAATTTTTGTTACTAAACAAAGATCCGAGTTTGTTACAATAACATTAAAAATAAGTATATGCTTGACTGACTTTTGGACTTTGAAACTCTGTGCTGTTATTATTGGCGGTAGACACTGGTCATCTGATGGCTTTTTTAAAAAAAAAAAAATTTCGTTAGATAACTTGATTTTAATTGGAAGTGTAAATAAAAATTGTAACACAAAATTAGAAGTAAGTAATCAATTGATCAAAACTATATTATTATTATCTTACATTAGTCCAAGGTTTTAAATTATTTTTAAGCATAAAAAAAAGAGCTTGTTAACTTTTTTTTTCATGTGTCATAGCTTCAGCCGGGAAGCGAACCCGCTAACCCGGGACAACTGCTTGTAAGGCAGCTGTGCTGACCTCTGGACCATGAATGCTTGACAGAGCTTGTTAACTTGTTTGTAAGCAAGTGAATTGCTTGCTGGGAATTTGTAATTGGAACTTTTTTTTCGCCAACTAAGATCGGAATTTGCCACAATAAAATTAAAAATAAGCTTATGTTAGTCTGAATTTTGGATTTTGAAACTCTGTGCTAGTAATATTGACGAAAGCATTTGGTCATGTGATGACTTTGTTTTCATAGTGTTTCCTAAAATTATCGTTGTGTAACTTGATTTTAATTGAAGTTTTTAATTAAAAATGTAACCAAATTATTAATTAATTATTAATTCATTGAAAATTGAAAAAAGATATATCGGGATATGGTTTTTACTTTATCAGGCTTAGGTTTTGAGAACTTTTGGAGCATGGAAAACTAGAGCTCTTTAACTTGGTAGTGAACAAATGGGCTGTATTATTAATATTAAAAAAGTATGATACTTATCTATGCAGATAACTGTACATTATTTAAAAGGAAATATATAGATATAAATTATTTAAAAGGATTAGCACATATGATAATTATATTGATCTTCAAAAAGATATTGTTTATTTCAAAGAATGGTATAAGTTTAATAATATAAAAATAAATATTGTCTCTTACACCAATAAAACAGATAGATCTGTTTATCATTATAAGATAGAGGAAGATGTTATTATATACAAAGAAGTTGTCTCTGATCTATGAATTATATCACTTCACTTTTAATCAGCATATAAAATATAAGTAAAGCAATATAGACTGATGGGATATATTTTAAGATTTCACAGAGATTTATCTTCTTATATAAAATACATGTTATTCTGTTCTCTTGTTGTACCTTTGTTGGAGTATGGTTCTATACGGAATTTTGATTTGATTTATATTGAAGCGAAAATGTCAATATATAGAGAAAAGATTTATTAAGCTAATAAAGGGAGAAAAATTAAATCTTAAAACAATACTAACTGAAAGAAGACTAAATAAAGATATGGCATTCTTAAAAAAGTTTATTGATGAAAAAATTGATGTTAATGAGTGTATATCTATAATTAAATTAAGAGTGCCTTCTCATTTGTTATGGGAAGGGTACACTTTTAATATTAAAAAAAGTAAAAATTCTTTTTTAAACAAATCTGAAATTAATAGATTGCAAAAGTTATACAATCAAAAATTCAATAGCATTGATATTTTTTGTAATTACTTTATAAATAATATTTTAAAAAAAATTGAATTTACTGTAGGTAACATGTATTTATATATGTAAATAACATATATTTATATATATTTTCATATTTTGATTATGAATTGTAATTTTCTTTACTGTATATTTTTGTTAAAATGTTAATATATTGAATAATGTTTTGTTTATTGTATATATATTTTATAATTGTTAATAATGTATGGATATTTACTTGTGTATTTCTGTTAAAGCAAAAGTGTTGAAGTGCATGTAATGAATAAAAATTGAATTATTATCATCATCATCATCATCATTATTATTATTATTATTATTATTGTTATTGTTATTAGTAGTAGTAGTAGTAAATAAGCATTTATTTTTATATGACGCTATGCATATACATTCAAAGATCAGCCTTTCAAGCTAATTGTGCATCCATCTCCTACAAGTGTTAAATAATAAATGAATACTTCACTCTACAATACAAGATATAGTATTTATGCAGGAATAAAAGGAATCCTCTTATTCCTATGACTCAAATTCTTTTATATGAGCAAATCTGAAGTACTGTTGAGTAAAGCGTGAGAAATCTGAAGCACTGTTGAGTAAAGCGTGAGAGTAGAATCTCACGCTTTACTCAACAGTACTTCAGATTTGCTCATATAAAAGAATTTGAGTCATAGGAATAAGAGGATTCCTTTTATTCCTGCATAAATACTATATCTTATATTGTAGAGTGAAGTATTCATTTATTATTTAACACTCGCAGAAGACGCATGCACAATTAGCTTGAAAGGCTGATCTTTGAATGTATATTATTATTATTATTATTATTATTATTATTATTATTATTATTATTATTATTATTATTATTATTATTATTATTATTATTATTATTATTATTATTATTATTATTATTATTATTATTATTATTATTATTATTATTATTATTATTATTATTATTATTATTATTATTATTATTATTATTATTATTATTACTGTTTCAACAATAATGTTCATTAATTTTTTGAGTTACATGGCACTGCATAACATTGATTGTAAGGGTTACAAGTGCAATCATGTTGTACAGGTTTTTAATATGAATTAATTTTGAGGATTACAATAATCAGGTTTCAAGATATATTTTTTTTACAAGTGTCCCTACTAGTTTTGATACACATATAGATATCAAGTTTAATCATTAAAGTCTTAAAAAAATAGTTCAAAATAAAACTCAATTGATATGACCTAAGATTATAAAATCTGGCATCACGTTGAAAGTTATTTACAGTCACTAAATTAATCTTGATTATTGTTCTTTTAATTGTTAATCTTGTAGTATAATAGGGAGATAATTTATAATTCATGTAGCATAAATTCAAGCTATGGGTGCTGTATGAAGAACAAAGTCAATTCAGAGTAGAATTATATATGATGCCCTCTGGTTGATTGTGAGAGATGCAGTATAAATTCTGTAGCCTGATGGTGAATGGAATTGAAGGCAGTTAGTGGAAGTGAGTTTTGTTTAGAGTAATGGATTGTACAATTGAATGCCTTTCAATGTGGTTATTGTTGAATACTGACCTATTATAGATTGGATGGTTATCTTAGTAGTGACCAGGTGGCAGCAAAAACATCTGAGGGTGAAATATTGTTGTCCTGGGTCTTAATTTGTTGGAGCTTATTGATGAATCTAACTGGGTGTCTTCTGATGTTGTTTCCAATGATGAAGATGTAGCAAGTGCACCAGAATGCATACAGAATGAAAGTTATTGCACATGCTGTGGGAGAGTGTATCTTCTGATAGAATTTAATTAGCTGTTGCATAGATGCACTGGTCATCTGTAGGTATTTAGCATGGTAGTTCTGATTTAGTTGAGGGCTTGACACTGTTGAAATATGCTGTTGAGTTTACTCTTCTACATTACATAAGATGGGGAATGGATTCATATTTTTATATAGACAGCAATTCCAGAGAAAATGCAATGTTGGCAATGCATGCAGGTTAAGATGAACTAAGAAATCAAAAAAATTAGGCTCCAGGGAAGATATTTTGAAGAAGTGGAGTAGCTGGCTGTTATTGATACCAAGCATGGGAGAAGGATAATCTTTGTTGGCTTCTGGATATAGTATAGCATATGTTTTTCAGTATGTGCATTTATTAATCATATATCAGTTGGATATTGATAGGATTGATTGATAAAGTTTAGTGATAAATGAAGCTGATATAGTGGAGGTCTATCAGTAGGGATTACTTATAACAGTGATTGCAGTGCTGGGAAGTTTGTAACAATTGATGCAATTGAATTTATGACTTTTTGGATATAGAACACTCATCCAATCATTTTAGTCGGAGATTTTCATCTTGATTATCAAAAATTCATGTCAAAATGGCTTCATCTCATAACCTTTCCACTTATGAGTGGTCAAAGTTTTTTGCCTTTTGACTGTGGCATGCCTCTCTCATTGATCTTTGCTTTTACTCACTAATTCTACATCATTTAATTCCAACTTGATCTTAATTCTACTCCTTTCTCTGATCACTCTGGACAATCTCTCATTCTGAGTCTCAATGAACTACACACCACAGTCATTCATTTGCATAAAACCATTCCAGTTCTTCTATACTCATATACGACAGAGTTCTTAGTCTCTGAAACATATATTAAGTTACAGAAATTGAAACAAATAGAACTTGATCCAGTTCAAAGGTATCTCACCTTTATTATTATTATTATTATTATTATTATTATTATTATTATTATTATTATTATTATTATTATTATTATTATTATTATTATTATTATTATTATTATTATTATTATTATTATTATTATTATTATTATTATTATTATTATTATTATTATTATTATTATTATTATTATTATTATTATTATTATTATTATTATTATTATTATTATTATTATTATTATTATTATTATTATTATTATTATTATTATTATTATTATTATTATTATTATTGTTGTTAGTAGTAGTAGGAGTAATTTTTTTTTAAACTTAAAGATATGTAAAATTTCAAAATTTTAGAACGTATACACTTGAATAAATTATAGATTAAGTCTATTTTCATTTTATTAATATTCACCGCAAAATGAATTTGTCTTTACTTGCTATTTTAATGAAAGTGTGGCTATGATATACCCATTATATAAGTAGGTCTTGTATAGTGAATGTTCACATATTTAAAAATATGTTGTTTGTGGAGATGTAAAAATCTCATTAATATATTAGCAAATTTGTTATTATTATACCTAAATAAATAAATAATACTTCTGTATATAATATAAAATAACAATTCGTGTCAATTGTTAATACAGAGTTTAATATAAATAAATAAAATAATAACAAATAATATTTCCTAGCGCTTTCAACTCTTACGAGTCCTAATTAAGGCAGTGAAAAAAATTATATTTTCTCCTAGATGATGAATTTAACATTTCATTGTATTGGCCAGGAACAACAAATTATTATAACGAATTGTTATTTTATATTATTATTATACAGTAGCTCGAGTTTTATTGTGTCATTACTTGCATTTATTAATATGTTTTAATTTAAGTTAAAATGATAACTTCTTTTAGCAGTGTTGACTTAATATATATATATATTGCCTTTATATGTTAGATATTTTAGTGAGTTTTTATATTATCATTTATTATTTATTATTCTCATAAAATAATGGCAATGCAATTATTTGAAATTCAGTATATTTTTGATATGAATATTTTATTTGCATGATTAGTTAAAAATAATATCTTCCAAATGCTTTTGATATAATCTAATTTAGATATTAATATATTTCTATTCTATAATTATACTTATCATTCCACAGGCACATATATGTATAAATGATAATCCCTTTTTATAAATTTTATTCAATATCTATATGAATATATATGCATTGACTGTATATAACAGGAGTTATTTATTTGATGATAGATAGTAAGTATAAAAAAGAAAAAGATGAATAAGAAAATGTGTAATGGATGCATACATATGTGTAAATTTATAAAAATAATATTTTTTATTTTTTCATGAGTTTATTTCTTGTGATGACCACTAGAGGCTAAAGGGTTATAAAGCTGTAGAATATTTATTGTCATATGATTAATTTTCAAAATGGCATCTTGAAAAGGTTCATTTGTGAATGAAAATCGATTTGATAATATTAAATTAAATTGCATACACACCAGTTTTTTATTATTTCGAGTTATGTATAATTTGATTGATTAATTGTATATAATATTTTGTACAATTATAATCATTTCTAGTGGTCATATGAATTTAAATATTTGTACCTCTGATGAAAATTGCTATGCAATCAAAACTGCAAGGAAAAAAGAGGAAATATTTGTAGAAACATGTTTGCATTGAATAAAATATAAAAGAAGAGTTATTATTTATATTTTTAATATGTAATATGAGAAAGACAAAGAAGAAGGAATAATAATACACATATTTGTTATGTGAATTTATATTAAACATTTATACTTGCATGTACACATACAATTTGTTTTATGTTATAATAGATTTTAAATTCTTGTAGTAGTTAATAAATCAAGAACATGAAAGATATAAAATTCATATATTTCGATTTCTTTTTATGTATAGTAAGTATTGTCAATATGATTTTCATTATGTTTTCTCACTAATAATAAACCAATGACCACCATCTCTTATGCTTGTGTATAACTGTTGTTAAAACAGGCAAAACTCACTATACGTGATTACTCTAGCTTTCTGTGTGTGGCAATACGTATTAGTGTGTTTTGCCTGTTTTAATTTTAATTATACTTGGGGTAGCAAGTATTTTAATTAGAATACTTTAAAAAAACTAACAAAATGCTGTTAATGATTTTTTTTTTGATGAAACTTTGTTATGCTACTATCTGATATATATATATATATATAAAATAATTAATTCTAAATTATATATTTATTTTGTTTTATTGTTAATAAATTTATATTTGATATTTGTATCTGTTTACATTTTGTAATGTACTTGTTAAGTTTATTAATTTGCTATCTTCATCTCATGAGTTTTAAGTATTTACCCTATTGTAATAGTGTAATTTATATAATGACATAATGATGAAATAGATTCAAACTTGGTTTTGGTGTTTCATTAATTAAATTCTTTGATGAGTGATACTCACATTATACTTTATTATTAGATAATGAAAATGATGAAATTATTAGATAGTGGGTAAGTTCATTGTCAAATGTTATTAAACCAAGGTTGAAATAATTTATTTTCAAGTAAATAAATATTTTATATGTTTTAAGCACAATTTTGTTAATTATCAAAAATTTGTTGCTTACTGACATTGCTTAAGTTGAACACTACATCAATAGTTTTTATATAAAGATATGAGTGGGTGAAAAATAGTAAAATTTGCTTTAAATCCAACATTAGGTGATCATCTTTTTCTTTAAAGTTTGATCAATTTATAAACATTTCTACCATCCTTTATCATCTCAAGGATAAAGTGCTACCCATAACAATAAATATATACTCTATATTAAAACAATGATTTTTATTGGTAAAGATGAGTGTATTTATTTTGTATTGTTTATATATACATTTTTTGGTTAATAATATTATCATCAATCCATAATTCAAATAAATAAAATAAGCTATTATGTTTGCCAAATATTTGAATAACTTCTAATAATGAGACAAAGGTTAGTATAATGACGATATTAAGATGAAATGAATTTAAAATACTTGTTCATACACATAAACTCATACAATACATGCATCTTTAGAATCTCTCTAAAGAGAATAATGAACAAAAAAGATAGTTTTAATACTTACTGTTTTGTTAAGATTTTGTGAATTTGTTTTTGTTTCACTCTCTATCTAAAAATAGAGAGGTACTTCTTTCTTGACCAAGAATTAAATGACTGGTTGGGTATCACATTTAGACTGGTCACCCAAAAGAAATCCTAAGAATGCTTGGAAATCTTCAGATGATGACAACTTTGAATTTTCAAGTTCTGCCAAAGCAGGTTGATATATAGCAGACTTTTTCACATATTTTTTTTGCCTAAAAATTATTACTACCCATGAACAAGAACTATGTTCTATGGTATACTGGTGGTTAGACACAACACTAGAAATTTTTCATTAGGCAAACCTGTAGATCTATTGTTATCACTTTTTAATTGGAATTATACAAATATAAAATTTAAAATATTGGTTATGATTTGTTGCTCAAAAAATGTTATTTACTTTAGAGGACACTTATGTAAATTATCCATAAAAAAATAGGTAAACCCCATTTTTTAATAAAAAAAACATGTTTCCTAAAGACCTTTGCTCATTTAATGCAGTGAGAAGGTAGAAGACTCAAAAGCTAAGGAATCTAGATCAATTATTTTTTTGTTAAATATTAGTCTGGTCAAGTTAAAGGAAATCCTGTGTTCAGTTTGCCAGTGGATGTCACATAACATTATGGTGAATTAACTATATGGCATTTTTCCCTATATATCCTTGACTTATTATAAAAAGTTATTGAAAATATAATCCAATAAAAATATTTATCTCATTCAAAATTAAATTATTAGCAATGGATAATTAAATATAGTTGTATTTATATATTGGACTTTTTCCATCATTTGATATCAAGCATTAGATGTCTTTAGAGAAATTAAATTTTATTTAAATTTTCTAATTGCATTCAACTGTTAGTAATAGCACACAGGTTAGCATATTCTCTTCTCTTCTTTAAGTGTTACTGGCCTGACAAGTGGCAGTACTAACATGAAAATCGAACCGGGACCACTATTTTCTTGAATATTGAATTTTAAGGTAATGTTCTAACCAATTGAGCCATCCTGGCAATGGCAACAGTCAATAAAAATTTCATCTACTTATCTCTAAGGTGCTCCAAAATTCTCCAATTTTATATAGAGCAAAGTTGATTACTGGCTTCTGTATGTTATGTATAGTCACACTAAATTGATATATGGAGTCATTTTCCACTAAAACTAACCCACATTGTGAAACACTACTACAACCTTTCTGGAAACATATCAACAACATATCCCCTTCAATTAAATTTACAATAGAATCAGAACAAAACCATAATTGGAATTCTTAGATATTCTTGTAACAAGACTCCCTTATGACAAAATCAAAATTACAATTAACCGAAAACTACATATACAGGAAAATACTTAGTCTATACATTCACTCACACCAGAAACATAAACCATGGAGTTAGATTATTACTATGGAACAGAGCAAAAGATGTTTTGTTCAGAAATCAGTGATTTGAAAAAGGAAAAGATCTATCTAAAACAAATTCTTATAAAAATGGTTATCTATCAACTATTATTTAGAAAACCTTAAATTGACAACAAAAAGAACCATCACAAGACAAATACAATTATTGGTACTATAGTGTACACATACATATCAAAAGTATCAAATAAATTAAGCAAAATCTCTAATCAGTATAACCTCAGAACAGCTTTCCAGAGCCACAGCACATAATGAGGAATTCTAATGTCTACAAAGACCAAACTTGAAATACTAAAAAACAAAAACTGCATGTAAGAAATGTGATGTCAATGTGGAAGAAACTATATTGGTGAGACCACCACATTGTAAAGTGATTGCAAAAGAACAAACTGATGATTACAAAAGAGATAACAGATGTATATAAAGTATCAGACCATGTATGTACCAATGAATATATATTCAATTGGGAAAATACAGAAATATTGGATAGAGAGGAAAAGGTACAAAGAAGAAAATTGCACAAAATTGTTAACATAAATATGGTAATTAACCTCATAAATGACCCTTATGTGGCTATACATAATGTATAGAAACCACTAGTTGACTTTGCTCAAAAAAAGTGGAGAAATCAAAAGAAACCTCATAGCTAAGTATATGAAATTTCTACTGACTGTTGCCTTTGGTGGATGGCTCACTTGGTTAGACTTTTACCTTAAATTCAATATTCAAAAATCTAAGATTTTAGGTTCAATTCCCATGCTAGTACAGTCACTGGTCAGTTCAGCAAGACTTGAAGAAGAGAGGAGAATAATATCTTTCAAAACATTGTGCATATATTAACCAGTGTGCTATTGTTAACAGTTGAATATAATTGGAATATTTAAATAAGCTTAATTTTTTCTTAAGACATTTACTAATTAATATTAGATAATAGAAATAGTACCATTATCACAAACTCTCAGGAAAGCCCTAAGTATTCAGTATGTACCTTATACTATGTCAAACTTTGGACATGCCTAAGCTGGCCAAAGTTGAGAATGATTTCACTGTCTTATGTAAATATAAATCTTAAGGTATAGTTCATAAGTGTTTGCAACTAAAACCTCCAATTCACTCCCAGAGAGCTGAAAAAATTACTCAGACAACAAGTGAAGTTCTGTTAAGACAAAGAATAAATGCTCAAATGTTTCCCAAATATCAAACTTAGCATTCTATTAATATAATAATAAATTGTGCTTTCACACTTTCAATGTAAAGCTATAACAACAAATTGAAAATTAAATTTAATGGCTAAGCGAGTATAAATATACAGGTTATTACTTAACATTCTATTAATAGTAATAATAATCAGCTATTAAGCTAAAGCACATGCACTTTGAATATTTAAATTATAAATGAATACTCTCAATTCCAAACACAAGATAAAGTCTTTTTGAAAAGATAGAATGAATCTATCTATCTTTTCTTATCCAAACATTTATGTATGGACAAATCTTAAGCATTTCAAAATAAGAGCATGAGATATTAAACAATCACTTTAAATTACTTTTACTATGTTTGAATAAATAACATTTGTGAATGTCTTTACAATTTAGGATAAATTATTCTTATTTTGAAATTAAACATATATAAGGAAATAATATTTTATATAGTGCTATGTTTTATAAACAGTAATAATAATCAGCTATTAAGCTAATGCACATGTGCTTTGAAGATTTAAATTATAAAAGGAATACTCTCAATTCCAAAAACAAGATAAAGGCTTTTTTAATATCTCACACTTTCATTTCCAAATGTTTAAGATTTTTCCATACATAAATATTTGGGTAAGAAAAGATAGATGGATTCATTCTACTTTTTCAAAAAGACTATCTTGTGTTTGGAATTGAGGGTATTCATTTATAATTTAAATCTTCAAAGCACATGTGCATTAGCTTAATAGCTGATTATTATTGCTGTTTATAAAACATAGCACTATATAAAATATTATTTCATTATACATACCATTAATAATTTAGAATATTTTTTAAAAAATAAAATTACTGATGAAGATTTTACAAAAGTTTCTCAAGCAGTAAAAAAGTCATATTGTACATTACTTGGAAAAATAAAGGAATGCCAAAAAAAATTGCAAACCTACATGCGTATATCAAAAGTCATAATGTAACAAGCAGTATACCTGCTTCATCTGTTAAAAATCTCAGTTGTAAACATCTAATTTTCCATTACACCATCTAATAACCCTTTATTAGATATAATGGCAACCACCAAGGTAGTCATTCAAAAATTACCTTTAGAAGAAGTAGCAGAACTACAGTGGAGAATAAAAAAGAACACTTCAGAAACACCAAAAATTAAAGTTAAACATGTCCTATGATGACAGGAAAGCAATTACATCTTTCAGAGTAGACAAATCTATAATATGTTTTCCTGCTGACAAAATAAATACAACAGTTATAATGGATACAACCAATTGTGCCAACAAAATACAAGAGCTCCTCACATCAGATCAATACACAAAAGTAGCAAAAAATATGATACCGAGTACAGAAACAAAGTTAAAAGCATTACTCACAAAGCATTGCAGGTAATTTAGTGATTCAGAAAATAGTAAACTAGCATTATATTCAAAAAAAATTCTCATCTTTATGGTCTATCTAAACTCCTTAAAGATCATATTTCATTAAGACCTATTGATAGTTCAAGAAATTTACTTTACCAAAATTATCCAAGATATCTTCTCAAAGTTCTTAATCCTTTGGCATACAAGACCCAATCCTCTGTCAGATATCTTAGACACTTTGTAAAATTAATCAAGAATATGAAAATTGAAAGTTAGCTTTGATGTGGAAATTTTTTCGCAAATATATCATGTGAAGAAGCATTGCCTATTGTAAAAAATGACTAAATGGTGACAATAACTTACAAACAAGAAGAACTCTTCCTAGTGATAGCATAATGGAACTATTAACCTTAACTATGACAACAACTTACTTTCAAGACAATACAGAATTCTTCCAACAAAATAAAAGAATAGCTATTGACTCACTATTGCCACCCTTGATTAGCAATATTTACAAGAAACCACAGCTATAAAGTCTACTTCCTATCCACCTAAAGTTTGGCTTTGCTATGTTGGTGACTGACTGTTGTATGACCACATGGTAAAACATTACTACAAACTTTCTGAAACCATATCAATAACATATTCCCTTCAACTAAATTAACAATTGAATCAGAACAAGAACAACAATTGTAATTCTTAGATGTTCTTGTGACAAGTCTCCCTCATGGCAAAATCAAAACTATGGTTTACAGAAAACCCACATGTACAGGAAAATACTTAGCCTATACACTCAATGACACCAGAAACACAAACATGAAGTTATATAATCACTATGGAGCAGAGCAAAAGAAGTTTGTTCAGAAACCAGCAATTTGAAAAAAAGAAAAGATATGTATAGAACAACTCTTATGAAAAATGGTTATCCATCAGCTGTTATTAAGAAAATCTTAAATAGACAACAAAAAGAATCATAAAAAAAAACAATTACTGATACTGTAATATAACCATAGATATGAAAAATGGCAGACAAATTAAGGAAAATCTGTAAATGAGTATAACATCAGAAAAGCTTTCCAGAGCCATACCACACTATGATGAATTCTAACATATACAAAGCCTAAATTTGAAATGTAAAGCAAAATCTGTATCTATGAAATACTGTGTGAATGTGGAAGAATGTATATTGGTAATACTAGTTGTCCCATTGTTAAGTGATTGCAAGAGCAAACTGATGATTAGAAGAGAGAAAACATATGTATCTAAAGTAGCAGACCATGCATATACTAATGAATATATGTTCGATTGGGGAAAAAAAAATTAACAGAAAAAAAAGATACAAAGAAGAAAATTCAATGAATCTGCTCATATGATAATGGTAAATAATCCCTTAAGTCAACCTTGTGTAACTATACACAATATATGGAAACCACTTTGCTCTTAGGAAAAAGTAGAGAATTCAAGAGGAACCTCATACATATGTATACGAAATTTCTAGTACTGTTACCCTTGGCAGGAGGGCTCAGTTTTTTAGAGTGTCACCTTAAAATTCATTATTCAAGAATTTAAAGGTCCGGGTTCATTTACCATGCTAGTATTGTCCCTTGTCAGGATGGAAAGGATAATAATATCTCAAAATGTTGGGCATATATTAACCTGTTTGCTATTACTAACAGCTTAATGTAATTAAAACATTTAAATAAAGTTAAATTTTTCTAAAGACATTTAATACTTAATATTAGATGATGAAATAGTCCAGTATATAAATACAACTAAAATACCACCATCACAAACTTTTAGGAAAACACAGATAATTAAATATGTTTTGCACTTTCTTTTACAAAACAAAAAGATCAGTGATTTCCATGTTATATCTACTTAGAACTTGGTACTTTTATTCAGGCTGCAGAAAGGAGTTTGCTATTAACTGAAAGGAGGCCATTTAATTCCTCTTGGAGGCCTTAAAGAAAATGAGCAGGGCCCTAATGTCCATTCCATACATTCTTGTCATTGCAGCTGTTATTACTATGTGATTATTCATATAGTATACGAACATGGATGGGCTGCTCACTAACACACATTAGCCTGTGTGGTGAGTTTATTGGCTTTTTACCTCTGAGTTTAAGATCAAGAAACACCATGGGATTTCTTCTCAGTGCCTGATAAGGCAGAATGAATGTTTGTGTAAATGATAAATATTTTTCCAATACATATATACAATTATGACAGACAAAAATAAAGCATGGCCCTTATTCCCAGGAGGCTGTAAAGTCACCAACCAAGGCAGCGGTTGGTGGCCAAAGGCGGAGGGTGTTAAGAATCCCCTGATTGCGGACCCAGGCTGCCATTTGATGACAACTTTTTATTTAGGTACTTACAACTGCAGATCACTTTCAAGTGAAGGAAGATTGCAAGAATTAGAAGAAGAACTCTCTTATATTAAATGGGACATTATTGGACTTTGTGAAGTTAGAAGAAAAGGTGAAGAGACAATTGATTTAAAAAGTGGACATATACTCTATTATAAAGGCACAAATATTGGAAATACAAGTGGAGTAGGATTCATTATAAATAAAAAGTGCAAGAATAATATTGTGGAGATTGATGGTATATCAGACAGAGTGGCAAGATTAGTTATACCACTTAATAGCAGATACCAAATGCAGATAATTCAGGTTTATGCCCCAACAAGTTCTCATAGTGATGAAGTAGTAGAAGATTTTTATATGGATGTACAAAAGGCTTTTGATCAGAGTAGACAACATTTTAAAATTGTTATGGGAGACTTTAATGCTAGAATTGGTAAACAAATGAAAGATGAAAGTGCTGCAGGTAATTTTGGTTATGGTAATAGAAATGAGAGAGGACATAGACTTGTGGAGTTTGCAGAAAAAGAAAAACTTTATATTATCAATTCTTTTTTTGAGAAAAATGTTAAAAGAAAATGGACATGGAAGCATCCAAATGAAGGTACAGCAAAATTGGATTATATTATGACTAACAGGAAGTACATATTTCAAGATTGTAATGTTCTTAATAAATTTAACACAGGAAGTGATCATTGATTAGTAAGGTGTAAGAAACATGTTAATGTGAAACTAGAGACACAAAAATTATTAAGAAAAACAATATTTACAGTTGATATTCCTAATCTTCAGAAACATTCTAATGAATTTAAATTAGAACTTACAAATCGGTTTTAAGTATTAGTAGATTTTGAACATGATTCAGATTTGAATGAAATTAATATGAAAATAACTGATACACTTTTAAAAACTGCAATAAAGATAGCTGGTAGAAAAAAGCAGCAATTGACCAATAAAATTTTTACTGAGACTAGAGAATTTATGAAGAAAATAAGGAATATGAAGATATACAAAAATGATGCATTAAAAGGAATTGAATATCTCGAATTTTGTAAAATGGTGCGGAAAAGAGTAGAAAACGATATAAGAAAGTATAACTGTGAACTAGCAAGGAAAGCTGTAGAAAAAAATAAAAGACTTAAGAATGTAAAACAACATTTTGGTATTGGTAGAAAATGTATATCTGCAATAAGAAAAAAAATGGAATTATTACTAAAAAGAGAGATGACATCATGAAATTGGTAGAAGATTTTTATCAAGAATTATATAGTAATAAAGAACAAGTACCTCCTATATCTATTGCATCTTCTGAATTGCCCAGAATTTTAAATTTAGAAGTGAGACACACAATTAAATGTATGAAAAAAAGAAAGCTCCAGGTAATGATGGAATTATAATTTATATATTAAAAGAAGCAGGTGAAGAAATAGAATTTTTTTTAGCAAAGTTATATACCAAATGTCTAAATGATAAAGATGTACCAGATGATTGGAAGAATGCAGTAATAATATTAATATTTAAAAAAGATGATAAAGAAAATATTAGAAATTATAGACCTATCAGCCTTTTATCAGTTTTATATAAATTTTTTACCAAGATAATTACAACTCGTCTACAGAGAACATTGGATTTCCACCAACCAAGAAAACAAGCTGGATTTAAAAGTGGTTTTAGTACAGTAAATCATATCCAGGTGTTGAGAGAAGTTATAGAAAGGACAAATGAATATGAGTTGCCATTATGCTTTGGATTTGTAGATTATGAAATGGCATTTGATTCTATAAACATTTCTTCAGTGATTAAAGCATTGGATCATCAAGGTATAGATCCAGGATATTGTCATATTTTAAAGAATATTTATAAAAATGCAACAGCAACAATTAGATTACATAATGATACTGGGAAAGTCAACATTGAGAAAGGTGTAAGACAAGGTGACTCCATATCTCCAAAATGTTTTACAGCAGTGCTGCAAGAAGTATTTTGTGGATTAAAATGGGAAACTAAAAGAGTGAAAGTAAATGGAGATTATTTAAGTCATTTAGATTTCACAGAAGATGTAGTTGTTTTTGCAAATAATGCTTCAGAGGTTCAGGATATGTTGCAGGAATTATCAGATGAAAGTAGGAAAGTAGGACTAAAGATAAATGTTAAAAAGACTAAAGTAATGTTTAATCGATTTGCTTAAAATATGAAAATAAAGATTGATTATGATGAATTAGAAGAAGTTAACAGTTACAAATACCTTGGTCAGATTATTAATACAGATGGAAACATAATGGAGGAAATTAATCATAGAATTAAACTTGGTTGGAGTGCTTCTGGTAGAAATAACTTGATCCTAAAAAGAAATATGCCTATGTGTTTGAAAAGGAAGGTTTTTAACAAATGTGTTTTACCAGTTCTTACTTATGGATCTGAGACTTGGACACTTAATAGAAGAGCAATACAGAGACTTCAGACCATTCAAAGAAGTATGGAGAGATTATGTTGGAAGTAACAAGAAGAGATCGAAAATGCAATCTATGGGTAAGAGAACAAACAGGTGTTACTGACCTCATTGAAAAAATTAAAAGATTGAAATGAAGTTGGGCTGGACATATTGCTAGAAGAGATGATAATAGATGGACAATTGAAATTTTAAACTGGATTCCAAGAGATTGTAAAAGACCCAGAAAGAGACCACATGTGAGATGGATGGATGAAATAAGAAAGTGTGCAGGGGTGATGTGGAGAAGAGAAGCTAAAGATCAGAGAAGATGGATTAAACTTGGAGAGACCTTCATCCTGCAGTGGATTGATAATGGTTGATAATGATGATGATGACTTTTATTCAAATATTAAAATAGGCAAAATTATTAGTGCAATAATCTGCTAACTTATTATCTTTTCACTGGATTTTTTTTGTTTTATTTTCCTTAAAATTGCAGAATTATTTAGGTAGCTGACATAGGAAAGCTAGACTGATTATGTGACTTCCAATCTAATGATACTTTACCCAAAAGGTCATTAATATTTGAGCATTCAAGAGGTAGGATGATAAAAAATAGTTTAATTTACTGGATTGTACTCCCACCCCCTCCTTCTATTGGAAATCAGTTCAAGAACTTTTAGCTCCTGGATATCTTACTTTCATCACTGTGCTAGTCCGCACAAACTCTTGAATACAAACTTGCCTTTTAATTATAAAGTAATTATTGCGAAAGTAAGCATAACAATTTATTTATATTCTTAGTTATTTATGTTAAATCGTTTTATTTTATGAAGATATCTCTTTGCAAGTTGCTACAGCTTTAGATCTATTTTCAAATTTTCACTTGTGTATTTATAAACTATTAATCTCTGTTTAATATTAAAGACAAAGTTTTTTTTTCCTTAAATAAAATTTTTATATTTTCTAAATAAATACCGTGTAAAATATTACATCGTTTTTATGTTGGAAAATATTGCTAATGTGAAATCCCATATTACTATATTAAATTTGTTCTTTGAAAATGACTCCTTAAATATTTATTTCTTTTGGAACATGATAATAATAATGGCCATTTTATTTTTTTAAAAAAGGTATGCGTTTAAATCTTATGACTCAAGTCTTAAATAATAAAACAGATTATAATATACTTTTTCCTTAGGTAGCCAAAATATTCAATTTGAAATATCTGTCAAAAGATAAAAAAAGTTAAAAATTTATCTGTGCCCTAAATTTTTTGTGAATTTTGATAGATTATACATTGAGTGATAGTTAGAGCAAGTGTGTGTGTGTGCCTTTGTCTAAATTTAAAGCAATATTTAAATAATATAAATAGCAGAAATTATTCATATATAAATTTGAAATTTTAATAAAAATAGTTAAGTAAAATAAGCTACGGATGAGAGTATGGAGATGTGAGCTATGTTATAGAGGGTGAATTTACATTACTTAGCCTGTCCATTAAAGTATGAGGTTTGGCTATCTTAATATATATCTGAGCACTTATAGCATATATGTGTAGAGATGGTAATCTGGACCAACTGATGATTACTGGTTTAGCATGAAATACGTATATTGGTGATTATTTATCTTTTCAACATATATGTGTTCAAGTGTATCAGTGTTATGAGATAGTGTGGAGAGTGGTGTGTCGTATGAAAGTCTGTGCTCATATACCCTATATATTACATATATAGACACAGATATATAATAAGCCTGTGTGTTTCAGTTATTACTTTCCAAGTTATATTTCTTTAATATATATAAAATTCTTTAGCATGCATATGTACGTATGCGTAATGAAATGGTTTTCATCTTATGTAAATCTGGGTGCACTTTCCGTGATGAAAAGTTATGCTAAAGAATAATATATACAAAGAAAAAATAGTATTATACATATATAAAAGCCTAAAACATTAAAAATCTTAATATAAAAATATCAGATTAGCATCTTTAAATAGAAAAAATAATCAGTCTCCCAATTAGTAATTTTAGAATGATATTTAGATATAAAAGATGGTGTTGTTGACCAAACGATATATAAGTAGAAAAATATGGTGATTTGGTCTGCAAATTGTGTAAGAAAGGCATAAATAATATGAGGCATGTGTTAATTAAATGTAAATGCTTGAAAGCAGAAAGAGTACAAATAATGAAGTTATGGAAGAATAAATATGAACAAAGTGATTATACAGAAAGTGGGTTATTGATTTTTATGCTGGGTTTGGGAAAAGATAAAGGGGATTTAGACATAAAGGCTATAGAGTTGACAAAGATTATGTTGTGGAAATGGGATGAAGCAGATTATGGGAAAACTTAGGGTGGGGGATGGAAAGGGAAGATAAAGTGGCTAACAGATATCTCTGGGCATAGTTGCTGAGAGATTTCTGACTCTGTTTAAGAAAAAGTCACAGTGCATCACATCACATCACATATTGTTTTAAATAAAAATAAATTCTTTATGACTGTTCTTTTTCTCATTCGGTTTTCATTCTTTTTTTTACGTTATTGTAAAAATAAATGTTACACAACTGTTAAGTCTCTCACCATATTATTATTTCATTCTTATTAATTGTGACAATGAGATTGTACATTCTTGCAAATCTAATTTCTGCCTGTTAATTCTATCCAAGTAATTTTGATTTCAATATTCTCTTTATTTATATGAGTATGTAAAGTGTAGAAAATCCTCAACAGTGAGAAAAGGTCATTGTAACAGGCTGAATAAACTGAAGTTCTTAAAGGCAACCATGAATAAGATAGAGCATTCTATAATGAGAGCCTTTGGGACTAGATTTGAGACAGAAATTTATTCCACAAAATGATTATATGTTTGGATAGTTCTATTTAGAATTGTTATCATTAGAAAAGAAGTAAAAATTAAAAAGAGGGATATTAAAAATATAATGGCATGCAAATTCTATTTAAATTACAATATTTGATGAATTATTTATTTAAACAATATAAATATTTGCATTCTCAATAATAATTTATGTAGAAATAAAAAAATATTAACTTTGGTGATGTGTAGTCTCATGAAAAATTGTAACTAAGGACATCTTTCTGATTTATCTTCATTATCTTTTTCTCTGTGCTCAAAGTTATCCCTACTTACACATTCACACTTGAAGAAAAGAAAAAAAGGGAGTCATAATTGCTGTACATGTGATTAAATATGGAAATGAGATGCACTAACACACAATCTCATTCTCGCAGTTAATGTGGACAGATCACTGATGAACTAAGAGACCTATAATGACTGACTCTAGGGCACCACACAAAAATGTAAAAAAGAAATAAAATGAAGAAAAAACTGAAAAAACAGTAATTCTATTAAAAAATGCACTAAGCCTTTGATGAATCAAATATGCTATTTTTAAAATTATTATTACATTAGAAGTTATTCTTCTATAAATCAACTGTAAGTCCATCTAGAGTTTGAGTTCAGTTCCACACCTGACTTTATTTATTATATCTACATTCTTAATATATAATGATTTTATTCTAATATATATATATATATATATAATTTTAAGATTTAACTTATTTAGACAATGTTATATATAGAGTTCACAATTTTTCAGAATAACCTCAACCCCAGATCAGTTTCTGCTCCTAGCTTTTTCAGTGAGGTGCTAAGATATTCAAACCATAGATAACACTATAAAGTACTGAAAGCAAGTATGAATGTTATACACTGGATAACTTTGTAATTAAAATTATTCTTGATTTGAAATTTGAATTATATATATATACTAAAAACAAAATTATTGTAAAAACAAAAACATCCCACCATAGTTCATTTCCAGAAAATGTTATCATGTTTAAATGAGTTTCTTCAAAGATTACTCTGCCATCTATAGATCCTGTTAATAGTCTTAATTCTGTACTTTTATATAAATAATAAGTAATTTCAGTAAAAATATTATAGCATATAAATATTTAATGAATAATTCACTATCAAACATTTATTTTGTGCACAATGGGCAACATTATATGCAAATTTTTGATCCTTTGATAGATTTTCCCATCCCAGGGTTGCTAGCTGATATATTTATAGAAGAGTTTAGAAATTTGTGCTTTAGAATCAAAAATTATTAAAATGCTTATCTGGTATAGTTATATAGATAACACATCTGTTGTTGACAATATACTAAAGATAAACTATATGATTTTTTTCTTACATATAAACAGTTTGTATTTTCATAATAAAATCACAATGGAAAGAGAGACTGGTGGAAAACTTTCTTTCTTTGAAATACTCATCCCAAAAAGCAAAATGATCCTTTGTCATTTTCTATTTTCAGAAAAATTATGTTTTACACATTTGTTACTTAAGATTATTATTTCATAATTTTTCTGTACCAAAAACTCTCTTTAATAGAACAATTAATCATGTATATATATATATATCTTACATTAAAAAAAATCATATAAACAAAATTTGATAATTAATGATTACAGCTAAAAGAAGTCATAGATAAAAAATCAAAACAATGATAATAAAAAAACAAGGAATAAAAAATAATAGTCATTAAAGCTTATAATCTTTTATAAAAGAAATTACAGATAGCATTAGCATATATTCCAAAATATTATAAGATAAGTAAAAAATTTGAAACATACTGATCAAATATAAGAATTCAATTTCTTTTTATACCCAGGGACTTTACGAAATCCCATATGGAGTTCATAAAATCACACATGCATCAGTGTTATAAAGATGAGTATGTTAATGCAGTAAAGCCAGTATTCATCATCATCAGCACTCTCATTCTATGATATGGATACAAGTCCACTACTTGTTTTTCAAACACCAGAGTCCTATTCATATACGTTTACTCATTATCAAACAAAAATCAGAAAAGCCATTACGATTCTTAAAAAATATCAATTTGTATCAATAAGTATGATGACACATGAAAATTACTTCCCATTTGGAAATGTTTAGAGCCCTTTAATTAGAACATTTGTTAAAATTATTTCAGCTTTTTTTAACTGCTGATATTCCAATTTTTATATAAATTACTATTTCTATAATTGAAATAAAATAATAGTTTTTACTTCACCTTCAGTTAAAAGTAGGCTATGATTATGGAGACTCAAGGTCTCCGAAAGCTAAGCCATATAACTTTGTAAGAGTTAGACAAGCTTCACTTTTTTGCGTAAAGCGCAATCTCAATTATTTCTATAATTATAATTGATATATTAAAAGAAGCAGGTAAAGAAATAGAACAAATTTTAGTAATGTTATTTACCAAATGTCTAAATGATAAAGATGTACCAGATGATTGGAAAAATGCAGTATTAATATTAATCTTTAAAAAAGGCTATTAAGAATATATTAGAAATTACAGACCTAACAACCTTTTATCAGTTTTATATAAAAAAATTTAGTAGGATAATTACAACTCATCTACAGAGAACATTGGATTTCCACCAAACAAGAGAACAAGCTGGATTTGGGTTTTAATACAGTAAATCATATCCAGGTATTGGGAGAAATTATAGAAAGGACAAATGAATATGAGTTGCCATTATGCTTAGGATTTGTAGATTATGGAAAGGCATTTGATTCTATAAACATTTCTTCATTGATTAAAGCATTGGATCATCAAGTATATATCCAGGATATTGTCATATTTTAAAGAATATTTATAAAAATGCAACAGCAACAATTAGATTACATAATGATACTAGGAAAGTCAACATTGACAAGAGTGTAAGATAGGATGACTCCATATCTCCAAAACTTTTTACAGCAGTGCTGCAAGAAGGAGTGAAAGTATAAGATTATTTAAGTCATTTAAATTTTTCAGACGATATAGTTGTTTTTGCAAATAATGCTTTAGAGCTGCAGGAAATGTAGCAGGGGTTATCAGATGAAAGTAGGACTAAAGATAAATGTTAAAAAGACTAAAGTAATGCTTAATGAATTTTCTCAAAGTATGAAAATTAAGATTGATTATGATGAGTTGAGTTAGTTACAAATACCTTGGTCAGATTATTAATACAGATGGAAACATAATGCATGAAATTAATCATAGAATTAAAGTTGGTTGGAGTGCTTTTGATAGAAATAACTTAATATTAAAAGGAAATATGTCTATGTGTTTGAAAAGGAAGGTTTTTAATAAATGTGTTTTACCAGTTCTTACTTATGGATCTGAGACATGGACACTTAATAGGAGAGCAAAACAGAGACTTCAGACTACTCAAAGAAGTATGGAGAGATGCATGTTGGGAATAACAAGAAGAGATCAAAATGCAATATTTGGGCAAGAGAATAAACAGATGTTGTTTTATTGAAAAAATTAAAAGACTGAAGTGGAGGTGGGGTGGGCATATTGCTAGAAGAGATGATAATAGATGGACAATTGAAATCTTAAACTGGATTCCAAGAGATTGTATAAGACCTAGAATGAGATGGATGAATGAATTAAGAAAGTATGCAGGAGTGATGTGGAGAAGAGAAGCTAAAGATCAGAGAAGATGGATTAAACTTGGAGAGACCTTCATCTTGCAATGGATTGATAATGGTTGATGATGACTATTTATATATATATATATATATAAACTTTTAATCTTGTTCCATTGTTGATTTCTGTGCCTTTACAGAATTTTTATAATAAAAATTCTTATTCATTTGATGAGAAGTTTTATTTGGTCAAAATATTAATACAATAATACTGTCAATTGATAACAACCAAGAATTTCAAATTGTTGTCAAGGCAACCTCCTTTTAGCAATAGAAATGGATCCCACCCCCATTAATGGTCTCATATATTTATAAAGACACTAAAGATTGCAACTTGACTATAGAGATTTAAAATTATTCATGGGAAGAAGTTTAAATAAACCTGCTTATATATATATATACCTGTTTAAGGAGGTTTATTTAAACTTCTTAAGGAGGTTTATTTAAACTTCTGCCAATGAATAACTTCAATCTCTATAATCAAGTATATATATATTGTACAAGATAGAAAGTCTATCCTTACTTTTTGAAGCTCTAGTATGGTTTTAAAAAAATGTCTTTGATATAGTTTTACTTAAGGATTTGTAAATAAGTTGTTAGTGTATTGTTAGTAATTGTTTTATTATTATTTAGTTCAGGTTTATTTGTTTATTATGATAAATGCTTTGTTTTGAGATAAATCATTATAATGGCAAAATATATGTATATAATTATGAATGTATGCATAACAAAATAATCATTAGCAATGGTATTTAAATTGCTAAATATAAATATATTGTATCTTTATTTATTTATTTATTTTAAAAAAATTATAAAAAGATATAGTAGTATTATTCTGATTGTTTGAATATTTATTTGGTTTGTGAATTATAACGTAAATCTTTCAATATAATATAGATATGTATTTTTTTAATTGAAATTATTATTATTATTTATTTTTAAAAAATTTTAAATTGGTAAACAAAAGTGTTAAAGATTATTTTTAAATCAGCATATGATTGAAGGAAGGCAGGAATCAGACTGGCAGGTGATGAAAAATTAAAAAAAAAGAAGATATTATTTTTCATTCGTCATTTTTCTTCAAATTGCTCTTATAAATTTCTTTAAAAAGAATTATTGGATTAAGGATTTCTACTAAACAACAATATGCTAAGTACAACTTTATCATTTGGGGGTTTTCCCTTCCTACTTGTTCATTAATCAACATTGGAAACTTTAGTAAAACATAAAACTTCGAAAGTTAACCGGCGTTCTTCAAAAAGTTTTTAAAAAAATAGCTATCATAATTGATTAATCAATTCTACTACAACTTCCCAAATTACTTAGTGATTCAAAAATAATATTCAAGTTCATCATGTATATATAATGGAGTATCTAGGAAATAATTAACATTAATGATTTTAACAATAAGAAGCAAATCTCTTAATCTACTTACAATATGTATATATTGGTATCAAGCCATCATAGGACGAATAAAAAAAAAATGCTGAAAATAACTAGCTGATTTTTCAATCATTAAACACTAGTGCAAATATACGATAAAGAAGAAAAAAACTATATCTTATTTTTCTTTATATTGTTTATTTATTTATTTTTAATTTTTATGCAACATGTAATATATTTTTGTAAAGGAATATATAATTAAAATGTTCAAACTATCTTACAAATTAATTTTCAATGGTAAAATTTTAAGAATGATGAAAGTCGTTTTTAGTATATATGTTTGTTTATTTATTTTAAAGACATTTATAACTTAAACTATGGGAATATGTGTTATTATAAATATATATAATTTTTATTTTTTGTTTTGGCATTCAAGTATAATAAATTATAAAATTCATTTGTCAATTTAAATTAGAAAGCAATAAATTATATTTCAATACATAGGAATTGTATAAGTGTACAGATTTATAGAACTGTATTTACAAGTAATATCATTGTTTAATGATTATCTTAGTTCTTCAATTAATATTCTAACAACCTGATTACATTTATTCATATCCATTAAATCTTATAATATTAAAACATTTAATATTTCATACTTGTGAGTATTATATATATTAGTGCCAATATTTCATATGCTGGTCACTATCTTTATTTATATGTAAGTCAGTTGATTTTTAAACTTATTTGTTGGTGCAGCAATTACTTATTGTTTATTGAGGTTAAAATTATACTTATAACATTAGTCCATTATTGTGAAGTTTTTATCTTGTTATTGTTCGTTGTAGAATAGCCTTTATATATCAGGCCTTATATATTACAGTTAGTATTGTTACTGGATAGAGTGGATAAATTCCCCATTCCTATTAGTTATCCATGAGTGCTATTGCTTATATTTCCAGTGATGGCAATTACATATTTCTAGATACCTAGTGTTGTTGTTTTCGGTGAGCCTCTCCATATATTTTCCTGGTGCACTGAGACATAAAGGTCCAGGCATCCTCTTTTGCCTTAAATGTAGGTGTTATTTTGGAAGCCACCATGCTTTTGATATGTTTATGCTAGTTGCATTATAGAGTACTTTTTTTGGATTTATCACTCATGAGATTTAATTTAAATTTTCCACCATATTAGGTGAGGTTGCTTGTATTTTAGTATGCAATGTCAAGATAAGTTTGTTTAAAGGATGTGATTCCTTTAGGATGCACTCAATTATGTTAGTGCTTTAAAGTATAAGAATGTCTGTGTTTGTATTATCATGATTTGTAATCATTTACAAACCAACCAACAATATTTAGTAATTATAAATGTTTGAATTCATAAGCATATGGCCAGTTAGTATAATCCACACATGTTATTTATATGCTGTAATCATCTAAAACTTTTCCAATGTAGATGTAAATCACTCAGTTATTTTTAAATGTTTATTTAGATGATTTACATTATATGGACAATGAATTTATAACTTATATGTGTATAAGTGACTTTTGATAAATGCCTCATTCATTGAATCCATTTAATATTTACTTAATTCAGTCATTTAGTCATTTGCTATTTATAATTGATATTTATTTAAAGTAGTATTAAAAAAATGTATTAAAGAAATATATGTATAACTTAGATTATTAATGCAACAAGATATCTTCAATTTGTTTATTTATTTGTATATTTATCCAATTTCATAATAGCTTATACAGTTCTTATGTAAATATAAATTGCAAATTATCAGTGTTATTGTTAAACTCTATATTTACTTTACATATAAAAAAATTAAGTATTTGCAAAGTAAAACTATTCTTATGTTTCCCCAAATATGTATATATGTATATGTATGCTATTATAAATTTAAAGTTACAATGTTGAAATAAAGCTGTATCAGTTATTTTATATAAAAGAATGCTTTTGAGTTTTATTTGAGATTTATTAATTTTCTTTTTCTCTATTTTTAGTACATCAGTTCTACAAGCTAGCTGATATGAAAGTATTAAACAATTGGTAATGTCAATTGAATAAATATATTTTGGATTCCATAAAATTCCTTTTGTTCCGAAATATATTTAGTATATAATTAATCACAAGTTAAATTAACCCTGAGAACTAATTAGCAATATATTCCAGTCAATGCTCAATATTATTAAGTTTGTGATATAGTTAGCCATGGTAATATTATAGTTTAATATATTTATTTTGAAATAATTTATTTTATCTTGATATATGTATAACATGCTATTAAATAGGCATTACATTTATTATTTTCATATTATTCCTTCTTTCATGGTACATGCATTTTATTATAATTGACAAGTTTCTATGAAACCTGATTAATTTATGGGTGTCTCATAGGTATATCTTATCTAAATCTTTTCTTTATTTCTAATATAATCTATCCATTATAAATGGTGCAACTTATAAATTGAATTTATAAATTAAATAATTTAAAAGCTTATGTATTCCATTATAAATATTATATCATCATGAGTCTTAGTCAATTAATGATTGTTGATTATATATAGAGTTTCAACTTGTCTTTTCCATTATAAATGCTGCTCAATAATTTAGGCCATACCATCTTTTACTAGGGCATATGTGACATGCTACATTGATTACCAATGTGTAAATTCATCTTTCTTCATTCATATTGATTTAATATATTTTTCATTACAATTATCATCCAATCATATGATTACGTGAATATAAATATGATATGTCTGTAAAAAGAATTATATAAATTATATAAATTATGTAAATATAAATTGCAAATTATCAGTGTATATGTGTATAAGTGACTTTTGATAAATGCCTCATTCTCATTTAATATTTACTTAAATAGTCATTTAGTCCATATATATATATATATATATATATATATATATATGGACTGGATAATATATGCAAAAAGACAGAGATGGAATAAAAGGGAAAAACCTAAAATTCGAAATGATATATATAATAAAATATTCCTTAGCATCAAACAACTACAGATTTTAGATAAAACTAATATAAAATAAAATAAAAATGTAAATTGCTACTAATCTATGAAAATTAAGTGTTTATAAAAGAGAATAATGTATAAAACATATTTGCATATCATTAGATATACATAATTTATTATTTACCACAAAATGTTTTAAGATTTTTTTTAATTAAAAAGTTATTAAAATAATGGTACTAATTGATCCGGCAGGCCATCTGGTGGCATTGTTTCTCTGCTAAAAACACAGAAATATACCATTTACATGGCCCAATATTTCTGTGCTTTTAGCAGAAAAACTTACTGCCTATAAAATAGTACTATTCATATTAGCCACTGACAGACGAATATGGCATTGCATACCAATATAATAGCCTGCTAATGTGTTTTGTGACACTATGCAAATATGTACACTTAACAGATTGCTATCATGTGATGTGAGGATGGAGGGAATTCAAGTGGCCATCACTGTTGTAATATGCATTCTAATTAAAGATCTTATCCCCTACCTGATGTGGTATTTGATACTAATAATTGTAAGCCCATCACCGTACTTCCCTAAAAATTTTGAAAGATGGAAAAAATTGCAAAAGGTGCTGGCCAAGCACCTTTCCCCAGAACTCATATGAATAGCCATGTAAATTATGAAACAAATAAAATGTCTGAGGTTGCATGTAGTTTTGGAAATCATAAACTTGGTTTGATCAGTGACAACAAATTATATGCCCACCACAAAAATAACATTAAAATAAGATCAAAACATTTGACATTTTTAATTTTGTTTTTGTTTTTATTTATTTAAAAAATTGGCAACTTTTTTTTTTAGCTATACGGTGATTTTTGTTTCAGCTTTATTTGTATACTGCTGATATAGTAAAACTTTTCTTTCTAAAATCAATTTTTATTAACCTTTTTTAAAAATAAAAACAAACCAAAAATAACTTTTGTCTCTATCTTTTGTCTCAGTGATGACAAATTATTTCTTCCCATCTGACTGTTTATTTTTAGTATGACATATTTAATAATTTGTACTGCTATAAATAAAAGTTGTTGAGATTATTTTTATTTTTTGTTTAGTTAATTTGTTACTACCAATGATTTTGCATCGAAGTCTAAAAATTTCAACTTTTTTTTGTCTATTTTTTTTTTGCGGACTAAACTGTGACGTGTAATGTATAGAACTGTAAGTAGATTCTCTTTTTAAATCTTTAATTGATAAATATGTACGGATTTAATTATGTAAAAAAGTCTGCCTTTCATTTGTACTATCTTTGTTTTATTTTTTTAAAGCAAATAAGGACCGTTACTAAATCTCTTGTTATTACTTAAGTGGGCTAAATGAAATCTGTTTGAAAAAAAGCTTCTCCATGAGGCGGGAAAATTTGAACGTTATTACTTATGGCTGCAAGAAGACTGAAAAAACCTGTTACGAGTCAACTTGAAAAAAATTGGGTAAGAATTTTTCTTGAAGATTTCTTTAAATCTATTTTTAAAATATTTGCATGCTTTTCCATAATTTGAAAGCAGAATATAATTAATTTGATAAATGTAAGTTCCTGTGTACATTTATTATTGCCTTTTAATATATATTAATTAATGCTTTAGAATCTTTTTGAAAAGTACTTATTTTTGATGCTTTTACATAATTTGAAAGCAGAGAAAAAATTAATTTGATAAAGTTTTGGGAGACAATTACAACCTCTCTGGTGTAATGTTCTTATTGCTTTTTAGAAAGTCTTTTATTTCTTTATTTAAACTGATGAAATTTAGTGTATATTTTTTGGAAAACTACCCTGTCCTCCATTATCAGTAAGTGAAATTCATTACTTTTTTAGACATTTTCATTATAGTTTTACTATTTTTGCTGTAATTCGAATTTCATAACCTTTTCTTTATTTTTTTATTAATTTAATTTGTATATTAGAAGGATTTGTGTGATTTAGACATTTCAATTTGTACATTTCAGCTACTTTTGGTTAAAAATTCTTTATTGGGGTGTGTGTGTGTCATTTATATGTTTGCTTAATTTCAGAGCTTTTTTTTTATTTATTGTTTCATCGATGATTTGAGGGGATTTTATTATTTTTAGTTCCATCAATGATGTGAGGTGATTTTTTTATTTATTTTTAGTTCCATCGATGATTCGATTTAGTCATTTCAATTTTCCTGCCTAACCCTCCATTCCTCCATTGTTCATTTGATGTAGTCATTTCAATTTGTGGATTTGTTATTTGTTTGCTATTTTCAACCATTTCTGTTTTTTTAATTTGAATTTTATACCATTTTGTTGGTTTTTTTAAAATTTTCTATGTATTTGTTTGATATACATTGGCTCAAAAGTGACGAGTTGTTGATTTGGGGGGTGTTGTATTTTCACCGATATCTGTTTAATTTGAATTTTATAATATTTTCTTTGTTTTTCAGCAATATTTTAATATTTTTTTTTTATAATTTGTACTTTCCATGTATGTGTTTGATTGCCTCAGACATTTTAAAATGATTTTAGTGGGTTTTTTTTCCATCCATGATTTCAGTGATTTTTTAATTTTTTTTTTATATAATTAGTACTTTCGCTGTATTTGTTTGATTGCCTCGGGCATTTTTTTATGATTTTATTGTATTTTATTTATTTCCACGGATGATTTCAGCGATTTTTAATTTTTTTTCCCATGGATGATTTCAGCCGATTTTTGAATTTTTTTTTCCATCAATGATTTCAGCCATTTTTTGAATAGAAATTTATCACTTGCAGGCTTCTTACCGGTTGTTGATGGTGCTGCAGTGTCACCAAGTGGCCACATGTGGCATAAGTTACAACTACCGAAATAGATAAACAATTTACTATTAATAATATTCAATTAACAAAATAATATTTGCTTGAAAATGTTGTTCAGCAATGAAACATGAATTAATTTTTACAGAACATTAAATGTAAATTAATTTTCAAAATTTGTCAAAAAGAATATTTTTTATATTCATTATCACCTAACTTATATGAAGAAACATATTCCAAAATGAAATATATAAAATCAAAATATCATGAAGAATAATGATTGCAAGATTATTTTAGATTAGGTATTTGAATAAATAGAATATCTGAATAAATTCTAAAACAAAAAAAAACCCAAATATCTCATTGTATATTATATTAGTCACTCATTAGACATAAGATTATTCACTTAGTGCATTATATTTCTGTAGTGTAATTTTCAATACACCACTCTCATGCAAAGTAGGAACTAGTTTCTATTCACTATTAAAACCTTGTGGAGGGGTGTAATCATAAACATATGACCAAAGACATGTAAAAAGATATACGATTTCCAAGATGCACATTTCATGCTGCAGCAGCACTCATCAGTTGTCCCAGATTACAATCTCTTACATATATCTTCATAAGTGATCCATATATATATATATATATATATAGCCAAATATTACAGTTTAATTAATTAACAAGTGTCAAACCCACTCTCCTCTAAACCTTGTCCCATGCCACTTAATTGAAGTATATTAATAATTTTTATTAATTAAATAATATATTCCGATTAAGTTGTTTGTCTTAAACTTGTGAAAGCAGTAAGTTTGATACTTATCAATTAAACTGTAATAATTGGCTATCTATCTATCTATCTATCTATCTATCTATCTATCTATCTATCTATCTATCTATCTATCTATCTATTTATCTATCTGTCTATCTATCTATCTATCTATCTATCTATCTATCTATCTATCTATCTATCTATCTATCTATCTATCTGTCTATCTGTCTATCTGTCTGTCTATCTATCTATCTGTCTGTCTGTCTGTCTGTCTGTCTGTCTGTCTGTCTGTCTATCTATCTATCTATCTATCTATCTATCTATCTATCTATCTATCTACCTACCTACCTATCTACCTACCTACCTACCTATCTATCTATCTACCTATCTATCTATCTACCTATCTATCTATCTATCTATCTATCTATCTATCTATCTATCTATCTATCTATCTATCTATCTATCTATCTATCTATCTATCTATCTATCTATCTATCTATCTATCTATCTATCTATCTATCTATCTATATATCTATCTATCTATCTATCTATCTATCTATCTATCTATCTATATTGTACAATGATAAAGATATGTGTGATTGTAATCTGTGTCAATTTGATAAGTGCTGTTTTAGCATGAAATGTGCATTTTGGGGATCATATATCACATGTCTTTGGTTATATGTTTAAGATTATATCCCTCCACACAGTTTTAAAAGTGGATAGAAACTAGTCCTTACCTTGCATGAGAATGGTGTTTTGAAAATTATTCAAATATCTCATTGACTTTAATAATTAAGAAATTATTAATTTAAAAATGATTATTATTATGACTATATAATAATAATTATACTTTTATGTTTATTATAATTTTTTTGTGATAGATATTTATATATTTCTTTTCTTTTTTAAAAAATTAATTGCCCCCAGCATATGTCAAATTTTTTGTATTCTATCCTCTGCTGAAAAAAGTTGAGATCTTTGTGCCAAACTATTAATGTGTTTGTAGTGAATCAGTTTCTGATTATCATAATGAACTGATCCATTATAAAATACTATTTTCTCTTAGTATCAAATCACTCAATAAGATATTGGCTCTCGGTTGGGGGGGGGGGGGTTGTACAGAATAGTGATACAGTTAGAAATAAATGTCTATGGATCGAAACTCATTCTGTATACTTCTATTCTCGAGTGTCACGTTATTTCCTGACCATAATTTATATATTTTAATTCATGTTTTAATATATACAAAAATTCCCTAAATCATAAGACACAAAAAGATATTGATGCTCGAAAATAATTATTTGTGTTTATTGTAATGGCTGAATGAGCATATGATGATTTTTTAAAATTATATTATTATATTATATTTAAAATTATATTATATTGCTAAGACTACTAATATATGGTATGGCTGAAGATCTATCAGCCCCATATAGCTATTTGAGTTGGATAGCTGGGTTTGAAGACATGTAGGTGTCTGAAAATTTCAGATTTTCCACTCAATAGATAACTTTTAGTTAAATGCTGGCTTTGGGTTGGTATTTTTAGATCTAGTGACTGAACCTACCCTGACACCTCTCTGAGGAGTGCTAAAGCACGAAATATGGTCAGGGTTTGGGGAGGGGTTCCTGACAGAGATATTTTAAATGCTTTCTCTGGCTAAGCATTTATCACAAAAGCTTATTGAGGAATTGGCAATCCTCATTGTTTATAACTTACAAGCTTAAGAGAATAGGGTCATGTGATCTATGTCTCTTATTTTGACTATTTATATTATTATCTGTTTATTAAGTATAAGTTACTTCGAATTATTATTTTGCATAATATTAATTCAGAAAGACAAACCCACTATTTATTATTTTTTTAAAAATAAAAATTAATAATATTGACACTATTTGATCAATTCTTCTGCGTGTGAGAATCAGTTTGCAGAAATTTGTCTTGGTAGCAGCAATAATGTGAAGAGCTTTAACCATAAAAAGTGTTTTCAACTGATGCATAACTCTTCTATTAGATTTTTTTTCTCCAGAAAATTGTTCTTTCTTTCAAACAATTTTGCTTACTTTTCATTCCTTGCGTGGCAGTAGAGACTGAAGCTGGGATCTATAATTGTATAAAGCAATCATTTAATGCTGATAGATCAGGTTGAATAGTGTTATTCACACAAAGTCTTCAGCCCATGCTGTGCTGATGAAGTTGGAGTTTGAGCTTTTAAACATGGATGTCTTTCTATTGTCTACGTAATGCAATTTTCTATTCCCAAGATACATGGCCTCCTCCTCAACCAATCAAAAAAGCAATTTTTTTTTTTTTTTTGGAAAATACTTTAACTTGGATCTTTTGCACCTTACCCTCATTTTAGCTCGTTTTCAAAACCTGTCAGTGATTATTATTTTTAAAAATAGTGTAGATTGGAATGCAATGTCATTTAGAAATCAGCTTTAAAGAAGGTTTTAATTTTTAACTTGAAAATAAATTGATAATTATTTACAGTTTACTATATATATAACCCGTATGTAAAATGCCTGTACACAGATAAACATATACATAGAGTTAGTTACTATGTTTATAAATATTTATATATAATACTTCATCACGAAAGAGTTGTTTTTTTTTTTTTTTTTTTGCAGCTTCAAATAAAAAGATTTATGTGTATCAGTGTTATTAAATAGAGTGGAGAGTGGTGGGTCATGTGAAAGTCTGTGCTCATATACCTTACATATATAGACCCAGGTATATAATAAGCCTGTGTTTCAGTTATTAAACCTAATAACTATATATATAATGTTCTGTGCAACATTAGCGCACTGTTAGCGTATCAAACTCCAAAATGTGGGGATTCTAAAATCGATTCCAGTGTTGGCATTCCCGACGCTCGAACACCTTATAAACCCGCGAGCAATAAAGTCAGTTGAATATTATTTTTAAATATATATAATATCTTGTGTGGTTTGTAAAGTAGCGGACTCTAGAGCTGAAGGTCAACTGTTCACGTCTTGACACTGCCATTTCTAGTGCTTAAACATATTTGAATTACTAAACAACAAATCAGACTCAAACAAGCATTTAAAAAGACTTTTTCAACATATGTGAGTTATTAAGCCAATAAACATCATATGACCACCTCCACTTATGCTTGTGTATAACTGTTGTTAAAACAGGAAAAACTCACTATATATATTGCCACACCCAGCAAGCTAGAGTAATCAATGGATACCAGAAGGCTTGTGCATTAAATCCCATCTAGTGCCGACTCATCATGTGTGGCAATATATATAGTGAGTTTTGCCTGTTTTAATATGTGAGTTATGTTGAATAACAAATCATAAAGTTTATCTTGATTACTATATAACAGTTTCTCTATTTAGATATCCTTTATATATTATTTTCCAGAGTGTTAACTCTAATAATTTTTAACAAGAAAAATATATTTCAATTGGTTTGATGAAATGGAATACTACAGCAATTTTAGCAATAATCTGAGAAAATTCTACCAGAAGATTTAATCATTATCACAATATCTTATCTTCTATCAAATTTAAACAAAATGACACCTTGATACCTTGATTGA
The DNA here is from genome assembly GCA_028023455.1 of Epiperipatus broadwayi. Classification (NCBI taxonomy): domain Eukaryota; kingdom Metazoa; phylum Onychophora; class Udeonychophora; order Euonychophora; family Peripatidae; genus Epiperipatus; species Epiperipatus broadwayi. Next base: position 2,605,469 of record JAQFVV010000004.1, read on the forward strand.
CAATTATTAGATAAATATGAGTAACCATACAATATGGTATTGATACAAGGTAAAAAAAATCAAAATTTTTGAGATACATTTCCAATAGGGGTAGTATTACAGAAGTGATAATGAAACAGTCTGAAAATCATTTTAACATATATTTTTATTGCATGTTGAAGAATCTGTACAATTAAATCAACGAATTGGATTTAAAAATCAGGATTTTTTTTTTATTACAATGTTTGATAATCATAACCTCTGTACTGTAACCCAAATCTGTTACTTCTCATCCTTGAATTTCAGTGGAATTCCCAATGTACAAATCATATAATTATTGCTCTACACAGTTTTGGAACAGTAATAAAACAATGGACCCTGGAAGCCCATAGATCATCCCTTCTGATGCTTAGTCATCTTATGGATCCCCTAGCAATAAACTATTCAATTATTTATTGAAGATGTAATTATTGGAATATGCACAGTGTAAATTATTTATCATTTATGCATTTGAATGCTAAATATAGACTATACAAACATACTAAAATAGAGATATAGTAAAAGTAATCATGGGTGCAATATGTGTAGTAATATAATATTGATGGTGATCTCCTTGTTATATTACAAGTGTATTTTTTTTTCAGTCTGGGTATTGACACTTATCAGACCCAGGACCATTGCCTTCTTGCTAGGAATAGTTTTATGCTAATTTATAGATTATTATTGGGTGACTATCTAGAATGGCTGTGGTTCTGCTGCTCAGAAAAAAATCTTGATATGAGAAAATTTCATGGTTTGTTCAGCTTGAATTCATGAGTATGGCAGGTAGGTGCAGTAATAACTATGTGATAAGACCTTTATCTTAACAATTATTTGGCACAAATTTTTACAACCAATGTTAATCATAATTTTAAAATGCAGCAATTGAGAGAGAGCCACATTCATAATTTCTGACTATGTTAATATTTAAATAATATCTCAACTGATGTTAATAGAAACCAGGAGATTGTTTACAATTTTTTTTATAAAACAACTCATGGTATGAAATATACCTTCCATTATTTAGTAATACAATCATGTCAGTATTCTACAATCCAGATAAAAAAGATATAAAGTTTCTCTTTAGACTATACTAAATATGAATATATGTTTTCTAAACTATATTACAGTATCCAAATGCAGACTTTTTAAACTAATCCCTTTTATATTAAAAATGGTCCTCAATTATGGCAAATGAATTGATACATTTCTCTGCATCACATTTAATGTTTAGGAATCTTGTGAAATGTTTTAACACTACTCTACAAATATATTTCTACAATAAATTCTTATAAAGTAATAAAGGGATTCTTATGTTTATGCATATAAATACTCATACATATAACATTATTATAGCAAACTCACTCCTCAAACATATTGCACATTTATTGAATGGCTACAAATTATTTGCCAAAATAATTCAGTAATGACAATCACATCAAAACATTTGCATTTAAACTGGTCTTCCCAAGCAAAAATATCAACAAAATTTTATATAAGACATTTATTATGTACTATGTGTATTATGAAAAAAAGAAAAAATCAACAAAGACAGTACCTGATATGGGGCATTGATTTGTCATAACATACTAAAGAAAATAAATAAAAGAACAAACATGTATACACTTCAATTTTTTTTAATTTAACGATATCTTTTTGACCCTTTTCTTTAATATATTTCTTGATTTCCTTTTCTAATTGACAGTTATTTGAAGAGTTTATGTTTAGCCTTGATTAAATTCTATTAACATAGCAAATAATTTTCTGAATATTTAAAATTGATATTTTTAAAGTATCCTATCTCCACATCATTCTGAGATGAACTAACTGTCATTGAAATTTTATTTCAATCTTCTGGACAGAAGTATCTAGTCATTTAGAACAATTTATCTTCTTCCTCAGGGTTGTGCTTGATGATGACATTTCTCCTTTTTAGGAGAAAGTTGGTATGGGGTAAGCAAAGAGGAATTAACACCAGATAGCAACTTTTCTTTACCAACTTATTTTCTGGTACATACTTAATTCATATAAAGTTCCTTTAATTATTTTATGTAGTAGAAAAAAAATCTATCGAGAACAAAGTTTGTGATTGCTTTTTTTTTTTCAGACGAATTAGTTATCAGTTCTTTAAAATAATTAAAGGGGCAATATCTTTTTTTTCTCTATTGGTGGCCATGGCATTTTTAATTTGACATCTTCACAAGAAATACTTATTTAAGATCTTTTTGTTAATTTATGTGTAAAAACTTTTTTAATATTTTATAATCACTTAAAAAAACTAACTAAATAAATAAATAACATAGATACCTAAAATAGATATAAACAGTTCATGACACATTAAAAATATATATATTTGTAAGTCATAAATCACTTTTTTAAAAAACAAATAAACAGATTTATCTGTATGCATTTTAATTATTAGAATTTTCTAAATAATTTTTATATAGCTTCTTTGTTTATTTTGTATATATCATTATCAATGCCAAAATTTACAATCATAAACAAATATACATCACAAAATAGATACAAGAAAAATAATAATAACAAAAAATCACAAAAATGAACAAATATAATAAAAAAATTACCTTTTTCTACCACAATCTTATATATATATATACCTAAACACTAACTCCAAGCGTTTATGCAACAAGTTCCTATCAGTTTGCAAGCATGAATTTTCTAGACACGTAAATGTCTTCAAACTCAGCTTATCAAGCCAAATAGCTATATGGGTCTGATATCAGTTCAGTTTCTCCACATAGTCAAAGCTTCTGCAATATATATATCATTGCAAGAAACTTTAAAGGTACATTTATGAAAAACAAAAACAAGTTTTATATACATAAACTTGCTATCGCTTGTATTTATGATCAATAGATGGAGCTTTAGCAAGACCTCCAAACAAGCATATTTTTGTTTACATAAACATCAGAGTCAGAATTCACTGTCTCTTTTGTTAGCTCCACCCTTAGATCAGCTGATTTCAAGCTGATTTGCTATCATCAGTGAAGGATAGGAGTTAGAAACTAGACTTAAACACTAACTCCAAGCGTTTATGCAGCAAGTTCCTATCAGTTTGCAAGCATGAATTTTTAGACACGTAAATGTCTTCAAACTCAGCTTATCAAGCCAGATAGCTATATGGGTCTGATATCAGTTCAGTTTCTCCACATAGTCAAAGCTTCTGCAAGATATATCATTGCAAGAAACTTTAGGGGGGTATTTATGAAAAACAAAAACAAGTTTTATATACGTAAACTTGCTATCACTTGTATTTGTGATCAATAGATGGAACTTTACCAAGACCTCCAAAAAAGTGTATTTTTGTTTACATAAACATCAGAGTGAGAATTCACTGTCTCTTTCATTGGCTCCACCCTCAGATCAGCTGATTTCAAGCTGATTTGCTATCATCAGTGAAGGATAGGAGTTAGAAACTAGACCTAAACACTAACTCCAAGCATTTATGCAACAAGTTCCTATCAGTTTGCAAGCATAAATTTTTTAGACACATAAATGTCTTCAAACTCAGCTTATCAAGCCAGATAGCTATATGGGTCTGATATCAGTTCAGTTTTGCCACATAGTCAAAGCTTCTGCAATATATATCATTGCAAGAAACTTTAATGGTTGCAAAAACACTTGGAGTTAGTGTTTAGGTCTACTTTCTAACTCCTATCCTTCACTGATGATAGCAAATCAGCTGATCTGAGGGTGGAGCCAATGAAAGAGACAGTGAATTCTGACTCTGATGTTTATGTAAACAAAAATATGCTTGTTTGGAGGTCTTGGTAAAGCTCCATCTATTGATCATAAATACAAGTGATAGCAAGTTTATGTATATAAAACTAGTTTTTGTTTTTCATAAATGTACCTTTAAAGTTTCTTGCAATGATATATATTGCAGAAGCTTTGACTATGTGGAGAAACTGAACTGATATCAGACCCATATAGCTATCTGGTTTGATAAGCTGAGTTTGAAGACATTTACGTGTCTAAAAAATTCATGCTTGCAAACTGATAGGAACTTGTTGCATAAACGCTTGGAGTTAGTGTTTAGGTCTAGTTTCTAACTCCTATCCTTCACTGATGATAACAAATCAGCTGATCTGAGGGTGGAGCCAACAAAAGAGACACTGAATTCTGACTCTGACGTTTATGTAAACAAAAATATGCTTGTTTGGAGGTCTTGGTAAAGCTCCATCTATTGATCATAAATACAAGTGATAGCAAGTTTACATATATAAAATTTGTTTTTGTTTTATATATAAAACTAATAAAAGATATCCATTATCTTTTACTAATAAATAATAAAAAAAATCTCTGCTTTCTTTCATTCCTTTTTTAGTATAAATACATTTTTACATATATATATATTATGGACAGCACCATCTCTACAACCCTATCTGCCATACCAGGGTGCCATTAGGCTATTGGAACCTACAAAATTTATAAAGGAGGCAGACACATATGGGTGAGATTAATCTTTTATTTGACTGAAATCTCTAATCACTAGTTCTTGGAGAAGCTGAGCATTATAATATAACATTGTAAATTTAACATTTCTAATCATTGATTTCAAAATATTATTCATAAAGATATGAAATAAGTCACTGCTAGAAATAATTAAACAAAACATTTTTATTACACACATATCACACAAAGATTTTGAGGATTGAATTAATTATTGAATATATTTTATTTAGGTTATATGAGCAGATGGATAAATTCAATATATTTAATTTTATTTTAATATTTTGACAAATGTAAAAACATTCCATAGAATATGCATTTAAATGACACATCTTTTAAATCCAGGTCAAAAGTGCATGTCCAAAGCAATGCTAGCTTACTGATATACTGATGTAATCAATACAAACTGAGAATGTGAGCATAAAATAATCATGCTTACAGGAATTTACATCTGTATCAGAATATCATTAAAGAAACAATGTTCCTCATCCAGTACAGGAATGTGCATTTGTCTGACAAGGTAATCATCTGAAATGTATTTGAAAAAAAAAAGCTCTATATCAGGGTGATAGTCTTTGCTGACTTATTGTCCCCACCCAGAGTGCAAGGACTTGATGGCATAGGAATATTTCTATCATCATCAATGTGAAGGCTACCATTTTTGGGCCATACGTTCAATTGGGTAATGTGCCCTAGATGCTAACATGACACAAGGGAATGAGAATCCAATATACCTCCTAATATATATTAACAAATACACCAATACATTCCTCCACCAGCAGAGATTTATTTATGAAATAATTTTGCCCAGAATTAAAACCTACTTAAACTAACATAATCTTAAATGAATCTATGCAGCCATTTACACACATCTTTAAATTTATTAATTTAATTTACAGAGGATGGAAATGATATTAGAAAACATATTATAGATAAAAATATTAATAAATAATTTAGAATATACTTAGTCAGACAAGAGCTTTTCTTAAATAAAATTTAGGATTAATATTGGAAAAGTTCGTATTTTAGATGAAAAGTTCAAATCTCATTTAAAAATAAAAGTTCATATTTTTCATGGCATAGGTTTATTGGAGTCCATCTTTGCAGTCATTGATGTGTCACACAATTTAGTTCAAAGCTCTGTCCATCACTTATTAATATATTGTTCTCAATGGAGATGAATCCATGGAGACTGCCTTATTTGGTGCAAGTACAGGAAATAAAATCAATTGCATGATTTCTACATTATGGAGATTCATATTACTGATACAAAAAGTTTTTCAACCAATAATCCATTCTAAAGTAATTTGTAATTTCTTTTTCATATTGTATCTAATTCCTTATCACTGAATTCCAGGATTGATCTAGCCTAGCACCGTTCTCATTGGCAATGATGATTTTTCTCTTTGTACCATGTATTTATTCATATTGTTATTAGCCAATTGGCTTTAGAGTGGGAAACACCAAATTTATTACTAATAATTTTTTATTTATCTCTTATCTGACTTACAATTATATAAGTGCCCCAAGAGCCTGTTTGCTATTACATCATTACATTTTAATAGAAAATCATTTCCATCCTACTATAGTTTAAAAATAACTTTAACAGAAAAGAAATTAACAGCTTTTATTATTCTTTTACATTAAAATCAAATCTTTAGTTTTGGGATTTTTTTTAAACCAATAACTTTAAATAATTATTTAATCAGTTTGCCATCTATGCACTCTATATAACTATTACTTGAATTTTTATATTTATATATATTAATTTACATCAGTTTTATTTATCAATCTTTTTTGAACAATGATGTAATAGCATATATGTATACTGTTACAATATATATATATATATATATATATATATATATATATATATATATATATATATATAAAGAGCATTCCAATAGGTCTAAACAAGCTTTTTTTATGATAAATGATAAATGCTACAAGAGAAAGCATTCAAATCATCTTTATCTAGGATTGTCCCTATCCACAGACTGGTTTTGAGCTATGGCATATAACATGATTTTATTACTATTATTATTTTACTGTTTGGGTCTTTGGTTAAATTAAATTACAAAGCATATTAATATATGGGATTTCTGAATTAAGTTCAGACCCATATGATTATTTCAGATGGAGGGATGAATTTAAAGACTTGTAGATGTCTAAAAATTTCAGATCTTCTTCTTAAGTGTTAAATTTTAGATAAATGCTTTTCTTGGGTTAGTTTTTTAAATCTGGTGTCCTAGTTTTTCACTGAAGAGAGCCATAGCTCAAAACTGGCCTGGGGATGGGGACAATCCTAGATAAAAATGATTTGAATGTTTTATCTTGTAGCATTTCTCATTAAAAAAAGCTTGTTTAGAGCTATTGGAATGCTCTTTATATTACATATTGGTAAATGCCAGCTATATAGGTCATATGACATATAACATGATTTTATTAATATATATATGTATATATATATATATATATATATATATATATATATATATATATGTGTGTGTGTGTGTGTGTGTGTCTGTGTGTGTATATACTGAGGTCGTAGTCAACTGCTTCCAAATGTTACAATTTCTTTCTCCTAATAAAAAAATATTCTCACTGACAATTGGAATTTATAACATAACTTTTCAACAAAATAACTACATGAATCCATTAAATTAAACATCCCTTTTCATATCTAACTTTTTAAGAACAACCTTCAACATTTAAACAAATTCATTTTAACATCAAAAAATTATTTTACCATCAGGAAATCAGGTATATAAACAGCCTTCTTCAATTTAGGGCCTCAATATTGCTGCAAAATAAAGAATAACACACTGTCACTTTATTCTGACTTTTAATCACAGCAGCTATATAAATTGAATTATCTTTATTAATCATTAAAAATATAATCAGATTAGTAAGTTCTGACATTACCAAATTCACATTCAATAATTATTACAAAAATACATCAAAAAAGTTTTTTGAAAGTGTAGTGTGATGCCAAAAATATGTCATACAAGGTGCAAGCATTTGCAATCCTTGGAAAATTGATTCACAGATTGTGAATTATAACAAATAATTGATTCACAGATTGTGAATTATAACAAATGACAAAACATATGGTCCATTGAAAAACATTTTAGAAAGGTTAAATGATGAAACAGATAAATTTCCAATGATCTCTTCTTATGGTCTGTTATAAGATGGCTACAACTTACAGTGTTTTGAGCCATTTTGTAGAACTCCTAAATTCTGTGATAACATTTATAAAAAAAATGAAAAATAGTATTCAGAATCAGAAAATGAAACATGGATTTCTGAATTCATGTTTCTTGCAAACATTATGAAACATTTGCAAACACTTAATTTAGTTTTACAAGGAAAGAGATATATGATTAGTGATTTGTCACAAACTGTATTTAATTATGAAGTTAAACTTTGTTTTATGGGGCACAATCTTAAATATACAATAAATAACCATTTTTAATGAGTAAAATCAAATATAGTTAATATCAAAAAAATGAAATAAACAAATATAAAAAAATTGAAAGTATTGAAAGGGAATTTCAAATTTAGCGTTGAAGATTTGAAGTTTAAATCTACATTTGCATAATTTGTGATCCCGTTTATTTGTGATATTATTGAAGATGGATTTCCATTTTTTGAAATAATACTTCTTGAAAAGTGACTGGGTAACTGGAGTTATTTAGAGATGAAAGAGGGTCAGACATTGCAAATGCATCACAAATGTAGTTCTCTAATGCCAGAATCAAAGTGTCCACATTTAAAGAAAGTTGCTTGCCATCTAATTTTAATTTTTGGTAAAACCTTTTGCTGTGTATCATTGTACTCCACAATCAAGTTCATGAAGTTGAAATATCATTCACAGTTGACCAATCAGCATCCCGCAGAATTGTGGTGAACAGCTTTAACAATTTATACATTGAAATTAAAAAATTTGACTAAAGGTCATCATTAAATATTATACTTTTTATTAATAATTTTTTATTATTATATTTTATTTTTATTATTAAAATTTTGAAATATATATTTTGTATTTTCTTTCTTTCTCTTAATTATATTTTTTTTATATACTTTATACAACACTTAATTCTTATGTAGAATATGTCATCATATTAATTAAATTAAATTAAATTTGATATGTATTTATTTTTGTGTACTTAAATAAAATAATATGTCTCTTTACATGATATGAAAACCTGGCATGTGGCTATCATTAACCCCATGTGTACCCATTCCTGGTATACACATTTGTTCTTTTGTTATTTTTTTCTTTAGTATGTCATAATAAATCAAAGTTCCATATCAGATATTTTTTAATACACATAGCTATACCTAATATGTATGGTAAATACACCTAGTATATAATAAATATTTTATCTGAATTTTTGTTAACATTTGTGCTTGGGAGAACCTTTTTAAATGCAGACATTTTGATGTGATCGTCATTATTGAAATTTATTTATTATGATTATTTTTGGCAAATGATTTGTACCCATTCTATAAAGGGTAGGTTTTCTATAATATGTTTTATATTTAAGTATTTATATACATAAACATAGGAATTCCTTTGTTATTTATAAGAGTTTATTATAGTAAATTTTTGTTAGAGTTACTATAACTTAGTGTAATATATAGGTTATATGAGCACAGACTTTCACATGATCCCTCACTCTCCACTCTATCTCATAACACTGATACACCTGAACACATACATGTTGAAAAGATAAATAATCACCAATATGGTATTTCATGCTAAACCAGCAATCATCAGTTGGTCCAGATTACCATTTCTATACCCTATATATATACATAGGTATATAATAATCCTGTGTTTCATTTATAACTTAGTGATAAAACTTCTTGCTAGTTTTTAAAAAAATTAAACATGATACAAAGGGATGTATCAATTCTTTTGCCATAATTGAGGGCCACTTGTAACATAAAAGGGATAAGTTTAAGAAGTCTGAATTTGACACCCCAAAAGAGAGAAGTGTAGTTTAGAAAACATATATTTAATATAATCTTAAAAATTTTTTGATATATTTTTTTTGATTTGGATTGCAGAGTTAGTAAAATCCTATCCTAAAGAACAAATCTCTGATCTTGAACTTTTTGACATTAGCAAATGCTACTATTATTGTTGTTGTTATATTTTATTTATTCTTAGGCAGTGAATGATCTTCATTCAGACACAAATGTAATTTAATAGATATATTATTAACAAGTGTCACAAATATGAATGTCACAGAAATGGAGATGAAATACCTATGAAATAAAATGGACATTGTGCTCTGTTATTTTGTTGTTATTGCCACTCTAGAAAGAAAAGAGAATATACATATTTTATCACTTATCTGTACATATGGTTCATAGTGCAATACTTGATTTTGATAACTTAATTATTTTTACCCTGAGAATATTTACATTCTAATGATAACTTGCATAAACATCAATTAGCAGCTACGTTGTATAACAATAAAAATTTAGAAGTATTGCATAAATTATTTATATTTAGTTGTTTTCTAAGAATAAATTAGATGTAATAAAATATTTCCTTTGTTTCTAATTTATATTTTGGTAAGTAATCAAGTCTCATTAGATACTTTAATGATAAACCCTGAAAGCAGGCAAATAAAGAAATGGGTGGGAGATAATAAAGTTGGACACATTCTTTTTGTTTTTGTTATGGTTTCGATAGTATCATTTAAAAAGCTAGCCCATTACTATATCAATTGCCAGTAAAGTCTGACACATAACTGAATTAGCTTTTTGTTCCCAGTTCATTCATTATTTAATTGAAAGGCAAATTTTTATGTGATACGATAAAGGTGTGTAGATTTTAGAGGGCATTTGAATAAGAGAATTCTTATACAAATGATTTAAGAAACCAACTTATCTGCCCTCTTTCATTCACAGTTATGCACTATTATGGTTTGAAGTATTGTTTTCCTCATTTTCATATTATTACAATTCGGGTGTTATAAATCACATTTCATCTTTTCATATCATTTGCAATTTAGTTTTCCAATTCATAGGTTAATAAAGTACCTCACCCATCATACCACAATTTTGCCACCCAAATCCATAAGGCATTTAAAGATAATCGTATATTTTATACAGTCTGTCAGTTGTAAATTAATGAAGCTAAATCTGTCCAACATGGGGTAATGCAAAGCATCACATGAGTAGGCATTAGATAGGGATTTTATGCACAAGCCTTCTGGCATCCATTGATTACTCTGTTTAGCACAGGTGGCACTACTATATGGAGTTTTGCTTTGCTTTGTTTATAAGATAATGTACCTAAATTTGTACAGCATAACAGAATCATTCTCTCATCCTAATTTCATACCATTACAATTTGGTGCTACAATTTATGGTGCAATTGAATAAAACAAATATTGTATCATTACAACATATATATATATATAACATATTGCAATAATCACAATGAATTTTATAAACTATCACTACTTTATTTTTAATATTATCAATCTTACTAGCATTACACATCCATTTCCCTAAAGTTTTATTATTTTTTCATTCCACATTAATGTCATCCAATAACTTTTCTTTGATACAAGTCTTATATACATGTAGTGAATATGGCACTGTATTTTATTATATAATTTTTTTACATGTAGTGAATATGGCACTGTATTTTATTATATAATTTTTTTCAATATATATTTTTTATAAAAAATCTCTATATATTTAAATATAATATATATACATAATTAGCCTATTCATTCAGTCTCTCTCTCTCTCTCTCTCTCTCTCTCTCTCTCTCTCTCTCTATCTATCTATCTATCTATATATATATATATATATATATTACATACATACACATTTAATTAGCCTATTCATTCAGTATACTGAATATTTTTATATAAATAAATATAGGGATTGAACTTAGGATTTTTCAGTCTATATTCATCCTCCATTTTATCTCAAATAGCTGATGCACATGACTACATACATCCAAAACAGATAAATGATTTCTGATATATGGGCCAGATTATAATCTTCCATATATACAGTAAGTGCTCAGCTTATATTAAGATAGCAATTTTTTAAACTGTAATTGACAGGCTTCCAATAATTCAACTGTCCATTTCATTTAAAAACCAATGATGGAATACTCAAAACCCTTGGAGGATTTGATATTGTAGTCATACCCATGTAGACATACATCAATTTAACCCCTAATATTATTGGACCATTACATATCTATTTATATTAATAGGAAATGTATGGGCTGGACTTATAGTATGATGTAATTATTTTCATGGCAATATGTAATTAACCTATTCATTCATTATACTGAATGTTTACTATAGTAAATAGAGTAATTTGAATTAGAATTTTTAGTGTGTATATATCCTGCACTCCATTTCAAACAACTGATGCACATAAGTACATACATGTGAAAAAAATAAATGATCCCCATGCTGATCTTCATCAATGCTCAGGCTACTTGTACTGGCCAACTATAAGCTTAAATTTTTAATGAGACTAAACTAAAATTAAAGGTAGTACATGGGCTTTAAAGAATATAATCTTATGCACCAACCAGGATGATAATGATTGATCATTTCTAGATGCGCCAAAAGCACTAATTACACATCACCATTTATATATTCATCCCGTGTACAAATCTAACTCAGAGAACACAAGCTCTATTACTGTATGCGATCAACAAATGATGATTTAATACAATTTTTAACAATTAAATACAAGTTTATTATTAACAAAAAAAACGAAATTAAGGTCTTATAGGATAAGGGATCTGATTTTGAAAAGTATACAAAATTATATACACAACTAAAATTTTTACATTGATTTATAATATTTCCTAATAAGTATCTAGAAATGCATACATATACATATATCCATACACAGACATGCATTTTATAATATACAATGAAAACATTTTAATTAACATAAAATAATTATTAAAAAAAAGATTAAATTTTACATATGTGCACACGCTGACATTTACATCATATTTTAACTTAACAGCAATAATACTATATTTTCATTAATTTCTTTGGAAAGTATGCATAAATTTCATAAATATATGTGTGTGTACAAAATATAGATACAATTTAAAATTAGTTTCAGTTTATAAGTTATATTTTTTTTCCCTTAAAAAAAATATAGTCAATTTTTGACAAGTAGTTGATGATTAATTATCAGCATTTTTAGACCAATTTAAAAGATTTGCTTTTTCAATTTTAATTCAAACAAAATTATGCTTGCATTTAAATTATATATTCTTTTTGTAATGAATATGAAAATTATTTCTTTGCAAAATATATATATAGCAAATATCTTTTAGATATTTGATTCAAGCAAATTTTACTTTAAGTTACCAGGTTAAAATGTCTTTTATAAGGAATATTAAAAAAATACAACTCACTGTATATACATTTATCTGTGCTTCTCTGCATATAGACACATCAACATATATATAACTTTCTGCATATAGACACATCAACATATATATAACTTTCTTTATTCAGCTGGTGTTCCTCTTAGGCAAACTGTTTTTTTTTAATCCAGGAAATGTCATCATCGGGTAAAAGTATATAATTCACATATGGTTGGCTTTCTCCCTTCAGCAGTTGGTTCCCTAGATGTGGATTTGGTAAGCTTCAGGTCAGCAAGATATTTTGTCTTCATTTGTTCAGACTATTGATTCAGAAATAACCCAGCTTCAAGTAAATCAAAACTCCTGTAAAGTAAAATAGTAGCAGCTCCTGGAACTACTGTCCTGCCTTCAGCTACATCAGTCCATGGTAGATATTCTTCTAGTCATCTCTACAGCTAGCTTTACTGTGGCCATTCTCTGCTACAGTTACCAACTCTTCACAAAATATTTTAGCCAACTTTACAACTAACTCTTTTGCTAATCACTTTTCAAAAATATTAAAGCAAAACTTTGCAGTTGGCCTAGTTGGCCACTGCTTAAAATATTAAAATCAGACTCTTCTAGCTAACTCTTACAAAACTTCCAACAAAAACTAACTGATATTTTTTATCAATCTTTTTATAATCGTGGTTGGGTCATGTGATAAAAACATAGTGACTGTTTTCAATTTGTCTAATCCTTTTGAAAACAAGCATGAAATTTTTATCAAAGTGTGATTGGAAAATGTTGATTTCAATTAACTTTAATCCTTTGGAATTTACATACATGTTTTTACTTTGTAAAAACATAGACTATAAAAAATAGTCGAAACGTTGGATATATTTTTCATGATTATAGTCATAAAAAATCAAGTTTTAAAAAGGAGTTAGTTTGTTTTATTTCTATATTAGATATATATGAACTATTTTGAAAAGAAGAACTGTGTGCTGGATATATTAAATTATTTGTTTTTAATTTGATAGTAGAAATGTACAAAATTAATTAAAAGATTTCAAAAATAGACATTTTTATAATTATCAAAAAAAATGCTTATTTTTAAATTTTCAAAATCAGAATAAAAATATTAATTTTTATTTATCAGACCGTTTTTAAACATTTAATTTTATAGTATTATTTTCAATCCAGAGTTATTTAACCCTTTATTTATTATTTTTATTTCAGTGAATGTAGAAAATATCTACTACATTTTTTGTCTGTGTTTATTTCTACTTTTCCATTATTTTATATATATATATATGTAACCCAACTTGTTACAATATATATGTATATAGTTTTTCAAGTCTTAGAAGAACCATATATCTCATCTTATAGATATTATTATCAATAGTCATTCAATAGCTAAAGATTCCATCTCTTTCTCTATACTTCTCTCAAAACAACCATATTTTAATAACTACTACAAATATTTTTTAATAAATAAATAAATTTAAAGCAAAGTTAATATATAAAAATATGAAGAAATATTTTTAACTTTATAAGTTAATAGTATATGGTCATATATAGTTAAAAAAACTAAAAATAAATAAGTCACTTTTTATTATTAAAATATATGTGCACAAATAAAGTATTTTACTATTGCCCATATTTTTATACTAAAAAAGTCTTTTATCTTATTTTTTTTGTGTTTAGTTGATGACCTTTTCCTTTAAAAACTTTTAGAGATGATATATTAGTGGAATCCTGAATTCCAAGTTTTCACAATTTTCTAATAGTTAGTCAAAATTCGTTCTATTGATGTCATTATATTTTTAGATAGTAAACACATTTAAAGTTAAGTTCAGGAATTCTTTTGGGGACATGCTTTTTTCTTTACATAAATTTGGAAATGTTATCTACATGATGGGTAAATTTACAATATGATGTCAAAGAAAATCATTTTAAACTTACAGACTGATTTAATATTAACTATTATTTTGATCTCCAATAAAGCTTTGACTAAATTCTGTACTATTTCTTAGTAACAGTTATCAATTTCAATTAATATCATTTAAAAATGTTATTCAACAAAGCTAAAATTTTAAGTAAGGCCAATGTCCTGAATAAGACCTAATTCTAAGCCAAACTAACATGATATGAGAAAGACTAATTAAAATTTAATGATCCCACTTTAAATAGTTAATCATTCACATCGTGACTATTTCATCTAATCACGTGATTGTCTCAAGTTTATTTTTATACAGATACTTTAATTAAATAAATAAAATAAAGCAAATAGTATTTTGTTACGAAATCAGAAAACAAGAAAAAATACATGATATTTTTATATATATTTTTACAAATATATTTTGTTTAAACCCCCAATGAAACCTAGATTTTTATAATTCTACCTACTAGATTTTCATTATAGATTTAAATATTTAATTGAAATAAAATTTAATATCAGTTTAATATCTTTGAATATTTACATTTTTTTTTCACCTTATCAATTCACTTACTGAATATCAAGATAATCTTCCTAACTTATATTTATTATATAAGAAAGTCATCTTCGATAATTGAGAAGAAAATAACCTTTCCCCTCACTTAGAATGAAAACAGAAATTTTAGCTCATTTTTATTTATCAGTGTCACTAATCACTTTTTTTCATTTACATCTCAAATTAGACTAAACTCTGGTTTTTAGTAACATTTTTTTATTATTTTTACACACTTTATATAATTGTTACTTAGATCTTTATTATGTATGAGAATCCATTCTGGATTATAAATTATAGAATATATAATCTATAATATGATGGCATGATTTTCTTGCAATCAAATGCACACATCTTTGATGTTTTCATGTTTTATTTGCTTAGATTTGTTTTGCCATGAGTGTGGCTTACCATATCTCTGTATATAAACACAAATATTAAACTTGTAATTAATAATTTGTAAAGTGCATACTCATTACATAAGTAATATATATTAAGGTTATAACCTTAAGACTATGCACCTAAATGTGACAGTAGGGACCTCTACAAATCTTAAAACAAGATTAATGTTCTTGTCTTTTAAAGTTGTTAATCTTGTGTTAAGATTTATAGAGGTCCCTACTGTCACATCTAAGCACATAGTCTTATATATTACTTACATAAATACTAAACAAAAAATATTTCTTCATTATACTAAATGAATTGCCATTAATCTATTCCACATATCTTGCCTCCTAAAGAAATTCATTGATGTTAGAGTCCTCAGGTCTAAATAAGAGTTGATTGCTCATATCAAAACCATGGATTATTATCCAATCTTAGATATGATTTTATCTGTTTATAATTTCAAAAATGATCTATTTTCATGGTATTGGTATTTGGAATTTGGATTACATGATTTGCTTTGTCACACTTTCTCCTATAATTATTTGTCTTACAGATATCAAGAAATTCCCTAATGTTTTATAAAATAAACTGGACCAAACTTTCTTTATTACAAAGTAATGACTAAACCAAAAATTACTCTTCTGGAAAAAAAGAAAACAGCATACCCAGATCAGAGCAACTGAAACCGCATAACCCATTGTTACTAAAACAGATAATTTATCTTTTTTAAAAACTGGCTCAGAAACACACCACTGTAAAATACAATTCATGACTCTCTCATCTATCCTCAGAATATCATCAAATGTCACTCTTTACAATTTCCTTCGATTCTGAAACTTTATAAATTGTTTAAAAATATAATATATTTATTATCTTTAATTCCTCCTCAAAAATTATTTTTATGAGATAAATAAGCAAAAAAAAAATATTGACTTGGTCACTTGGGTCTAGTCTCTTTTGACATGGGTTACATTTTAAATATTTTAGACATGATTAGTAATCAATCCTCAAATTTTTGTCACAGTAATAAAAATGTTAACTCCCAATATGGACAGTAGTCCATTATTTCTATTCTCATTTTGTATTCCATTCTATACTTCAACAGCAGTCTCTCTGTCCATTAAATGCATCAACTTTAAATACTATCCAAGTAGCTAATTTTATTTCAACTTCATCCTGACTTGTGTTCCACTGGAAAATGGTGGAAGTTAATTTCTGTACATGTTATCAACACTGTTTCCATTTTAGTTTCTTATGCTGGACTATATCTACTATTTAGTTTAGCAAACTTATAGATTATGCTGTGTTCCTCTTTTGCTTTTTGATTCATTTTATTTTGAAAATTGGTAAATCCAAAGTTCCTCTCAGATTATTCTTACATTTGGTACCTTATAGCCATAAAATTTAGTAACTGCTATCTGCTTTAAATTACTATTGCTGATGCCATAATGACTTGGTCAACATTATGTGGCATATTTCAATTAATTATCTTAATTATTTGACTATCAGATACAACATATGAACTTAAACTTACTACTTGGTATCTAAAGAACTGAGTATTGGTCTCACCAATTATAATTTTGTATTTTTCTAGTGATACAATATACCTTGTCCTGTCAATCTTCGGTTTCATTTTCATGTAACACTACTTTTTTATATTCTTGAAAATCTCCTATGGCTTTCCCTAGTAATTTGCTGATCCTTGTAGATGAACATGTCACAGTCATTTACTGCTATTCTTCTGTCCATTTTAAGGTAAAATAGTTCTCCAAACTATCAAAGTATTTCATGGAGGCTTCTCTACATCCTATTTAAAGAACTTTATTTTTAGGAATCAATCTCATTGGAATTATTTCTCATATTATTGGCAGTTCCTTATTTCTTATGGCCTGATTTTGAACTCTTCTTTAATTTCACATTTTTGACTTATTTTTTCATGGAATATTTCTGCATGCTTATCTTGTTCTTCTCTTACCTGTGTGAAAGCATTGCTTTTACAAGTTCTGAAGCATTATTTGCAAACGCAACTACAGCACCTGCAAAATATTGTTGACTTAAATAACTTCAATGTTTTGGAAATATGAACTCACCCTATCATGCACTCTGATTAATGTTAATTTTCTTAATATCATTATGTGCCGTTAAATGTAGATAAATATTCTTTAAAATGTGACAATAATTTGAACTTATATCAAGGTGATTTACTGCTTTAATCCACAAATTTAATATATAAATCCAAATCTTAATGACAGCTTTTAATAATTGTTCGTTTGTTTTTTTTTAAAACTTTTTTTTAATAGCTGAATGTGATTCATTGTATTAAAATCACTTTTAAATCTTTTTTGTTCTTTTCATGGGTTTGTTTCCAAAGTTTCATAAATAGGTTGCAATTAGCTTAATAAAGTTTTTCTATAGAAATGATAAAAGTCTTGATACGTTGGTAATATTTTAATATGTTTTACATCATCTTTTTTAAAAATCAACATTACTACTGTATTTTTCTGATTAATCTTTATCATTTAGACATGTAGCATTTATTTTGTTAACAATTTTTTCTCACTATTTCCATAATAATTCCATCATTCCCTGAGTTATTTTCTCTTTCATAAATTTTATTGTATTTTTCATTTCTTCTTTTAAAATGCTTGGCAATTCTTAGCTGTCTTTCTCCTGTGATAGGTTAACTAAATTTGTACAATTCAATATTTGATTATAACATTAGGCACACAATAGACTCAAGCCTTGATTTAAGCATGGTCAGTGAGAATTGGTGTATATATAAATATGCTCTAAACTTAAATGACTCACTTAAATTTTTTAAACTCTTACTGGCAGGCGAGTGCGCAGAGATTTATAATATTTAACAAATAGCGCATTATCAGAGGTTGACTTCCGTTTGAATAATTATATAATTCATTGTAGAACTAACTCTTCCACACATAACAAGAAGTTGTCCCTCTTTTTAATAATAGTTCAATTTTTTTCTTATATTGCCAAAACAACTTTTTTTTTCAATAGGTAAATGTTGTTTTATACATTTGAAATGTTTATTTTCTTTTATAGCTAAGTACTAGATCTCTCATAATAATTTTATAATGACGGATTTATACATTTAATTTAATCACACAAAATTGAATATCATTTTCTCTTTTTGGAACATTTAAATTTTTTTATCATTTTCACTTATTAATTTTTAAATATTGTAATTCTACGTTAAATTTATACTTTTTAGTTATTACTTAAGCCAAATAATTACTATAAATTCTTTGTTAAACTTCCATTTATTATTGTAAGTCAATCTTCAATAAACATGAGGAGGATATAAATTTATGTATCAGGTATACATTTATCTTCTTTTTTTCATCTACCATCTCAATTTTTTATTCCTAAGTTTAGAACCATTCAAATACATTCTCTAAAAATATAGACCGATCATTCGAACTGTTTTTTTCCCTGGTATTTATCAATAACAAAACCTAGTCATGTTGTAACATTTTGCAAATTTTAATTAACATTTTTATTTTGTTAAAGAAAATTATAATAAAAGCAATATCTTTTGTTTCTTTTTATTTTTATAATTTGGAATTTCAATAATTGTTTCTTTAATATTTTATTCTTTTTATTTTCGCAAAGATTAACTCCATTCCACACCAATCTTTTTTATTTTATTTTCCCGCCAGTTAATAAGGAAGATTTTTGTTTTGTTAATCTGCAACTTTCTATTAATAGTCTTCATGATTCCAAAGATAATTGAAGCAGTAAATTCTATCATAAGCAAATAAATGTCAATTTACTCATTTTATAACAACTTAATAACTAATAAGATTATTTATTTAAAAAATCTAAAAATGACATATAATTTATATTAACTGTGATTTTTAAAATATATTTAATTATTATACTAAAGTTATATATTTATTTGTCTTATATGGAAATATACATACGGTTTGCAAAAACTAAGTATAGAATGTTCTAAATTATAATATCTGAGTTATATTTACAGTAATTCAAGGAATAAAATGACGTTTAAAAATTCACTATACACATTCACACGTACACACACATATATATTTGTATATTATTTTTGGATGGTTAACGACGTACACGTTAAACTCTGTTTTATTTAATAGTAGATATGGGCATGTCATATTTCTTTATTTTATATTTTGGTGTCAATTAAAAACTTTTTTTATAAATGCATAATTTATCTTTTTAGTCATTGAATTATATATTGTTTTCATTTTTTATATTAAAACAAAGTCAATATCTGGACAAATTATTAATCTATAATTAAATTGTATTTGATAATTAAATACAAAAATGAATTTGTAATTCTAAAGCAGTATGTAATTTGCTTATACAAAATGTTTCATATATGTTAAAAATTTGAACTCAGGATTTTTTAGTTTATTTGTCCTCCACTCCATCTCAAGCAACCAATACACATGACCACACATATGCGAGAAAAAATACACAATACTCATATATAAATATACGGGATTTGAACTCAGACTTTCAAGCACTTACTAACTATCCACATTATCTCATACAACCGATACACATGATCACCCACATGTTGAAAAGATAAATAATCACCAATATTCGTATTTCATGCTAAACCAGCACTCATCAGTTGGTCCAGATTGTCATCTTCCACACACACACACACACACACATATATATATATATATATGTATAAAATCAGTGTTCAGTTTATTTTAAGATAGCAAATCTTCACACTTTGATGGACAGGCCTCAATCCACTCCAACATCCAACTTTTCAGCCATCCATATCATTGAAAATCTGAGGATGGAAAGACAAATCCCATGCTGATGCCATGCAGAAGCAGCACTCATCAATTGGACAAGATCATAATCTCCCACACTTATATACAATTAATGCTTGGTTTATTTTAAGATAGCAATTCCTCAAACTTTAATGAACAGGCTTCTAATGTTCATTCCATCCATCTCCTATTAATATATATATATATGGATATATAATGGTCTGATAATATGAGGGAGTAGATTGCTAGAATGTCTACATGAATATGACTACAATGTCAAACCCAATAGGGACTTCGGCATTCCATCATCAGTTTTTCAATGAAATGAATGGTTGAGTAGTTGGAAGGATAAGAAGATTAAAGTCTGTCTATTAAAGTTTGAGGAATTGCTATCTTAATATAAACTGAACCCTTATTGTATATATATATGTAAGTGTGGGTGTGGGAGATTATGATCTAATTCAAGTGATGAGTGCTGGTTCTGTACAAAATATATATGTTGAAAAACATGTATCTTTCTTGCATGTGTGTGATCATGTACATCATCAGTTGTTTGAGATGAAATGAAGAACAAATAGACTGAGGAATCCTGAGTTCAAATCTGTCTATTTACAAAAATGTATTTGATAAACAATAATTAATTAAATATATTTTTGGAATTTACCACAATGTTTGAATAACAGATATAGAAATCAAAAGTTTCTAAAGTAATTAGCAGGTCAACTTTAATTTTGGTGCTCAAGCATAACAAATATATCTTCCATACAATCAATCATACAATTATTCTATTACTTTTAACCAAAATCCAGCATCTGGATATTATTTAAAACTTAAATACCTATGTCTACTGGAAAGAAGCAGTAGTAAATATTCTCATAAAATAGCATACAAAATTAATATTAATACTTCAATATATTTTGCAATAGAATATTAATTTAATCAACACATTGTTTCCAATGATGGACCCGCAACTGAAAAATCTAAAAATTTATTTGCATTTTTCGCCCTCTACTGAAAATTTTTTGCTAACATTTGTTTTTATAACTTTAAAATTTGTGTACATATTTTTTCTAATATTTTAATTTCAAAAATATTCAAAAAAATGTCAGGATAATTTAATAAGCAGGAATTTTAAAGTTTCTAAAATCACACATTGACGGGCAGTCATTGTATGTTTGATTACTTCGAGAAAATATAATAAAAACTTGATTTTTTGGAAAGTTGGTTTTAAGACCTGTAGAGGTCCCTACTATCGCATTTTATATGCATGTGCTTGAGGCTACAGCCTTAATGAATAGTATTATAATTGTGTAATAATTATTAGAAATCATATATATATATATTTTTAAAAATGTTATGTTTTTCTGTGTAATGTTGCCAGAGATTAACATTCATGGGAAATAACACTGACTAGAAATGTCACCACAAAACAGTCTGTTATAACATTTAGTGATATTGTAAAAATTACAAAAGAAATTAAAACCTTTAAAACATAAATTGATAGATTTACTAGATATTAAAAATAAATTGTTCAGATTTTTAAAACAAACATCAAACAAAGAAGATTTCATTCATTTTGAAAATTGAATCTGCTCCACTTAAAATTTGATGACATGATAGCATTCTGTTTAAAATCTAATTTTTAAAACAATTCTGAAAATCAAATGTGGTTTTAAAAAATTTAATTAACTTCTAAACAAAAATATCTATTAAATGAGGTCAAATTTATTATATTTTGATCAATAATAATGGTTTAATATTAAAGTGTATGTTGAAAGCTTAAATCTAGTGACAACAAAGAAATCTGTCAGAGTATAGGAGAGTTAACTCATAAGATTGTATAATTAAAATTGAATTGAATACTGCCATGCAATGATTCTATCAATTAAAAACTGGTTTTGCAGTATCTGTATTTCAAATATTACAATATGATTCTTCATACCCAAATAAACAATTAATAATATTAGGCAATGTGTATAGTATGGTATTCTTATTACTTATAGTTGATCACATGAGATGATAACTAAAATCCACTACTATAATTCTTCTACTATTCATTAATAAGTTGTCAATCTTTACATTAGTGCAGTAATGCTAATTCAATATTTATATTAAATTATGTAAGCACATTGTATTAATGCTGTATTTAAGCATTAAAGTACAATAGCATTTTTCATCCATTGCCACTTGATCTTAAACTTGCATGGATTCCTATATTTATATGATAATCAAAACAAGTTATAACTTTCGTAACTTACCTTTAAGCTTGCATTTTATGATCACTAGCTGGAGTTTTACCAATAGCTCCTAACAAGGTTTGTTTACGTAAATGCTGAAAGAGACAGAATTCAAAATCTCTATCATTGTCACCCACCTCCAGACCAGCTGGTTTTGAGATTATTGGCCCATGTCAGTGAAGGGTTTGGAGATTAGAAACTAGATCTAAATATCAACTCTAAAGTCAGCACTTATCAAACACATTTATATCAGTTTGAAAGTGGGAATTTATCAAACCCAGCTTAACAAACTAGATAGCTATATGGGTCTAAAATCAGTTCAGTTTCACCATATAGTAAAGGCCTCTGCAATATATAGCATTGCAAAAACCTTCAAAGGTACATTTATGATAATCAAAACAAGTTATAAATTTTGTAACTTGCCTTTAAGCTTGCATTTTATGATCACTAGCAAGATGTTGGGTTTTCAACTATTTATTATGTAAAAATGAAATTGATTGAAATATTTTGCACAAATCTTGTCAATTGATTTTTTAGGTGGAAATACATATCATCAAAAAGAATGCCTTACTTAAATTTTTCAAAATGCATATTGAATTACTTTTAACTTTTCTGAGAGCAATTTATGCTATCTTTTACCTTTTTAAAAAAACTAAATACAATAGCATTCAATGGACATGAGTATTTTTTTGAAAATATTTGTAGATTAAATATTTAAAAATACAATATAAAGTTATTGAATTATGTATAAAGGTAATGAATAATAACATTTGCAATTCTTTTTAAATTAAATGTTGGTAGTTTCTAATGTCAAATATTACAAAAACCAGATGTACAGAGCCTTGATTGCTTTAACAATTTTTTTTAAAGATTTAATGTAAATTAAACAAAAGATTTTAATATTATATAAATAAGTGTGAGAAATTCACAACTGAAAAGAAAAGTGTTTGAACAATCCAACCTGTTTGATACACTTAAAAAATATACTCTGCAAGGTATTAATAAAGTTAAATTAAAGATTAGAATAATAAATATATACTTGTTATATTTGATATGGGAGAATTATGGACAACCCTTATGGTTTATTAATGGTAGAATGGTTGTGAATTTGACATGTGACAGACTTTATGGAGGAACATTCATGCATTCACACATTTACAAATCAGACACCAGAGAAAATGGGGATTTTATATATAAGATGACATTGATATAATAAATGTTTCAGTGAAAAACAGTTTTAGAAATATACATTCTTTTTTGTTCAACATTTTTTTTTATAAAAGTGATAAATAACTCAGATGCATTTACCAATACTTAATATCACAGGAAAATTCTTAAATGATTTTATGCAGTAGATAATAAATATTAAAAGAAGTTACTGAATTGACAAATCAGTATGATTTGATAATTTGCTTTGGAATTATAAATTATGAAAAGAGTATGAAAAGAGACTTAATTATATACGCATTCCTATAGTGAATAATGCCTTAGACATTCAATATATAAATCTAAACCTGGGACATGAAGAATACTTATTAAATATAAAAAAAGTGATTATTTAATATAATTAAAAAAAGATTATCCACTTTAATTTAAATTCCAAAATTTAATACTCTTTGCAAATGTAATCCAGTTTTTATAAATACTATTCACCACTTTTTAATCTACTTTTCAAAGATATTATTTTATTTCATTAAATTCGTATCATAAAAATAAATAATTATTTTTATTGTTTTCTTGTGTTTTAATTATTTTCATTTGATTTTATCAAGGCAATCTAAAATATACCAAATTGAAAAAAAAAAAAAACGAACTTAATGAAAAGTATTTGCTTGTACTTTTTTTTATCCTTATAGTTTTTTCATTTCTTCAAATCTTTGATTCTTATTTTTTAATACTTTTAAATAAAAATAAACTTCAATTTAAAATACCAAAATCCTATTTTTTTCCCCCTCTTAAATGTAATGAAGTTTTTATAAATAATCCATAACACTTCTTAATCCACTTTTTTCGTTTTAAATCTTGTAGAAAAGTAATAAAATATTTATTTATTTATATGTGTAAATTCGGTGAAAATAAAACAAAATCTAAAAAGTAAAAAGAGATTTAAAGAGTAATGGATTATTTATAAAAAGATTACCATTAATATGGGTGTATTTTAAATAATTCCATTTAGCTTATACTGTAGTTTTGCTGAAAGTATTTTGTATATTAAAATGAAAAGCTAAAGGAATGTAGGTCATCTCCATTATACAATTAATGTTTTACAGTTTTAGAGAATGTTCCAAGAGTTATCCCATGAAAGCAAAAAAGTAGAACTAAAGATAAATGCTGTAAAGATTAAAGTTAATTATAAAGCCTTGGTCAGATTATTAATAGTATGACATCATAATGGATTAAATTAATTATAGAATTGATCTTGGATAGAGTGTTTTTATTAGAGGTACCTTAATGTAAAAATAAAATGTGCCTATGTGTTCGAAAATATTTTAATAGATATGTTTTTCCAGTTCTTACTAAAATTCTATTGGATTGAGGAGTTTTAAATGAATATTGTCTGCAAGTTGCAAAAACAAAATTGTTAGGAAGAACCAAAAGATTTGATTTTGATGATTTTTCTTAACATGGCAGTAATGCTAGGTATATTAAATATATCTGCAAATCTCATGACATTAAAATCAATAATTGGATTATTAAAAAGAACATGGTCATTCTGACTACTGACACAATCACAGATATAGGAATACTCATTATGTACATTAATAGCATAAAATGTTTGATTATGATTCAGCATTTATTAAGAGAGTACTATAGATTTTGTACTACACAGAAAAGTATCAAAATATATATGTTCAATTAACAAAGTGGGGTTGAAAACGAAATACATAAGTGAAAAGAAAAAAACAGGTATTACTGACACCAGTGAAAGGATTAAAAGGCTGAAATGAAATTAGGATGGATAATAAATGAACATCTGTAGTCTTAAGATTGTAAACATTCAAGAAAAGATCTGCCTGTGAACTGATGAATGATATAAAAATGTCTTCTGAACTAATGTGGAAAAGGAAATTATAGATTGAAAAACTGAATTAAAATTGCAAAGCTTTTATTTTTAAGTGGTTTGATAATTCTTGAAATACTGAAATGATGAACAAAAGCAAAACTCAAGTTATTGCATGCAATATTATGCAATTTATTAAAGTATAGCTTTGAATATATAAACTGTTAATCATTTGAATAATGTTAGGCACAGTAGCACGTGAGTCTGTTTTTAATTAATAAAGGAAAAACAAAATGTTTACAATATAATTATATAGATTATATCACTGCAAAATTAATTACATCTTCATATGCTTTATCATTATTGTATTACTTTGCATAATAAAAGAGAGTTGTAAAGATAAAGTCAATCAACATGCATAGGTATCAAATGAAATGAAATTTAGGGCATAATATAGCTTATGACATTGGTCCATCTCCAACAATTGAATTACATATTTCTTTAAATTGGTTAATTCTTTCAAAACTTAATTTCTGCAAAAAACAATAGGAATGTGCTCATTCTCAATTTTATCTTCATATCACAGTTCATGACATATTTTTTAAAATGTTAGTCTTTTTGTTTCAAGAATAAAATATACAGCTTAAAGATTTTGTGTAAATAATTAAAGATCTTACCCAAGTTATAACTGATTTTATTGCTAATTTAGATGCTAAAAAAACATTAATTACAAACTGCTTGTGCTTAATAAATAATATTTACATACTTTACTGTCAATTCACAAGATCTAAAAAATTACTTCATAGTAAATTGAAAGATTTCACATTGTTGATTTATAAATAATACACAGTGAGTTAGCTGTGAAGATGTTTAAAGCTTCATGCTCTGAAGTCAAAATGCTTCACACTGGCTTATATATATATATATATATATATATATATATATATATATAAGCAAGCTATTTGCTATATATATATATATATATATATATATATAAGCAAATAGCTTGAAATCATGATATGAAGATGGAAATTAAGTTAAAGATAGTGAAATACGCTCTGACATTTATGTAAACAAATGCTTGAAGGTGTTTTTGGTATAACGTCATCTGTAGTCATAAATACAAGCGTATGCAAGTTTTTAACTTGTGTTTTTTGTTTTTCATAAATGTACCTTTGAGATCTTTTCTTGCAATGATATATATTGCAGAGACTTCTACTATGTGGTGATGCTGAACTGATATCAGACCCATGTAGCTATCTGGCATGCGATGCTGAGTTTGAAGACATTACGTGTCTAAAAGATTCACGCTCGTAAGCTGAATAGAAACTGTTTCTTAAACGCTCAGAGTTTGTGTTTTAGATCTAGTTTTTTAATCCTGTCCTTCACTGACGATAGCAAATAGCTTGAAATCATGATATGAAGGTGGAAATTAAGTTAGAGATAGTGAAATACGCTCTGATGTTTATGTAAACAAACGCTTGAAGGTGTTTTTGGTATAACGCTATCTGTAGTCATAAATACAAGCGTATGCAAGTTTTTAACTTGTGTTTTTTGTTTTTCATATATATATATAGAAATTTAAGGAAAGAGAAATGTGGAACCACCTTTTTTTAATAAAATGTCTGTCTTGTGTTGTGACTTAAGAGCTTCCTATACAGTCATCATTACATCTTATTGGCTGTCATATAAGCATTCTAAAAGCACATGCAATAGGTTTTCAGCCTTTCACTTTAATTGAGAGTAATCTTAATGTCTAATTAAATAAGATTTCTATTCACAGACAATCAGTATAGTTTTAGATGTTTATCAATTAATAGCAATATTAAATTGCAATGTTACTTTGTCTTATCCCTGAACATTGAAAAGGTCATGTCTGTTCAAATTATATACCATAATACATATGATTGTTAAAAATTCAAGTCATGTTTTATACTTTGTCAGGGATTTATCAAAGTTATGTGTAAGTCAAGACTTTTTTGTTTAGATTTATTCATTATTTTTCATTTTTTCTATTAAATTGTAGGTTTTTCCCTTTACTTGCAAGTAAATCACATTTTTTAAAATCTAAATACTGTGCATTTTAATGAGTGTTTTTGTACGAATTAAAAAACTTGGTTTTCATTAACAAAAACAATAACAACACAACAAATTTTATTGCTTTTCTTCTATTTTCTTTACTGTTTTTGCCTTCATTTTGTTTATTTTTAAAATAATTTATTAATATTTATACTAAATAACAATATTGTCATCAAATAATCATATTGAAAATTATGAAAAATCTATAAAAAGGGCAGGATGACAATATAATGTTGAAAAAGTTTCAATATAAGAACAACAATTTTTTCCCCAATATTACCTCTTTGTAAGATGTGGATAAATGAAAGCTATTTCCATATTTAGTAGCTTTTGGAATAGGCTTCTATTGAAAGCTGATCATTTCAAAAAGGCATATGTGAAGTTAATTTGTAACATGTGCTATATGGATTACATAAAAGGTATATGTTTCTAATGTATCTATAGTGCAAGATGTTGGTCTGACTTCTGGGATGATGGCTGGTTGTAATAGAAATGAGCTAAGGTGAAAGATGCAAGCAGATAACATAATTTAACAATATATATAATAAATAGAAGTGAGGAAATTATATCCATGTAAACAGAGCTAACTTTTAGTTTTTAATGCTGCCAAGAAATTATCAATTACTAATAGCTCTATTATTGGAGTTTTTTGTTGAAGAAAAAGGGATCCTCTTTTATTTCAAACCCAAGTTCTTCTTATATGAAGTAAAACTCAGAAAACTATTTTTATAAATGTTACACACACTCACACATATATATTAAATTGAATGTATACATGGATTATTATTATAATAATGAATAGAAATAAGGAGATAATATCCATTAAGTAGTGATATTATCTCATCATTTCTATTCATTATATATATATAACAAAAGTATGATTGAATTTTAAATATATTTCATGAATGTTAATAACCAAAATATAAAATGATCAACTTATGTTCTCACAACAAACATCATTTGTCAATTCAAATTGTAAGATTATTCATCTATGCTGGAGATCAAAATACTTATTCCATATAATCTATGAAGCACACATGATATGCAAGTTGCAGAAGCTATATACCTAAAAAATATTAATCACTCATTTAAGGCTAAGCACTTTCGAGATTCCATGCCTCATAATCATAGCCATACCTCCATTTATAATCAATCTAATTTTAAATGATTGTGACTAACACTGTGTTAAAACAAATAATATAATACATAAGATAGGAATAATTATGCAATAACATAAATTAATATTCAATAAATAGTAATTGATACTGTAATTTTTAAAAAAATATTTACTTTTATTTGTAATAACAATGGACTTCATTAATGTCTGCATATAAGGTGTAATTTTAAATGTATTTTAAGTGTCACCAACAATAAAAATTACCATAGAATAAACAATCCAAGATCATGTACAACATATATTTCATTAAGACAAATCTAAAACATCACCAGCTATGGTAGAACTTAAGAACATAATTCTATGCTGTAATAAAAATTTTTTTCACATGTTAAAATAAAATGTATTATTAAAAAATGGTTACAAAGGATGCTATTATTTCTGTGTTACCATATGGAATGAAAATTTTAAAATCTATGACTTTATTAAACATAGTGTTTGCCTTGGACAATCATATACCTTACAAGAGGTTAAATAGATAGTGTTTGCATTGTACAATCATATGCCTTAAAAGAGGTTATATAGATTAATGTATAGTAATACTTTACTACTGCAAATGTTCAAGATGTATTTAGAATTCAGCACTAGAGAGAAAAAGATATAAATATACTATCATTATTTATTATACATAATAATAATGCATTATATAACTGACATTGCCTTATATAATTATATGTTTAAATGAATGCTTAATTATGATTGTATGATGTAATCACTTTTAAGTTTTGAAAATAAAATGTATTGACAGTATAGGTATTTTGCATTCTAGTATGTATTAAGAATACAACAGCTTGTCTGAGGAGGTGCCAATACTTTATAAGCTGTGAATTAATTATTTTAAGGAAATTTAGCTGTTTATAATATTTAAAATATTAACAAAAATCAATATTATTTTAATATCATACAATATAATTGATACATTTTTTGTTTCATTCAAAGTTTATTACTTATAAATTGAACATGTCAGTCCATTAAAATTATACTAATTTTTTAAAAAAATATATAAAAGAAGGAGACTAATGGATTAGGATAGTGGATAATTGGTCAAAAAGAAAGAAAAATGTGTATGCTTTTCAACATTTTTGATTCTTACTTAGAGTTTTAATCTTATATACTCTTATTCTTCTCTTTTACTTTCTTTGCATATCTTCATAAATACATATATATCTATATTGTTTGTAATAACTTTATTCATATACACTTGAATGCAAACAAATTTTCTTAAAAACTTCTTTATTTTCTTTGCAGTTTCAACTGTCCAGCAGTCTTCATCAGAGCCTTTTTCAAACCTCTGGAGATTTGAAAAAGACTCTGATGAAGACTGCTGGATAGTCAAAACTGTAAGGGAAATAAAGAAGTTTTTTAAGAAAATTTGTTTGCATTGAAGTGTATATGAAAGAGTTTTAGTCTTCTTAAGAATATATATGCAAATGTTAATTTAAGTTAAACCATAATTATTATTTATAATGGTTTTTTCAGGGTTCAATTTTTGTAAACAATAAATTCAAAAAAATGAAGATAGTATGGTATTTATATATATTTTTTATTTTTTCATGTGTTAAAGCATCGGTTAAGAAGTGAACCCGTGAACCCTGGACAACTGCTTGTAAGGCAGCTGTGCTGACCACTCGGCCACCAATGCTTGACATAATTTTTTATTTACTATCATAATTCTGACAATATGAAAAAATTTGATCTCACACCAAAACTCCAAATGCTACATAATGATTAAGAAGTTTCACTTTATATTATTTCTAATGAGACGTGGTTTTAATACAAATAAGTTTACACATATGTAAAACTTTAAAAAAAGTATTTATCGATATGCTCCTTGTCAATTAATTGTACAAAAACATTTGTACTGTACTAGTCTTATTATTAAGGCTTTAATTATATAAAAAAAAGCTGCACTATACTTTTACTTTTGCATACATTCCATGCACATACTTTAAGTAATAAAAAGGCATGGGGTTAGTGCCTTATCCTACAAAAAACTGTATCCTATATAAAGTATATCTACTATATATACTTTGATTTATATATGTATGTGTACTATGTATTCATATATATTGGTTGTTGACAAAAAAAAAAGAAGCAAAAAGAAATAATGATAATTCTTACAATAACATTTAAATAAAGTAATAGTAAATTGATCAATTTGTTATTGATCTAAATAATAATTTGATAAATTCATTTCAAATTGCATTTAAATTAAGGTTTAAAAGTATTTGTGTACACTTAGGTGAACATATATTCTTGTTACCTTTAAACGTTCAGGCATGCATATATTTTATTTCCTAGATTATAATTAAATAAGATCTCTTCGTGGAACTTAATTTTATTATCTTCACTGAACACAAAGTCCAATTCTCATGGGGGTGTTGGCAAATCTCATTACTAACAATGTTTTCAGACTGTTCAACTAATATTTCTTTTATATTCTTTAAAAATATATTCAAAAATTTATAAATTTTTTTCCTCTTAAAAGTTTATTTTAAAGTAAAACAGTATTTTTAATAATTACATATACTAAATATATTTACTAATACATCCATGTCATTTCATTTTATATTTTGATTTTTCAAAAGACAGCAGATAAATAACTTTTATTTATTTTATGTAAAATAAAATGAATATTTGTAATTTTCTATAAGATAACTGAAATAAATAATAAATGTTACAATTTTTTTAAATTTCTATTGTTATTATTTTTTAAAGTGTGAAATGCAAATTTTTTATAGAAAAAAGTTGTATGAATTTTTGCAGATGTGACTAATATTTTTTTAAAAAAACAAATGAAATCATTATTTTTTAACAATTTAGTTACGTCATTTATTTTTTAATATAATTTAAAGTAGCAAGATATTAATGCAAACATCAAAAATAAAATACTAATTGAACTTTTTATCTTTTTTTTTCTTGGGGGAGGGGGGATGCATTTTCGACCAAACTAGTCTTTTTAAACGTAAATCAAATAAAAAGCACATTGAAATTTGTGTTTTGTTTTAAAAAAAATAAAAATGGCTTTGATTTGATGGGTGTTTCTAATAATGTTAAAATTTCCCAGAGGAAAACAAATATCTTTACCATTAATATCGATAAAGTAAAATGTAAATTTTTATAAATATACTTTTTTCACAAAATATCAAAAGGTAAATTAGTCAGTCACAGTAACAAATGCCAATATAATAACTATTTGAATGAGATTTTAATGAAACTTTGGTAGAATCCTTTGGAGTCAATAATTTTTTGGTAATACACTCACTTGACCAAAGCAACCTAAACAAACCCCAGACTGCTAAAATGTATTTTAAATCTTAAATTTACAATTATGGATTCAGTCTTGCTTTCTCAAAGCAGTCACATTGAATATTAAAGCTCATAATCCTTTTCACAAAATTATTAAAATGAATTTTATTTTGCCAATTCATTTTGATAATTTATAAAAGAAAATTGCAAGTGTATTTAGAATAAAACTCCCTTACTTGCAAAATTTAGGGGTTTATATTTTTAATTAATTTGAAAATTCTCACTAGTCTAATTGTCATTTTGGATTCATCTTTAATAGTTATATTTCTTTGATATTATTTTCATGTCACAACATGATATTCTGAGATATAAAATCTGCAAAATAAGACTACAATTACCATCATATCTCTTAACTATCTTTGTTGTCACAAAGCAGTTAACCCCAAACCTATTACAAACTTTAATGCATTTTTCAATAAGTTTTTAACATATTTCTAAATATTATGGAATACCATCTTCATTTTATTTCTCAGCATCTTCTTGCATTTATATAAGCTTGCCAACAATAATTTATTTGTGGCCTTAATTATTACATACTTTTTTCCCTTTGTTTGAGCAATCCTTGCAAATAAATATTATCCAAGTTTTTTATCTCTACATATCATAAGTCATTTCTTGACCACTTTACAAAGAAACACTAATGACATGACTTTAGAATTCTATTTTATGAAGAGTCATTGAATTTTCCAAATACAATGTCAATACAGTAGTTATATTCTCCAATTTTTCATTGACATCATTTTTAGTAAAATGCTAAATGATTAACCCTTACTTTACATAATTCATCAAATTAATCTTTCCACTGATAAATCAAATAACAAACTATTAATATATACTCTGACTAAATAGATGACAATAAATAACAGTTATAAATATTGTTCAATTTAGCAATAATTTGACCAGTTTTTTTAAATTTCTGAAACAATTGTTTTGTGTCAAATACATGATCTTTCTCATCTTTCTCTATTTAATACAAATTATTTTTACTCTTCTCAAGAGCCATCTATTGGAATGGTTATTAATTAATAAAAGACCGTGTGATGTTGAAATGTATTGCAACTTTATTAATGCAAGATATTACAGTATTTCATTTTTATTTTTAATAAAACAATAGATAATAAACTATTGATCCTTAGTGATTTGTATCCCATTTATATTACTAAATATTTGAAAACCTTCTTCTAAGAAAAGAAACCTAAATCTTATGTTCAAAATTAAATTTCCTTTATTCATTTTACTACTCCGATATGCAAGATGTGGTCAGCCTGCAAATACTAACTGGACACAAATTAATTAAATTTGCCAAGGTCATTCACTAATCCATATTGACTTCCAAAGTGTCTCTGACAATATCCAACAGAATTATTTATAAATCAATTTTGTCTGATGAAGATCGTAAGCATATTGTTCATTGATCATATATTTAATCACTTTTTTATTTATGACATTTCCCTATGCAGTTGATATATAGGTGAGGTAACAGATTCAATAAGTGAGTTTTTTTGACTGAGGCGCAATGTATGATTTCAAGTATTCATATGCAATGTAACATTTGATTGACTCAGAAGTTGATTATTTTATATTGTTTATATTGATTCTTTCATAACTCAACTATTCAAAATCTTTATATTATCCTAGACAAAGAATATATTTTTCTTAGCGTATCATAAATGAGTTTTTAATTATGTTTTAAAAAATGAGACCTGCTCAAATTTGTCATGATAGGAAAGCCTAAGCTCATTTTAACCAATAATGGTACCCCTTTCCTATCTAAGGAGTGAAAAAAATGGGTGGAGAAATCTCAATTAAAACACATGCTAACCTCCATTAGGAATCCACAGTCAAACCTATGTGAACACATCATATGGGAGCTTGGGAATTTGTTTAGGAACTATTTATAGGGAGAGCATAAAGATTGGGTAAAGCAGATGAAACATGTAGTCAACTACATCAATTGGAATATAAATGAATCGACTTGATTCACTCTCATCTGATTACATTTTAATCAAACCACATCTGTGCTATTTGCAAAATATCAACCCATGGCTACTGAAACCAAATAGATGCAGAAAAATATAGATTAAAGGCTTATGAGCAACTCACCAAAATAGTAAGTCACAGGAACCAAAATACAAAAAAGTCCCCACACAAATTTAAGGTTGGAGATAAAGTCCTAATAAAAACTGCAAACTCAAGTAGGCCCCAAGAAAATAAATACCATAAGTTCTACATTATATATGAAGGACCATATACAATCATTAGGCAAACAGGTCTCAATGCATTTTGGATAAACCAGGAAGGAGAGTTTTGGGGCATGTATAATGCCTGCATTTTCTTTGGCTGTCCTGAATAACCTATGATAACTGATCAAAGCAATCATGCAGCTAATGAATGAAAGTAACCATCAAGCATGATATAAAAATGATATAAATCATATCAGATAAAAGTAAAATAACAGGTGGTAAAAAATGTACAAGACTAGGGATATTAAGTTTGATGAAGGTATTCCCCAGTTAGTACTCAAACGCAGTCACTGGGATACCTTGAGACTAGCTGAGACATAAGTCTCTCCATTTCAATAAATGGATACTCTAATTAGGCCTTCATAAATCATGTAAGTCTTAAGAGATCAGGAATAAGGCTAGAAAATAAATCCATATGCCATCTGCAATAGAGGCATATTACTGGTTAAGTCTTGACTATAATGCCATCAATGCTCCTAAGTCTAAATCACCCCACAATTGGTATGGTTTAGCCATAAGAAAGATAGTTAAACTACTCAAAATTAGCTATAAAGGTATGAAGTAATGAAGAAATAGGTTCAGCAAACCTTCATCCAATGAAAAAAAAGCCTTACATTAAACACATACCAACACATTTATGGGTGTTAAAATTTGAATACAAATTCAAATTTTAATCCTTTAAGGAAGAGGAGTTGTGAGGGAACTTACAAACTACCACCAACTGCAGTAATTTAAACCATACTAAGCCTAACAAAATAATTGTTAAACAATTGCTCATTCTTTTTCAAACACACACACACACATATATATATATATACACACACATTAAACACTGATCAGCAAGTTATGTTTATTTTTTTGTTATAAAAAAGACACATTTTCAAGTTAGACACTAAGAAAATAAATACACCTACATATATATAGACATAATGACTAACCAAGAGTATTATAAGTCATCAACTAAATGACATTACGACATGAACATAAATAAAATACACAAGATAATGACCTAATGTCAAGCATATTGCTAAGCAACCAGACTTGGGAATGAAAAGATAATCCCAATAAATATTTATTTTAATTACATTACATTGATGTACAATTGCACAATAATAGGCAAATGTACCAAGCATGAGAAAGTCAACATCTTGACAAGAGTATTATTTTTTTCTTAACAAAGCAAGATGGATGTATGTGTTCAATTTTGAAAACAAATTTCAATCACATAAGAATAAACAGTAATTTACTTAATCCATCAATATAAACCGATACCTGAAATACGTCCAAGATATGGAATTATTTGAGCTAATTGTTAAAAAGAAAACCTCAAATTTACATCAAATCATCAGAAGAGAATACGTAAGTAACCACTAACAATCAGAAAGAACATTTTTTGCACCATTTCCCTATGCACAAAAACAACCCTAGAAAAAACTACACATACTAATGAGGGTATTGCAATGTGGTCTGGTTAAAAGAATTATGTCCCAGGAGGCTGACTGCCAGCTCTTCAAGCCCATAGAAGTATTATGATGTGTGAGATGCTTTTCTTTATTAAATAGTGGGCAATGACAATGATTTTCAGTGGATCTCGCGCATCTTCTTCTAAAGAAATGAATCAGACAGCACTGATGATCTATGATTCCACAATGAGTGCGTGTCAATTAAGCTGATAGACAGTACCATGCCTGAGAAGATCCATCACCAGGAGGAATAGACTTTGAACATGATGGACAGTGCTTGCCAGATTCAGAAATTTGTTTTTTTATTTTTTTTCAATTAATTTGTATTTTTATTTTATTTGTTATTTATCATCTTATTCTTACTTTTCATATTTTTCTTTTATTTTCTTTTTGTTTCCACATTTGGAAGCTTATATTTCAAAAAATGGGAAAGTTTATTTTAAGTGTAGAGGGGGGAGAGTTAGATTTCATAAACATTTTATTGTATTAAATAAAATTTAGATTTACAAACACCCCTTCAGTAGCTTGACATCACACAACTGAATGTGCAATAAGGTAAGATCTTGATGTTGTTCCACTTTAAAAGCATACAGTAGTGACAGAACAAAGTTTCAATATTTGTTGAATGTTTACTAACATTTGTTATATATTGTTTTTCAGTGTACATGACTTCCTAGAGTAGATGGCCTCTCCTATCAATATTAGGGAATCGCATATATGTATAGAAAAGGATCCTCTCCTCCAAGAAGGATGATGATACTCATCATGAATCAGACAGCAATGGCTATACATAAAAATAATTAGTAAGTCAGAATCCCGATCTTATACATTTTTTTATTATTATTTTAAACTTTTATAAATAAAGATCGCCAGGGTATGGATTGCTATCACAGGATTTAGGGATTAGGATATGAATTGGATTTAACTCTTAAAGTGATAGTAAACCATCCTTGACTCATATTATATATATTGTTAAAGTAGCTTCATTATTTAATAAATGTTATTAAGTTGTTTCAATTCATTAGGTCTTGTTGTGCATTTATACCTCTAAATATATATGTTAAATTCCAATACACACATGCCTTTATGTATATGTACACTAATATGGGAAATATTTTGGGGAAATGCTGTAATTGATCATTGCATATATAGAGGTGTTGTAGTAATTGGCCTGAGTAGGCCCATCCCTGAAGAGATTCAAATTTGAATACTGAAGCATAATGGATCCAGAAAGGGGGGTGCAATGAGGATGAACTAACTAAAAAATATATCTAGATTTAATGTGTGAATATATAGCTAGCTCATTGGAGGTGGATGTGATCATGGGTTAAATATTTCATCATGACCATGCCAACATCCTATCCAAAGATCCTAGGTCTGACCATAGTTAGATGCATTTCTCCTTTTTGCGAGAATTACCGGTTCATTACAATATATATATATATATACAAATAAAATGTCCATTAATTAAAAACTATTACAATAATAGAAATAATACATATAACAATAATTAACTATTATAGAAAAATCTTTAGAGCTGCAGAACTACTTTCGGTTAATTCCTTAACCTTTCTCAACTGCCATTAATTTCAAAAAACAAAACAGAAGCAAATGTTTGCTTTCATTTTATATATTTTTTTAATTTAATGGCAGTTTCAAACAGTTAAAGAATTAACCAAAAGTACTTCTGTAGCTGTATATAATAGTTAATTACCATTATATCTTTTATTTTTATTGTT
Organism: Epiperipatus broadwayi; assembly: GCA_028023455.1. NCBI lineage: Eukaryota > Metazoa > Onychophora > Udeonychophora > Euonychophora > Peripatidae > Epiperipatus > Epiperipatus broadwayi. The sequence continues at coordinate 2,643,242 of JAQFVV010000004.1, forward strand.
ATTATAATATTTATATAAATATATAAAAATTCTTTCATAAAATGGAGTTCTCATAAATTCATTAAAAATATTAAACTTATATATATATATATTGTAACGGGATATATATATATATATGCGTTACATTTAAATTCTAATATGTAATGTTTTGTAAATATCTAATACTGAATTAAAAGCACAAACGTTCAAAATGCACAAATAACGAATTATTAATTTATTATGTTTGATTTAAATATTAAAATAAGCTTCAAAAAAATTATAGAATCGAAACAAAGATTCTTATGTTTGAATAGAATACAATAAAAAACCTTTTGATTTTAAAAATAATGAGAGTTTTAATCTTAAAAATAAAAATTACAAACAGATTCTTAGGGCGAAATGACCATTCAAAAGATGATTACAAAATAGATAAGAGTTCCCACCCAAAGATATAGACACAGACCTCAGTGAAAAACCCTAAATCTTACCCAGGACACAAACCCAATAAACCAATAAAATACAGACATGAAATATGTTTGATGAATCCTGCATTCCAGAGATAAGGTACCTTAGGACTATAAAAAGAAATCCAAAACAATAATTAAAGAGTTAGAGAGAGAATTAGAATTTGGAATTCGTTTCATGGTTGCTGAAAAGTTAAAATAAATATTGTCACTGTTACCAAAAATGTAATCTGTTTAATCGTGCTTCCTTCGGTATGGCCGGCCGAAGGCAGCTTTCATCTCCACGGATCCCAAGATTGAACCATGGATCCCATCTTCAGAAATCTTCATAAGTCTTCATAGATCTTCATCACGAAGGAATGAGCTCGGACAAAGAAAAGTATAATTTATAAATAATTGAAATATGAAATATAAACTCTTAAATTTAAGATCTTCGAACTTTATTTGTTTGTAGAATGAACTATAAACTTTCTTTCCTGAACAAACCTGAACTTTATCTTTTATAAACTTTGCCATTTTAAACTCTGATCAAAAGTTAATGTAATCTCTTAAAATATATGTATTGTTTTTTATTATTCATGTTTAATAAGATCTGTTTGTAATGGGGTGGGGGGTTGCTATTGCAAATGAATTTAAAGATGAAAATACTTACCGTTATTTGTGCATGATTGAATTAAAAAAAGAAAAGTAAGTTAAATAATATTTGTAGTAAGAAAATAAGTTAAATATAATGCTCATTTTAAAATGATTTAAAACTGTAAACTACATATTTTTTTTTATTAAATTAATAAAATGATTTAAATGTTAGTTGAGTGTAGATGGCTGCTAGACTAGTTTAAAAATATGTCAGTTTAAAGAGGCTTTGATTTCGGACTATTTGTTTCATAGCTGTGTCAATGCTGGTGGAGAGGTATATGGACATTTATATCAATGAAATGTGAAGTGTGTTAGCACCTAGGGTGACGAGCCCAACTGAATGCATGACCCCAAAGAGGTAGTCATATCATTGAAATGGACGCAGACGTATTTTCTGTGCCATTGACCCCTTCCAGCTCTATGAATTTTGGATGATAAGCTGGCAAGATAAGACCACTCTCCCATCCATACCTAGCATTTTTTTTATTATTTTTAATGCATGTTTCCTTCGCCCGACAGATGCACATTCCTGTGGGACAAAGGCCATGTTTTCTCCAATAATATCATGCTGTTCAGATTCACATTCCTGTCGGTGTGATTCTATGCTAACATGTTCACATTGCATTGGTTGCTGATATATGTCTGGAAGCGAGTATTAGTGTGGCTGCGGATTTTTAGTCTGGAGTCAAGTGATTTGAAAATTTGTGAGTGCGTCTAGGTAGCTCATTTATACTCAACATTCTAAAATTTAAAATTAAAAGTTAAAAAGAAATAAAATAATAATGAAACAGAATAAAACATAAATTTCTTCTTGTGTTATAAAAATTATTTTTTTAAAAAGTTTGTGTTGTCATTTACTTATATATGTGAATAAAATCTTCTTGTGTTATTTATACTGACAGTGATGTAGTGATTATTTTTATTATTATTTATTAAAAGAAATATATTTATTGAATATTTTAAACCTCTGCTACTTCATGAGCTAGTGACTAGGGCTGGCGGTCATGATCTTATCAGCGCGTATCTGTCTACTCTATAAATTTTCTAGGTCCAAATGGCCTAGTGGCACCCTTGTACGGCAGATATGGTAAGACTGGTTATTTCATCATCATCCCCGATCGTTATAATATATATATATATATATTGTAATAGTGAAATTTAAGTTCAAGCCTTATATTTTTTGTATTTAATATTGATCATGTTATCCTAATAATGATATAACAAAAGAGATAACATATAAATACAAGTATAAGATATAAATATTCAACATTTTTATTACTATACACAATTGCATAATTAATCTTTAAACATAAAAAAATATGGAATTAGTTATTGTTGTATATATTTGGGTAGAAATTATATATTGACATAATTGAATGATATTGAGTAATATATATTTATTCTGTTTAAAATATTTAATCTGCTTAAAATGATATTTAAAATATTAGTCATTTTTTATAAAACAAATGAGTAAATAGGAATGTCAAATTTTTTAATATATAACTTGAATATATTTTTGTATTACAACTTATAAAATTATATATATATTTTAAAAACACTTTAATAACAGAAAATGCCAATTTAATGGAAAGGAAATCAAATGAATGAATGAATGAGCAAATGAGCTTGAATGACATTAAATACTATGGAGACAACTACTAAGAAAGTAAAATATTAGAAAATATCACTTTTCATAAGGGAGAAAAAACAATAATTCCAAATTTTATTTAATATGTATTAACAATTTACTAGTGTAAATATACTGTATACATTTATAAATTACTTTGAACCATGATGAACATGATGGGTTAAATAATAAAACATTTGCCTGTTGTGGAAAATCTATATAAAGTAACATTAAATTTAAATTTATTTCATGGTGGTAAAAGAATATTAAATTAGATAATGAAATATAAATCTATAAAATCACTTAAAGAAATAAGAAATTACATTATTAATTCATAATTTAAATATATGATGAAACATGGTAAATGCAAATATCAAATATGGTCTATGTTTATAACTCTAAAATGGAATATTCATATTTAAAAAATATATAAATTGTATATATATTGTGCCCTTATATATAGGTCATAATAAGGTAGAATGGTCAATTGCTAAAAAAAATTTTAAATTTTAAAATACGTTTGTGTAATATATTGATAATTGTATGATCGATTAGATTTTATAGTACAATTTAAGGCTGAAAAATACCTGGTATGTAAAAGTGTAATGGATTATTTTAAAGAAACAGTTAAATAAAGCTTAATTATATCCTTGCTTATGGTTGTAAAAGCTGGCCATATAAAATAATACAGCTATAAATAGTTAAAAGTATATTAACAATTCAATTGTAATGTTTTAAAACTAATAAATTAAATAAACGCTATATATAATATTATAATTATAATTAATATTCAAATTTAATCTAATATATTTTAAGATAAACTTTAGGATGGTGAGAATTATATTTAGTTCTACATTTTTTAAATTATTTTCCAAATTTTTATAAAATATATCAGTTTTGGTAATTTAGACCGAGACGTAAATTAAAAAAAAAAAAAAAATCATCTGATAAAGTTAGTAATCATGTGACTGTATATTATATACCTTCACACACACGCTTGTTAGAATATAATAATAAAGTTTGTGAATTATAAAACTAAATGTAATTGCTATCTATCGTTAAAGTAAAAGTTGAAATATTAAATGTTATTTTAATAATTGTTTTAAAGTTTAAATGATTTTGATAAAACTATAATTGAGTTTAAAAATACTATTCTAAGTAATATTTTAAAACATGATGTCATAAATTCTTTATTTTAAAAAAGTTTAATCTATTATAAAACTAAAAATGTGTAAATTTTTTCGCGCTAAAAAAGTCATTAACCAATCAACGGAGGTATTTAGCAGATGAAAAATAGGAATTAGAAGCGCGGGAGAGAAGTAATGTGTAAGTAAAGGAAGGAGTAACATATTTTTTTAGCAGTATAAGATCGTAAGCTAGAAAAGTGATATAATTTTAAAATTTTATATTTATTTTAAAAGTTTTTTTGAAATATAATATTTTGAACTACCTTTAAATGGAAGGCTAGTTTAAAAGTTTTCTTACCAGGATATTTTATTCAAGTTTAGCCGAAACCTTGCAGTAAAAATGGAAATACTACAGAAAACAGTATATAGAAGTTATGATAAAGGAAAAATATTTGTAAAGTGCCTTGATACAGCTTTATTTATGCTCAACCAGAAACTTATTATTGTAACTCAGAGGAATATAATTTGGACATTATACGGAAAACTTAAAAGAGAACTTACTTGCCGTCAGAAAAATTTATGACGCACAAATTTATAAGGCTACTCCAAAGTTTTTTTTAATTCTTTTCTGTGAAAAGAATTAAGATGCGTATATCATAAAGAAAAAATTGTTTATAAAGTTATAACGGAGAAAGAATGTTTGTCCTTTTTAAAGGAAACATTACAAAGTATATAGTTACCAGAACTTTAAAAGAAAGGAAAAATTACCGAATAATGATATGAAAGAGTCATTATTTTTTTAAAAATAAGGAAAAGAAAAAACTTTATCTAAGAAGAATTAAAAATATTATAAAGTCTTCTTTATAAAAGCGCTTAATAAAGATAGAGATTAGGAAAATGGAAATTTAAATTACTTAATGAAAATGGATCCATGGAGACAGAAAAATTTACTGAATATTTAAATCAAAGTACCTAGAAGATGCATCATAAAAGTCGCACGAGAAAATATTAGCAGAAAATATTAGAAGAGAAAATGTAGACGTTTTCTTTACGGGATTAATTGATATCATAATTAATAATTGTATTAAATATTATAAAAAACCAAGGATTGTCATCTATGAATATTTATTAAACAGAGCAATAATTGTTTTGCCTTAAAATTGAACAAGCAGGGAGAAGAACATTAAGTGACTGAAGAAGAAATAATAAACATTTTTTTTTAGCTTTAGTATGAACGGTTTTCAAGGAAATTTGATGAAGAAGTACAGTAAATATAGTTTGGAATATTTTTTACTAATTTATTTTAAAATATAAAATGTTATGTGAGATTAGGGAAAACATAAAACATAAATTTAGTAATATTAAAATTTAAATATAATAGCTTGATAAAATTATAGAAATAGTGTTTAAAGTAAAGTGTATGGATGTGAATCTTATATCTACAAGGATCAAATGGATGGTGAAGCCTACAGAACGCGATCGAGGAGATAAAGGTCGTTTGGTAATTTTAATAGTTATTTATAATGCATAATGTTTTTTTTTTTTAGATCATCTATTGACCTAAGAATGAAGTGTGAAAGTCTTAATTATATGTACACATTTTATGCAACATTTTAACATATAATGAGATAGGAGTAATTCGGAATATGCATGCAACAATTTATTTAAAGTATATTAATAATATAATTTAACAGAACAATTGTGTGATTCTTTTGAACTTTCATGTGATAAAGTATTCAGATATTTAAATAGTTTGTATATGATTAAAAATACAGAGGAAAGTAGTAAAAAGATTTTCTTATAGAACAGTGGAATAGTTTTAAAATATCAATGAATTTTATTATTGTTAGTAATGCAGATATGTATTTGTCGATGTACAGTATAGAAAAAATCTTGAGAAATAAGATCGGATAGTGACTTGGAAGTACTAGTGGAGAGGAAACCAAGATGATGTGTTTTTTTTAAGAAATAGGAAAATATAAGGGATTTGGATCATATTTAGTTTTGTATGATTTAGTATAGTTAACGAAGTCCTATGACTGAACACATATGGTTTGGACAGTGTTTTGCATATCTTTAAACTTTTGATGTTAGAATAAAGCTGAAGAAATAGCTTTAGCATAGTTCCTATGATAGAGGTTGGTAGACAGGTAAAGGTCACTCCTCTATAGTGTCTTTTAATTCACTGTGCCATGATTGTCAAGGTATATGACGAGTAATATTCTAGTTGTATTTTGATCCTATGCATCTATCTTCGCTATCCTTATTTCGTGAATCTGCATTGGTCAGAAAGATATTTTCAAAGAAATAATGAATAAAATAGAACTGAAGATATGTTATCGTTTATGTAAGAATAGTTTATTTGCTTGAATGTATAGAATTGTGTAACTTTAAAATTGAAAGTCCAAAATATCATAAAGAGAGAAAGAATCATATAATATATTGTAAAATTAATTCAGAAATGAATATAAGATTTTGAAAAGAAATCTAAACCAAGTATTTTAAAAGTGATAATGAAATTTGAATGTTTTTTTTTAAATATTAATGTTGGAGGGAATGAGTATTGCATATTTATCAAGAGAGAATTCAATAAGGTATAATAAACATATACTTGTGCATGGTATATTAATAGTTGTAATTATATCATCCGAAGTAAGGCTTGAATGAGAATATTAGGATTAATAAACATCGGATAATGAATAATAAAAACCTAATACCGAATGTAGAATAGTGTTTTGACTTTGTAAGATTCCATACAACCAATATGAAACTAAATTTTGTTATTTTGTAGAATTTTATTACGAATGTAAATTTTTGTAAAAAAATGTAATTTTAATAATATTAGGGAGGAAAAGTGTTTGTGATAATCATATAAAAAATGCATTTTGTAATAAGCTAACCATAATAATAAATCAAGTAATAATACTGTATTTTCTTAAGTGTTTAAAAAAATAAGATTTAACTAGGAAAAGTAAATAATATTTTGATTTCATTTTATAAACTAATAAACTAAGTTGAGATATGAAAGTAAGGGATGTTCAATGTATATAATGTAAAAATATTGTTAATTTATTTATGTTGTTAATAAATTTTGTTTTAAATTTGTTTTAAAGTTTTTGTGTCCGAGTTGTTATTTCTCCACATGGATGCATGAAATCACGATACATTTATAATTGAAACAGACATATAAATTTTGCACAAAAGGTAAACATAAAAGTGTTATAAGAATTTTGAGAATTTATTGGTATGTTAAAATTAAAAGATCATAATTTTATATTATTTATTGGTCATAAGTCGGTTGCCACAATATTACATTAAATTATATGCTAATGTTGCCACACGTATTCTGTTGTCAGATTATTAAAATACTACCACGTACGTATTTATTTATTTCATTTTAGGAAGAAATAAGATTATATTATATTATTATTGTTATTATTATTTTTTATTATTATTAGTTGCTGTGTAGTAGATTATGACATAAAATTCCCTTTTCATATTTTACTACCGTAATTTTAAATCAGTTAGAATACAATTTATGAACCTGAGATTTTATTTTATTTTACTTCATTTTATTTAATTGAGCTAGATTCTTGTTATAAAGAAGATTAAGATATGATTATTATTTTAATCATAGTGAATAGAGCTCAGAAAGTCGAAAGAATACTATGAGTTAGTTATTTGGTATAGTAAAAAAAGGGGATAGGGTTCTTATGCCATTGAGGTAGTATTGTGTGGATAATGGCTCAATGTAGTCTATCTCGTTCCCTGTATTGTCACTCCATGTCTCATGAAAATAGTAAATATTTGTTTAATTCATTTTAAAATTGAACCGTATTTGTATTTTAAAATTAGAGCTAGTAATCATTTTAATTAATGCTGAATATTTCATTTATTTATTTGTTAACTGAGCTAGAACCCGTAATATTCATAATAAACAGTATATTTTGGGGTGAGAATGCATGGGGAAGGTTAGAATATTTATATATATATACATAAACTATACAAAATGGAACATTGTAGTGAAAGATTGAAAGAATATTGAATATTATAGAATTTATTAAATATTTGTTTATAAATATAGATGCAAATATACTGCAAAAATTTATTATCATTAACCTTTTTGTCGTACAAAACCTACTTGGTAAAATGAGTTAAAATTTTAACTTTTGATTGGTCAATTACAGAATCAGCAGTAAAAATATATCCATCTTTTAATATTATATTCATTTTAGTTACATTTGGAAAAAGCAAATTAATAATTTGTCAGAATATGAAAGTGAATGAAATTTTTTTCAAAAATAAATTTCTATTTATTTTATAGCAGAGAACCTCAAAAGAATGTCCATAACCTATTAAAAAATGTTGAGTACATCAGGGATTTTCTTTCTCAATTTACATTCGTGTAGAAGTAAAGAATTTTTTACTAAAATCTTACTATTTTCTAAAATAATTATATTTTCAGCATATTTTATCAAAATAATTTATAATATGTAAAAAAATACCAACAAAATACTCTAAAATATTTATTTACATTTAAAAATCAAATAAAGAGCTTGGGGCAGTCAAAATTGCTGACAAGTGTCAAAATTGTTGACAAGCACTAATTGTGTTTTCAATTTATATTAGTGAAAAGTAAAGAATGTTTGCTAAAATCTTAACTATTTTTCTAAAATAATTTATATTTTCAGTATATTTTATCAAAATAATTTATAATAAGTAGAAAAAATACTAAGAATTCACTCTAAAACATTCATTTTCATTTTCAAAATCAAAACAAAATGTTGGAGCAGTGAAAATTATTGATATGCACTCTTCATTTGTTCTATATGGGAACTAACCAATCAGCATCTAGGAAAGTCTGCCTTCTCCCATTGTTATAACTTCAAATCTATATGTTATTGATTTTTTACATGTAAAATAATTCTAGAGAGGGCAGCATCTTACAGTACTTTTAAGCTTTAAAATGAGCCTAAATTCACTATGATAATATTAAAAATTCCAGTTTTAGAGTGAATTAAAGCCATGTATGAGTTTACTTGAAGCGGCCTGGAAACAGGTTAATAAATACTATGCTTAGTTGGCATTTCTAATAAATAAAAGAAGGGTATATATCAAGTAATTAATTTATCATATTTAAATATTTATGTTGAACATATATATATATATATATATTATTCAGTATTCATCTATGTATTTTGTAACCAAAAGAGGTTATGATAAACTGTTAATAGTATTTATTGGGAGTCATTATCTCATTATTATTTCATTTAATCAAAAGTATGCCTATTTATCTCACCATATATACAATCTGTTGAAATAATTGTTTTGGTAAAATATTTTAAAGGTATTCATAATGAAAACTTATTCATATAGTTGTAAAATATAAAATATAAAGCTTTACAAAGTGATGAGCAAATCAAGAATACTATCTAAAGTTATTTAACAAAATAGATCAATTTTAATAAGATTATATTCAGACATAACCTAGTTTGATTTCCATGAAGTGTTTATTACACGTGTTAGTAAAACTCTAGTGATAGTTTATGTTAGTACAACTCTAGAGATAGTTTATTAAACCCTTTTGTATCCACTAACTAAATAATATACTGCTCGGTAAAATACTTATTTATTTGATTAATATTTATTGTTTTATTTTCTTCTTCTCCTCCTCCTCCTTCTTCTTCCTCCTCCTCTTCTTCTTCTTCTTATTATTATTATTGTTATTATTATCATATTAAGTGAAGCTAATTTCGCTAATTATTTTTTTAATCACTTGATGTGAATTATCTCATTTATCACATGTCATCTATATTTGCATAATTTATATTTATTGTAATTAGTAACAAATTTCTGCAAGGAAATCCCTGAAAATTAAATAATTATATATTTTTTGTATAATAAAGAATATTTAAATATTTAATATTTTTTCAAAATCCCTTTCAATTTAAACGATATTTAGAGATAAGAGTTCTATTTGTATTACTCATTGCCATTATTTGCTAGTCTGGAAAGTTAGACAAACATTTAATACATTATTTTATTAGTTAAGACTATATAATAATGTCGAAATGTATTAAATAATTATAAAATATGCTATTTTTACAGAGATAAAAAGATACCATTGCAATATTATATATATATATATTAGTATTAAATGTGATTTTGTTTAGATGGAATGTAGAGGAATGTTTTTTTTTCATTAATATGTATACAATATTGTTTTTTGAAACAATGTTTTTTTTTTTAAATATTATACTATAAAAAATAAAGATTGCTGTCAAGCATTGGTGGTCGAGAGGTCAGAGACAGCTGCTTTATAAGCAGTTGTCCCGGGTTAGTGGTATTGCTTCCCGGCTGATGCTATGACACACGAGAAAAAAAAAATAAAGATTGCCAATAAAAAATAGTATAATAAAAAAAATAATGCAAAAGATATTTAAACTCCTTATTTTAAATTGTTTCATAACAAGCTAGCAACTAGTTATTAAAAATAATATTGAACTTATAATAATTTCATCAATAATTTGCATTGGAAAAAACATACGTTTCAGTTTTCTGGTAAATCAAGATGGTGGTTCGTATTTTTGATAAATCTACATTTTCAGGGACCCTAAGAAATGTTTACAAAAAATGCCTGCTAGGAAACATTTTAAATATTTCATTATATTTTTTATTATATGGTTCCTTTAAAAAAAGAATTCATGTTGCCGGCATGCAATCATATCATGATCATTAATGCACATGTTTTGGAAAGATAATCCTGTACCTTTGGAAATAGTCCACTGCATTATGTTCTGTGACAGGATGGTCCCAAATTTTTAATGTTATGACTAATTACCAAAAAATCTGCTGGCAAATGGTAACATGCTGAATTAAAGCAAAGTATAGCATAGTTAATGTTAAGAGATATTGTCGCTTCCCACATTATTATACAAGTAAAAAAAAATGAAATAAAGCTTCTTAATGAAATATATCAGAATTTATTACTTTTTTTAATTTAACAGTTGATTTATTCATTTTGTTTAAATTTAACAACTAACATATGTTTGGTAGATTAGAGGCCCTCGAATCTGTATATTTATCAAAAATACAGACTGCCATTTTGATTTACAGAAAATATATTTATCATTAAATTCAATCCCTAGCATAATTTGATGAAGTGGTAGAATATCAAAGGTCCTTGAATTGGTTTTAATTCTGTCACCACAAGTACTCTAACTAGAGCAATCAAATTATTTGTTTATTTTCTTACTAAACTCAAGAAAAAACAAATAGGGGATATATTGATATATTTTAATTTTTAACATAATAATAACTTATAAAAATACTAGCAAAAAAACAATACTTCATCAAAATGTAATACAACAGTTATAATAAGATAATACATTTTCTTGGCTATATTATTATATTATGTATGTTTTTTAGTATTAATGTATTGTATAGTAAGTTTTTGTCCACGTTTCAACCAATCAAACTGAGATTTCTTTAATCATTCTTTAAGTTTTTGTGTTTGTTATTCTACTATTGATGTTAAACCAAAACAGGCAAAGTTGCTGGTGATTTAAATAAATAGTAACAAGACATCACATGATCACCATTTCTTATGCTTCCTCATAACTGTTATTAAAACAGGCAAAATTAAGATCTACGTGCAGTGCTCTCATATCCAAGGCTCCTCACTGATGAAGGCCATAAGTAAGAAACTAGTCTGGGGATATTGGATGAGTAGGCACTAGATGGGGATTTGTGCACAAGCCTTCTGGCATCCATGGATTACTCTGGCTTGCACTGAGTGGCAATATGCCTGTTTCAGTAACAAGGCCATAGAAAGCAGTGCCAATTTGATAGAATTTTGTCATTGCTCCAAATTTTGTAATATAGTTTATTCTTTAAACATCTCAGTTTTAAATTTACATCATAAATTTAGTAAGTTCTTGCATCACAAATATGCACAGACATATTTAAAAAATACTTCTCATACAAACATTGTCTCTTAAAAATACAATATAAAATTTTCTTTTGTCTATGAAGAAAAATTACAAATCAATAAAACTGCATAAGATTTAATTTTACCGTTTTTTTTTTAAAAAAAGTAAATAAAAAAAAAGCTATAATTAATAATATAATTTAATAAGATGAAGTAAAATCGAATATTTGCAAGAGATTTTAATTTCACCAATATTATCAAAGAACTTTTATTATTTCACCTAAAGAAACTGATATTATTTTGCAATAGACATGAGTTACACAGAAATAAAATGTAATATATAGGGGGTTTGAACTCAGACTTTTATACGACTCTCAACTATCCATGCTATTCATACTGCTAACACACTTGATCACACACACGTCAAAAAAATAAATAGTCATCAATATACCTATTTCGTGCTAAACCAGCACTCATCAGTTGGTCCCGATGTCATCCCCACACAAGAAAAATGATAAATTCAAGAACTTAACTTCGTCATTTTCTGATGTTTGATTATCATATGACCTTTCAAGCAACAAATCATTACTTTAATTTTAAATATCATTTAGTATTAATTTATGCATTTTAGTATTATATTATTTAGGCATGACTATTCTAAATTTGCAATGTTTGGTTAATACAGGGTTTGGTTATAACGAACCATTCATACAATTAGTCATCTAACTGATATTGGGATAAGACGTTTGACAATGACATTTCTATTCTTTAATTATATTTACAGCCTTTTGACTTTAATTTTTCCATCTATTTTTCATTGTATTTTATTTTATTTATTTTCTATATTTGTTTTTTTTTTTTTAATTTTTAAGTTGGACGAGTTATATTTATTTACAAGTACAGTATTGCTAATATCTTTTTATTCCATTAGTTTTACATTTGATTCTGAAAGAAGTTCAACGCAAATTTTGTCTTTTCCCTTAATTTGATTGATATCATTCCTTTTATAATTGATATATTCGTAGCTTTTACTAGAGAATTAAATGTTAAGTTGAAGATAAATATCGACAGTGTGTGCTTGTACACTTGTTTTGAGTTTATAGTTGATATTTAGTATAAATAAACCAATTAACGATAAATAAGTTAAAACAAAATATATAACATAACTGAAATTGTTTAGAATTAACATAACAACAATGATAGAATAATTTATTGTTCAGGTGTTTATAAGTAGATGTACGTTGAGTTAAAGTTAGGTGTAGTTTTATTGGTTTAAAAAAAGTATGCTTTAGTCTTGCATTGGTGGTCGAGAGGTCAACGCGACTGCCTTGCACTTGCAGGCAGTTTCCCGGGCCGATGCTATGACACTTAAAAAAAAAAAGTATGCTTACTTTTTATTACCGTATTTTGTTTTGATTTAATAAATACATTAAATAAGTTAACCATTCATCTTATGCAATTATTCATTGGTACAATTTGTGACTGTAGCATTTTATTTGCAGTTAAATACTAGAGTATTTATATTAAACAAAGGTCAACCTTTATTTATATTTAAAAATAAATTCACTTGTTTTTAATAACACCTGTTAGTATATAACACAAAAGGTTAAGTGGTACTATTTACCTCTCTTTTTTGGTGTTAAATCAATGATCTTTAGACTCATGAGTGATGAATTTAAGGTGGATCTCTACCCAACTAGGATATTCTATTATTGGTAATTGTAAATAAAAAGTTTAAGAATGTATCTGTTTTTCCATTTTTTTTCTTTTAAGGTCAGGGTTAATGGATGATTTCCATTCACTATGGATTAACATGATAGTGTTAGACTTATAGATATATTTGTTATAATCCTTTTTTCTCTGTGGTCATTATTGTTGTGTTTTTTTTGATCAAATATATACTTCGTCTGCTCATACACATTTGTTTTTTCTTCTCAAATCATTATTTTGTATTCCTTTAATTACTTTTTGATTAAAGACTGAAAGCTACATTAGTTAAGAATCTTAATTTCAAACATCTAATTGATGTTGCAGCTTGTGTTCTAAAAAAAAGATTAATCTTTAATATACTATTGTTATGTATGTTAAAAAACACAAAAATTACACTGGAAAATAAAATAGCACTAAAGAGATATTAGCAATCCAATTCAAACAATACTTGTGTTGAAATAAAAATCAGTGAATCTCTCTAGCTCAACAAATCCACAATTATTATTTATGCAGATAAGGGCGATGCTATAATTGTAATTGATACTATGGATTGTGTAAACCAAATAAGAGAGTTCCTCACTACAGGCATATATTAAAAAATGGGCAAGGAATCCTATATCAGCTACAGAAACAAAGATACAAGCATTATGCAGAAAGTAATGCAGATACTCCTCTAATTTTGGTAAAAATTTATTAATTGGTATATTTCAGAAAAAGTCCATATCTTTGTGGTATACCTAAAATGTATAAAAATCATGTTTTTCATTAAAAACCACTGTTAAGTCTAAAATTTTACTATTTCAAAACTTGTCAAAATTTTTAATTCTTGATATAAGACACGGATTATTGATAAGAATTCTTAGTACTTTGGTGAGTTAACCAAGAGCATGAAAACTGAAAGAACTGATGTGGAGTCTTTATTCACAAATGTATCCAATGAAATATTGGTTATTTTAAGAAAAAGATTAAATATAGGTGATACCTTACAATAACTTCTTACTATTAGTAAAATGGAACCATTAATATGAATGACATATTTCCAAATACAACACAAAAATTTGTTCCAACAAAATCAAAACATGGCTATGGATTTATCATTGCCATTCCTGATTAGCAGTATTAGCATGGGAAATCTTGAATCCATGTCATAAATACTATTTCACTTCTTCAGAAGTTTGGCTTTGTTTGTTGTTGCTACATTAATAGTATGACCATTTGTTTTAAAGCTCTATTATGTTCAGGATGAATATGACATATCTCTTTCAATTAGATTCATAATGGAACAAAAACTGGCTTTTTAAAAATGTATTTGTGACTTCCTCAGAGAAAAATCAAAAATATTGTTTATAAAAAATCCATCCACTGAAAAATCCTTAACATATTCATATAATCATGATAAAAGTATAAAAATTGGAATTATACCATTACGATGGAACAGAACAAAGGAATATTTCTCAAAAGTAAATGAAAAAGAAATGTTCAACATAGAACAAACTTCCATGAAGACTGGTTATCTGTCAGCCATTATTAAGAAAATTTTAAATATACCCTCAGTGACAAACACAATAAATACAGTAATGTGTCCATACATATTAAGAATAACAGAAAAAATGAAAGAAAACCTGTAAAGCAATATATTACAACAACTATGAAAAACTATAACACATTTTAACTTCTACAAAACCTAACTTTTATGATACTTAAATTAAAAAATGAGAACTGCACTTATGAATTACTATGTAATTGTGGAAGAACATATATTGTTCAAACTTCCATTCCATCTGTAAATGATTATAAAATATTATATTTAGAGGAAAAAGAACAAATGTATTGAAAATGGCACATAATGCACGAGGGGTTTGCAGTCTCTCAATTTAATTTCAAACTGTTTGTGCCTTATAAAAATAAATATTATTTATATATGTTACTGCAAGTTATAACATCTAAAAACTACTGTGTAGTAAATCAGAGGATTTCACACGTATGTTTGTAATTGAAACTCATTGAGTTAAATGTGAGGATATTTAATGCTTCACACTTTCAAATCTAGATACTTCAGACTGGCTTGGATATATAGTAAGACAAGTAAAGATGAAGGTGGACCGCCTTCTTATTAAATTCTCTGTCTTGTATTTATGATTTGATCACTATTAAGAACATCTATCTGATTGGCTATTAAGAACATCTGATTGGCTATAATAAGTGTGAGGAGTTTGTAGTCTCTCAATTTAATTTTATTCAATTGTAAAAAACACAAAATTATAAAGCAGAGAAAAAAAAGCTATAAAGAAAAATATCAAAAGAAGCCATTTGTGTAATAATAGCAAATAACACTGGATGTTAACTTAGTAAAATAACAATGTTTGGAAGCACTAATTTATTTTGTCCTTAAAAGAATAAATGGAGAAATGGATAAGTACCCAATAGTTTTACTGATTGTTGCCTTTAAAAAATAGTCTAGTTAATGAGAACTTTATCTTAAATTTAATATTTATTAATCTAGAGGTAATTAGTTAAATTTTCATGCCAGGTGTTTCTGGTCAAACTAGAAATACCTAAAGGAGAGAAGAAAATAATACGATTTGAAATGTTGTGTTACATATCAATTTGTGTGCTATTACTAACAATTGAATAAAAAATATAAATAAAATTAAATTTTTTCTAAAAGTATTTAAGAATTCCATGTAGTTGAAGAAAATAATCCAGCAAATGATTACATTTTTAATACTTTCTATAAGCCGAAAAGTGATAGTGAGATAGAATTTTTACTTATTTCAACATTAATATTAGATTTTATTAATAAAATAAAATTGAAATAGTGATATGGCAAAGTTGCAGACAGTCTTTAAAATTAGTGATGTCACAAACATATCTTTACACAGATAACAATGACAATTGGTCCCCCAAAATTTGTGAGGGAAAACTAATCAATTACTTTAAATGAAAATATAAAATAGATTAAAAAAAAATAAAGCTTATATTGAAAAAAGTGTTAATTAATGATTAAACATTTTACTTGGCACATTGTTAAAAAAATGTTAATCTGTAAGTAATATAATATTTAAAAACATTTCAATAGCTATAATTTTAAAAGAAAAAATTATAATTTTTCCATTGATGACAACCATTTTGTTTTTTATAAAGCCACAGAATGATATTTCCTGAATCATAATTTGATGAATTAAAATAAAGCTTAAGAAGCAACTAATCATAATATTTTTTACATATGTATAATTATTATTATATTTTTTTACTTTTATAAATTCTAACCAATAAAATTTTGAATTATTTGTAGTTCTGTTAATTTTTTTTAAATTTTATTTTAATTGTACATTTTTTAAATTTTATATAAATGTAGTTAAATATAAATAAAATGTAGATAAAAGAACTTTTATACGCTGTTGACTGCTATAATTTTAATAATGTATGTAAATAATTAAATATATTTTTTACCTTTTGCTGATCTATGTTTATGATAAAACTGGCTATTATCTTAACTAAATCACAAACAAATTATAAGATTACTGATTTAAAATTATATACTTGTGTTTAGCAACTTTTGATCACATAAAGTTAATTATTAGCTACATAGTGTATGAAATCATTTTTTTCTTAAAATTACTTACAATTATGATGACTATTATAAAACTTTGGTCTCAAGTGGAATAACTTTCATGAAAATTTTAATCCACAAAACAAATTGAATGAATACAGATTAGCTAATATATATATTTCACAAAAATATTAATACAGCATGTTGTTGTATGTGATCAAGGTATGATATGCGCTGAATGAAACTAACATTTTTTTGATGTTATAGTTTTCTGAGATAAAAATCTTTACTTTGGATATGTCATAAATGAAGACATCAAATATCTTGTAAATACAGTGGTTGAACATTAAATAAAGTGCATTAATCATATTTTAGTTGGATTACCAAATGAATATTGTATACTATATAATAAATAAATATTACTGTACATTTTTAGTATGAACATGATTATTTTATATTCAAAAGCTGTAGCTTTAATGAAGTCACTGTCCTATTACATCATTACTCCTACAAAGTGATCACCATCTTGAAAAAAATGATGGATGTATTAAAAAAAAATTTAAATTTTTTTAAAGATCATAATAACATATAATCAAAATATTCTCCAAATATTGGATGCAAATCAATAATGATAGCTATAAATAATCTTCATGTAAGGATTTATTGTTAACTGGAAAAAAGTTGTATATAGTTATTTAGCACATGCAAACACACACACATATCATATATATGTCACTCAGTGAATTTATGACTTTCTTATAGCTCGATTTACCTTTTCAGATTAACTTGTACATTGCAAGTTTGTTAAAATTACATGCTTGTGTGAAAAGAATATATATCCTTGAGAAATAAATATAATTAATAAAAAGTTGTTGTATTATTAATATCTAGAGAAAATAAATGATGTTTGAGCATTATAATGACAAAATAAATACAAAATATTAATTTAACTTACTGAATAATTCATTTCATTTTTATTTTGTTTAGATGTGAATCAATCTATCAACTTTTTATTTTGGAATCTGATAATCTCATTGTTATACTTAACTATACAGGATAGCATAAATCAATATTCTACCAATCAACAGACATAAGACATGCATATGTAAAACAAAATGCTTAATTACAAACTAAACACTGATGTATATATGCATATTGCAATGATATATATTAAATAATTTTTTTTATTAATATTTGATTGATTTTAAACTTCAATATTTACAATGAATTAAACTTTTCCAAATATTAGGTTTGTGCTACATATGGCAGCAATAATCATATTTCTATATTCTCAAGCCTAGAACTAATATAAAAAAATATCGGTGTATTACAAAATGTGGTCTTTATTTATAAAGTCAGAACTATGACTACTGTTTTTCTAATTATACTAACTAATTTTATCTTCATTTGAAAGCAGTAATTAAAACAACTTATATCAGTTTATAAAAGAATTACATAATGTATAAGAAATGATTATGGCGTAGGTTTTACGGGCCACCCCATTCTTTGTATTTAGGATTGGAGCAAAAGGTATCCAGAGTATTGTATTAATTGTTCGATCACCCAGACTAAAAGGTCTCATTAACAGCAAGTAGTATGGTGTTTAGGGAGCCGGTTACTTGATAACAATTCCTGTGAGCAAGCACACATTCAAGATGTGCAGACGCAGATTTTATACCTAATAAGCACCTTGGTATCTAAAGTCTGACTGCCTATCATCTGTTCATCCCACCATAATAATTTATATTTCAGCATTGATCTGAAGCAGAATCTAATTTTGTAGGTATATAAGCTATATAGAGAATATGTTACCAAATAAAAGCACTCACTTTTAATATAAAATAATATTGCTAAACATATTTTCAAAGTAGTTTTTGGATGTGGGCTAATTTCGTTAAACACCACTATCTGCATTATATCCATCTAAAAACAGCTTTTATTAGTGAATAATGTAGTATAATTTTTACTACACCACTTTCACACATGGCAGGGATTGGTTTATATCCACTTTTAATATCTTGTGGAGGGTGTAATCATAAAGATATGCCAAAGAAAGTGATAAAAGTGGATAGAAACCAGTCCTACCTTGCATGAAAGTGATGTAGTGAAAACTACACTACAGAAATATTATTCATTATTGTTTAATTTCTAGTCTAATGAATAACTAGCAAAAATTATTAATGTACCTTTTATTGGTATTTAAGTTTTGGCCTAAACATTTCAAAGCTAAAAGTTTTTAATACAAGTACACAATTCACAGATTATCCATCTCATATCTAGTTCTTATAGCAAAACAAGCATGAGTGTTTGGATTAAAAACCTGTGTTTGAAATTTAAACTAATTTGCTTCAATAATAGAATAAAATGTCACTGCCAAAGTAACTATAATGCAGTCAGTTTTGTGAACTAAGTTTCATGACAGGCAGAAACTCATATGGGGATGTTTGCCATTTCCTCTATATATCCACTGTCTACTTATGGTGGTATTTATGGCTAGTAATTACAATGATGAATTAATGATGTAAATATTCAGATTATATACAGAGCTTGTAAATAAGCTTTCAACAAGCTTTCCAGAATATCTGCAACCCCATACCAGTTTCTGCTTCTGGCATCCTCAGTGAGGTGCTAGGATATTCAAGCATTAGATTAAAAATACCAGGACAAGCCCAGCACTTTATCTAATGTATAACTATTAAGTAGAAAATCTGAAATTTTCAGACATCCATATGTCTTCCAATCCAGCTATCTAACTTAAATAGCCATATGGGACTGAACTAAGTTCAGATACACCATATTTTATTAGCTTTATCAATATAAAATCACCAAAGCATTAATAGCAAGAAATAAAATTACAAAAAATTAAGTCAGATGTCACATGACCAGCTCACAAATAAGCGCTTAACAAGATCATGTGACATCTGATTTGATTTTTTGTAATTTTATTTCTTGCTATTAAGGCTATGGATATATTATATTGGTAAAGATATTAATATATGGTGTATCTGAACTTAGTTTAGTCTTATATGATTATTTAAGTTAGATAGCTGGGTTGAAAGACATATGGATGTCTGAAAATTTCAGATTTTCTAATTAATAGTTATACATTAGATAAAGTGCTGGAATTGTCCTAGTTTTTTTAATCTAATGCTTAAATATCCTAGAACCTCACTGAAGATGTCAGAAGCAGAAACCAATCCGGGGTTGGGGATATTCTGCAAAGCTTATTAAGAGCTTATTTACGAGCTCTATATATAATATTTATAATACAAGCTTATTAAATTAGGTCATGTGACATCTGACTTGATTTTTTGTAAATATTCAGGTTATATAATCTAGACTTGTATAGAGATTATTTTGTTTGATGTAATCAATTAGTGAACTAAAAACAAAGTTCATATTTTGAGCATTTTTATAAATTTATATGTATTTAAACTCTTTTTAATTTTTTGATATATATAATGGTAATTTGGACTAATGAATTATGTCAATTATTCTTAAGGTATTTGCTATTAGTTGAATCACACCATTTTCTGAATAATGCACATTTTTATTTGACAGTAAAGGTTAATTCAAACATTAAATGGACCAAAAAATTTAATATTTTTTTAAAAATTACTTATATTTGATTAACTTAATTTATGTTATATTTATCACTAATTAATTTTATAGCAATGTCTACCATTGACTTGGTTTTCATTGATTGGGTAATATACTAAATTTTGTTTTTTAAATTCCTAAAATTAAATACTTTTAATAAAAAAACAGTTTTGTCAAAATTAGGAAAGATTCTGCATATGCTTTTATATCATCACTAAATTTGTTATATATTTTTCTCACTGCTCATCATTATTTGAAAATATTGACAATTCATGCAAGATTCAGAAAGATTCAATTATTGGTAGGAGAATCCATCATTTCTTTAAACCCATTCAATTCAATATTGTTTATGACTGTTGATTTGATCATTTTCTTATTGAGCATGTTTACGTGTTTATATATCTTATTTGTTTATAAAATGTCAAGATGTCATTTAAGTAACAGGAATATTTTTTCAATTGATCTCCTTTATTTATATTTGAAAGATCAGTGCAATATAATAAATCAGGAAAGAACTTTACATCAGTTGGGATGCTCCACTCTTGGGGCTGCCACACCCTTTAAGATGACCACTGAGCATGTTAGGTATTCTCGAAATGGAAGGCCCATCTCTATCCAACTAGACATCCAGGCAGTCTTTGAGTCTGTTAGGGTCAACCTGATCCTTGGTGTCCTCAGAAACCTGAATATCCCAGAGGCCCTTCTGTCCATTCTCCACAATCTCCTGACCAACAGAGAAATCCTAGTTACCCTGGATGGGAAAGTTGCCCCTAGCTTCACAACCAACATATTCATCCCTCGAGGCTCTCCACTGAGCTCTGTGTTGTTCACCACATTTCTGAATCCCCTCTTGCTCAGGCTATAACATAACCTCCCTAGCATCTTCATTCCTGCACTGAGCAAAAGCATCAAATGCCTTGCTTATGTAGATGATGTGGTTGTCTTCCTTCCCTCAGTTGATCTCATCCCCAGGCTTCAACAGATCCTCACCTGGTACTCCAAAACATACAGGCTGGAATTTAGCAGTGATAAATCAGTGGCCTGGCAACTTTCAACTGGTAAACAAATCTCTTCCACCTTCAATGCCAAGCCACACAAAATCCTTGGATTCCCCCTCATGCTGTCTCTTAGGGACATGAGAGTATGGGTCCAAACCACACTCTATCAAAGCATATCATCCACCCTCAGTGCTATCACAGGCATCTACCTCTCCCTTTATGGGAAAGTCACCCCCCTCAATCTTCTAGTGTTTCCCAAAATAGCATACTACCTCTCCATTGTTCTACCTACACATTCCTTTATATCCAAAATCAACTCCGTTTGTACCCATTTTCTTTGGGGCAGAAAGATCAGCCTAAAAAGAACTTGTTTTCCTAAAAACCTCAATGCGTTGGGCCAGCACTCCATCGACACTGTTCTGATCCAGAGATCTCATGATATTATTCTCACACTCCTAAGTCACTTCCCTGCCAATCTTGTGCATATCATTATCACACCCACTGACACTCCTCCTCCCAGCGGCAGGCCTAGGTCATGGCCCTCATTCATTGCCAACATCCTAAAAAAGGCTGGCTTTGTTATACCATCCATCAGCAGCAAACTAAAGTATCGAGATGTTTTCAATCAGACCGCAGATTTCTCCATTGCATCCCCTACATTCCTTGAACTTACCAATGCTCAATTAATCTGCAAATTCAAAAGGTGGTCCCTTGAGGCAAAATTCCTCAATTTCCTCCTCAAAATCAATCTTCACTCTTTTCCCATAAATCAATTTTTGGTCAACCCTAGGGGTTTCACCAAGATCTCTCCCATATGCCAGCTCTATAAAACTGACAATGAAACCTTCCAGCACTTCCTATGTCAATGTCCTTTTCTGCTTGGCATGAGAAATCTCATCAACTCCTGCTTTTCCTCCCATGGGAATACCATTTTCAACATCCAAGAATCCATAGAAACAGGGGACATCGCAGCTATTAGACTATCAGTTTTTCTCATCTATGCTCTCTGGTTGCTCCAATGTGCCATTATCCTTGACCAGAGAGTACATTTAGTCAATCAAAAGCTCTTGGATCTAATTCGCACTCTCAAAACCCTATATACCAAACTAGCTCTACATCCACTTCTCACAGACACTTGGGCAATCGTCCAACTCCCATCCTCTCAGCCTCTGTCATAGGACTCAATCACAAAGACATGCATTTCTGACCGGCCTGGACTACACACTATTTCCCCTCTCCTCTTCCCATTCCCTTTTTACAAGTATCCTTCCCCTTTTACCATGATGCTCCTGTAATTTCATTTATTTTACTGTACCTGTTTTTTTTTATGAATAAACATTTCATCACTGAAAAAAAAAAAAAAAAACACTTTACATCTGTTAAAGGTAAATGCTTTCAAATACGTTGCAAAAATTTTCCTATATCTTCTTCTAAAATAAATGACGTTATAATTTTAGTGATCATTATTTCACAATAATTATAATCCATCTACCATTAACTAATATCTGTTTAATTATAAATCTAATGAATTGTCTTTTTTTATTTTAAAAGACATTTTCATGCTTCAAAATATCTCAGGTTTCCCTGTACATCATTCAGTCAGTTAATAAATATAATAGTTTTTTTTCTTTATTTATAGAAGGGTATATAAATTATTTCTTCTTAAGTTAGTGAGTTTATATCTTTTAATAAATAATATATGGTTTTATTACATTAAGAAGAGAGTCTATTATATTCATGATAATTTTAAAATTATTGTGATACTGAAACATTGTCTAATTACAATTAACTCATTCTCTTGCTCTTTAGAGAATTAAATTGTATTTGATTATTTCATCTATTGTTTGTTAAATGTTTACATAGAGTTCTTCCAGTAGATTACAAATAAAACTCAGGGGTTTTCTATTATATGTAAGAATGGCGGTGATATTTGTTTTAAAAAATCACAAGTTGTATTAATTGATTAGCTTGAGATTACAAAAAAATTATATAAAATGAAAATAAAAAAATTATATTAAATTATTTTATAAATTTTAAATTTTTGTTTTCTAATTTGAATACCTGTATACTTATTAATAATATCGTCATAACAAGATATTTTAAAATATCTTTTTCTCTCTCTGGGAAGAGAAATGGGCCGTTCCTCTTTTTCTGTGCTAGTATTTGTCTGTTTGGTAAATGTTTCTTCTAAAACAATACTGCATAAATAACTTTTTTACTGGTTTCAGTATGAACAATGAATCTCCTTCTTTGGCAGTGGTTATGTTAAAAAACAATATCGTGGATGTAATTTTGTTTTTATTTATAAAATTTCATTTTTTAGAAGCAATGACTGCATACATTATGAGCCTTATTTTATCAACCTTTATTATAAATTATCTCAAAATAGGTTTTACAAAGCGTTAATGCTATTTTTTTATAATCATATATAAATTTAAATGTATTGTTTAAATCTTTAAATATAGAGGACTTGAACTCAGACTTTCAAGCCACTTTACTATCCACACTACTGCTACACATGTCCACACACATGTAGAAAAGATAAATAATCACCAATAGAGGTATTTCGAACTAAACCAACATCAGTTAATCCAGATTATCATCAACCATATATATATAATCAATGTTTCTATATTTATATAGTTTTTTTTTTCATATGTCATAGCATTGGCCGGGAGGCAAACCCACAACCGTCTGCAACCAACTACTTGCTTGCAAGGCGGCTGCGATGACCTCTCGGCTAACAACGGTTGACATATTTATATAGTTATCTCTTTTATAAAAAGCAGTAACTATTTTATCATAAATAGTTAAAAATATGTTCACCTAAAAGCTCATCTCCTTTTATAATTACATGTTGTTGCTATTGTTTTCAACAAAAAGAAATATAAGTGGTTTTATTTTGCACATTTAACTGGAATCACATTTTCAGCTTTATTTTGAAATTCTTTGGAATTGTTGTATATATTTTTAATATAATATTTTAGGTTTACATCTAATAATACCTCTGTAGATAATGAACCCGTGTATGATTGCATTCATTTGCTATCAGCATGTATTCTACTTAAAATTTTTGCTAAATATATACTAATAAAAGAAATGCTGCTTTGATATTAATGTAATTCTCTTTTATGGCTCTTCAGTACCATGTTGCACTTGACAAAGATTTTGTAGTTAGATGTTTCTTTGTCAAACATTTTTCTAAGATGTTTCATCAATGAGTAACTGTGGAGAAAAAATAGCACTTTTGAATTATATTAAAGAAATTATTCCTATACAACTTTCCACAGTGCCATCATCAATAAATTTAATGACTTGCATAAGAGAGTTCACAAATGATATGTGTTGTTTATTAAGATATTTTATTCATTATAACAGATAGACATACTTGCCACATTATCATATATGCTCTTAGTAGTTTTGAATGTGAATATTTATTTCTTGTAAATATTCTCGGACTTTATGAAAGCTTTTCTCTATATGGTCTTTGTATATTTATGATTACATTAGTCTGTATTAAAGCTTATACTTTTATAATTAAATAATTACATGTTCTAAACTTTTTACTGTATATGATTTCCTTGAAATTATAGTTCTGCTCTTGAGGCTTTGGTGATGTCAAATTGCTAAAGATGTTAATATATGATGTATCTGAACTTAGTTCAGTTCCATATGACTATTCAAGTTAGATACCTGGATTTGAAGACATATGTCTGAAAATTTCAGGTTTCTACTTAATAGCTATCTATTAGATAAATGCTGGGTTTAAGCTGGTATTTTTAGATCTAACGTCTGAATATCCTAGTGCCTCACTGATAACAGCCACAACTAGAAATTGGTCTGAGAATAAGGATATTTGGAAAAGCTTGTTAAGAGCTATTGACACTCATTATATCACATTTGTAGTACAAGCTTATTAAATTAAGTCACATGATGTATGTCATGATTCTAGCAATGATGTAATCAGTATAAAAGTGAGACATTGTTTCATTTGCTTTCCCACGTAAAACATATCTAACTATGATAGTTAATTGTTCTACTTTGGTTGTGTCAATTTCTTTTACTATTTTGTTTTTAAAAATTTGTTTCTTTTAATTTTTCCACTATTTTGTGTTTTATTTAATTTTTAATCAAACTAATAAATTCAGCGAAGAAGTTAGATATTTTCAAAAAGCAAAATTGTAAGTAAATCTTATTATTTATAATCATGAAAATAATTATTTTCATACAAATGACAAAAAAAATTGTGTGAAAAGTTCTAATACATTGGAAGTTAATAACTGAAACATGCAGGCTTATTATATACCTGTGTCTATATATGTAATATATAGGGTATATGAGCACAGACTTTCACACAACCCATCACTCTCCATACTATCTCATAACACTGTTACACTTGAACACATATATGTTGAAAAGATAAATAATCACCAATATACGTATTTCATGCTAAACCAGAAATCATCAGTTGGTCCAGATTACCATCTCTACACATATATGCTATAAGTGCTCAGATATATATTAAGATAGCCAATCCTCATACTTTAATGGACAGGCTTCAATCTACTTCACACTCCAACTGTTCAACAGTCCATCCAATTGAAAATCTGATGATGGAATGTTCAAAGCCCACCATGAGGCCGAGATTCTTTAAGCATTTTACCATTAATATTTGAATTAAAATCAACAAAATATCTCATGATCACTATTTCCTATGCTTGCACAAGCTGTTATTAACAGTAGCAAACTCTCCGTATAGTAGTGACATCTAGTGCAAGCCAGTAATCAATGGATGCAGCAAAGTTTGTGCACAAAATTCCCATCTAGTTTCTACTCATCTGATATATCTAGACTAGTTTTGAGCTTGTGGTTTTTATCAATAAGGAGCTTTGGATTTGAAAGCACTGCAACTAGATCTAAGAATTTAATGCAACCCTCCAGAAATCTTCTTTAACCTATTTAGCTAACTATATCATGCTTCCATTGATTAATAAAACTTGTAGTAGATGCCATTACTGTATGGAGTTTGCTACTGTTAATACTTTAATGTGTGTTGATTTACTGATAGTAGTTTTATTGCAACTTTATGCATCTAAGTATTTACAAAAGTTTTCTTCTGCCCCCATTCATATTGTACTAATAAATAGTCAAAATAAGAGTCATTGATCACATGACCCTATACTCTTAAGCTTGAAAGTTATAAACAATGAGGATTGCCAATTCCTCAGCAAGCTTTGTGATAAATGTTTAGCAAGAGAAAGCATTTAAAATATTTTTCAGGACCCCCCCCCCAAACCTCTGACCATGAATCTCTGTCAGGACCCCTCACCTCTGATCATGGTCAGAGGTTTGGGGGCGGGTCCTGACAGAGATATTTTAAATGCTTTCTCTTGCTAAACATTTATCACAAAGCTTGTTGAGGAATTGGCAATCCTCATTGTTTATATTGTACTAATGTTTTGCAAAAATTGATGTATATTATGCAAAAAGTATAACTGAATGGTTACTTAAATTTTCTCATGCTACTGAAGTATTGGCAAAAGATACCCAAATATGATGTTGGTATCGCAATATGTATTATTATTTGTATAGATTTTTGAATTAAATTTAAAAGTATAAGCCAATGGATTTAGGTATTTTATGCAGTAGTGACAATTATAGAACTCTCTTTTCAGCAAACCCTATGCGTGTGCTATTTTGCATAAAGAGAACATAGCTTTGAATGTTTATTATGAAAACTTTGTTTATATCACTGTTAGAATCATATATTAAAGGATGTTTTTTATTTTTGTTTTTAGGATAAATCCTTTATTTTCAAGTTTTTTTCTTACATTTTTTAAAAATATCATTGTCACATCGCCGTTATTGTTTTTGGACTTTTACTTCCTTAACAAGACTTCTATTATTGTTTACTTTTAGATTATATTTCAGCATCATTTAAATATAATTAATCTTTTTTTTCTTTTAGTTCTTGATATATTTCTATAATAATTCAATTTACTTATTTTGTTTTTATTTTATTTTATTGTAATTAACCATATACATACCTTTCATTAAATATTCTTATCAGTTTCATTTTCCCATATATATTTTATTTATGTAATTAAAGAACGTGTGATAAAATGCGTTATAAATATATTTAAGATATTACACATAGAAAAAAAGAGGAATGGATTTGAATTGATTATTCCACATGCTTCTATGCAATAATAACAGATATTTAAATTGTTAAAGTTTAAAATGTATATTTAAACTAAAAGCAATATATTACTTTTTGGCTTAATAACCATTGATAATAATCATGAAGGTATTTATCTGAAGATAATTTTATCATACTTATAAGTGTAGAAAGTTTGACATCTTTAGATTAAATTATGCTAATTTAATATGACATTTGTAGCATCTTGGTTATCTTGAAATTTTGTTTTTTTCATGTGTCAAAGCATCAGCCGGGAAGCGAACCCGTGACAACTGCTTGTAAGGCAGCTGTGCTGACCACTCGGCCGCCAACGCTTGACATCTTGAGATTTTTTTTCCCTTTGAAATACATATTTTTTATGCTGTTTTCTATCAATTATATTTTGCTTTTTGTTAATTCTAATATTTCCTTGCTGTTTCTATTTGTACTTTCTTCTTCTTCAAATTATATCATAGTTTATAAATTATTACAGATATAAATTATGTTTAGGAGTATATAACACTATTTTATTACTAATGTAGTAGTGTAATAAACTTTTTTACATCACTACATTTAATAGTTATTTATCATATACACCCATAAAAATAAATAAATAAATTATATAGAAGCAAATAATATTCCATCTTGTATTTTGAAATATGTGAAAAAAAAATTGAAAACTTTCAAAATAAATATTATTTTGGTTAGAAAAAATTAGACTCATCTATTTTTAGCACTAGTAAGAGTATAGATATGGTTTCATTTTAATTAATATTAGTCATTCAGAACATTTTAAAAATAATTTTTCAGACTATTTTATGATTAAATATTAAATTAATACATAAATATATTTAAGTTTTAACAATATCATATTTATATATTGGAATGGGATCTGATGATTGGTTCTAGAAACATCTGAACAAATTTCTGGTTAAGGAACACTATATATATATGTTGAATTAAATATTTCCATGGATTGTTATTATAATAAAGAATTGAAATGAGGAGGTAATATCCATGTAAACAGAAATAATCTTTAACCTTTGATATTACCAAGAAATTATTAGTTACTATTAATTGCCAATCCCTGAGGACAAACCAGTTTTTATAAATTAGTTGTCAGCATCTTTCTTAGCACTAATATGCATGATTAGTATAAATTTATTTATTTACACAATTATTACCAGTTTGATTACTTAGATTTATTATATATATCTTATTGTGAGTTTTATAGTTTATATATATTATTTCATCTTTTTTTTTAAATAGGCATAATTTTTATGGCAAAATTTCTCCAAGTCAAAATTGCTATTAATCTAGTACCATTAAGTAAAACTATATCACTTTCATCTGTTCATTAATTGTGTATTTCATTTCTATTCACATTTGAGATAGTAATTTATACTTCTTTCTGTTTCATTCAGTATTTGTTTTTTTTTCATGTGTCATAGCATCAGTCGGGAAGCGAACCCGCTAACCTGGGACAACTTCTTGTAAAGCAGCCATCGCTGACCTCTCAACCACCAATGCTTTGAATATGGCATATAAGTACTCAAGAAAAGTAAGAGTGCTTATGATCCAAAGTTTTAATTATTTTCTTTTAGAGTTTAAATACAATATTTTTTGCCACTATGTTTTTGCACATTGAAATCTGCTTATTCACACTTTTCAGATTATGAATTTATCAAATCTTTGTTTTTTTTTTTATTACATAGGTTCCTTTTCAGAATTCAACTTGTTCTTTTAATGGCAATATTTTAAATTTTGGATAAGGAATAATAAATCAAATAGTTTATTTTCAGTTAGTTTAAATTTTTTAAAATCATTTCCTAAAACAAACTTGTCACTTTCTGAGATGTTTTTACTTTTCATAGACTTGATTTTTAATATAT
Organism: Epiperipatus broadwayi; assembly: GCA_028023455.1. Classification (NCBI taxonomy): domain Eukaryota; kingdom Metazoa; phylum Onychophora; class Udeonychophora; order Euonychophora; family Peripatidae; genus Epiperipatus; species Epiperipatus broadwayi. Next base: position 2,672,936 of record JAQFVV010000004.1, read on the forward strand.
ATCTTTAAGCATGGAAATATGTTTTAAAAATATACTTCAATAATTCTAAAAATGCAAAAAAATTTCATCATGTTTTTAAATTTTCTTTTTTTTTTTCTATGGCGTTCAAGTATACTATTTCAAATCCCTGATGCTTAAATTGTTTTGGGTAATTAAGCTTATAATTTTAGAATCAACATCTTGTAATTTTCTTCATTATTTCTTTTGCGCTGGTTAATAATTTGCTTTTGCATAGAAATCAATGATTTTAAAAATATTTTAATAAATAATTTCTATTTATTAAAATTTATGATGCAATTCTATTAATGGATATAGTCGATTATGGCACAACCAATGTTGATCAAATAAATTGATCATAATAATCAGCAGCCTTGATTGTAGAACATTTCTTTAGTCGTAACATTTGTCATATATATATATTTCTTAATCGTTTTGTTTAAATTCTTTTTTTAATTACATAATCTAGCCATGAAATTACTTTTTTTTTAAAAAAAAAATTCAAGTTTAAAAATAATTTAAATTGGAATAAAAAGTGTGTCTAAAGGTTTCTGATGCCTCTCTCATTACATCATTGGAAAAAAACAAGTTAATTTATTAACATTAGATTAGTGATTAATTCATTTTCTTGCTATAATTGTGACGCGATATTCAAACCCGACCTGTGAAACTTGATCTTTAATTCCAAGTTATAAAGTGGCTTATAGATAATAAATCCAGGTAGTCATTCAATCATTGTTTTTTAAATAGATACCTAGCTATTTGTAGCTAGAAGATAAACAAATAAGGAAAATGTTAATTAATACAAATCACTTGATCAAGGCTATTAACTATTAATTCATGTCTTTTACTTCACAAATTTTCTGTGAAGAACTACTGATAAAACATACACTCTACATTTATAAATAATGCTGTTTTCCTTATCTTTATATTAGTTTGCTTTATTCTTTATGCAGAAAATTGTAATTTAATTTTTTTTAAAAGTTTTATATATATAAACTTTCTCAGCGGTTAATATTATAGAATAATCGAAATTAATACCCCAACACTGGTTTATTAAGTAAATGAAATACTCAGTCCAAAATTTTTTAGAGAAAAGATTAATCAATCTTTACTTTTTAACCTCAACTTGTATTGCCTTGGGGGGGGGGGGTAAAATTTGCAAGAATATTAAATATTTTTGATGTTTTATTTTTTATTGTTGTCAATACTGTAGTTAACGTTTTATACTATAAGTTTGAAATTGTATTTACATTTTTCATAAAGTATTCATATTTTTTTGTATTCTTATATGTAAGCAGTTACACGAAATTATACTGTTTTATATTATTGATGTTAAAATTCTACTCAGTATATTTTCCCATTACTTTTAGATATTTTGTTAATTAGATTTTTTAATCTCGCATACTTTTTATTTATGAAGTATTTTTTCCTTTGATATTATAATATTCAAAAATTAAATGTTAGAACTATTAACGACAATATGTGTGTGTTTTTAAAAATACTTTTTATATGCACGTTGAAAATTTATGTAGGATGAAGATAGATTGATTTAGGACTGTTATAACATCTACTATTCAAATAGATTATAAAACGACAATTTCACATAAAATACTTTTTAACTATTAGGATTCAAAACTTTTGAAATCACAAATAATATACAATAGTACTTCACAATAATAGTTTTTATTAATTAATACTGGTTTTAGATTATGCTATTACATAATTTCACAAACTTTAATAGACTTTTTCTCCATCAATGCAATTCAAAAAAGTAAATACGTATGCAGCAGTCCTGTGGCATTATAACGTCAGTAGTTAGAATGCTACTGATTAATTGTCAACCCTGGTTTCATTGATTTCCTACAAGACTGTAATTGTTTTTATATCTCTTAATCATGAAACTAGAGTTGCTGTTTTTTGTAACTTTATATGCTTATTCAAATCTAAGTCACTTTTGTATTTGTGGCTAGATTTCTTTATTCGTCCAACTTTTAATAAAATTAGCAAATTGTTTAAATTTATTTGGCTGATGTTTGTCTTGGTATTTTTATTTCCCAATTGTCTAAAATCTCTTCTTTCTCCCCGAGTTTTTTTCGGAGCATTCTGGTTCACATATTCTGTCCACCCTTAAAATAAATGTCTAGTTCCGATTTTTGGACTAGCAGCACCCTTATGGTCAGTATATGCGAATCCCAAATCTTTCGTCTGTTACATATGCTCAGCATGTTTTCAACTATTGAGTATATACAACACTATTAAGAATCATTTTGTTTTCAACATTTGTAAATATAATTTTCAAATTCTATAAAATCATTAAATATTGTGTTTAATATTTTTGTGCTAAGTATCATTTACACCCAAGAAAATTGATAACAAAGCAAAACTATACTGTTTTGCACCAGCCTTCAAAATATTTGTGAGTGCTCTTTTACTAAAAAAAAATGTTTAAAAAGAAATATTATATATTAATATGAATCTCAAATTAAATAAATATGAAGTTTGAAACAAATTGATTTGCAAAATTCTTATTTATTTTTGGATTTCATATTTATAGAAGTATTAATTTTGGCATCTAGTTTAGCACACTTATCAATTTTAATTATTAATTAATGCAAAATGTGCAAAGCTCTTTGTGAAATATTAAGCTGAAAATATAAAAATTAAATTTACTCTTAACAATGCTGTGAATTTATTAAGTCTGGACATTATCAATTGTTTATGGGAAATCCAATGTTCTCAAATGTGTAGAATTTAATACTTTCACATTGTTTAATTAGTAGATCAATTAATGTTATCTATTAAATATGAGATTTGTAGCTGAACAATTTGGAAGTATTTTCCAAATGAATTGAAGGTTTTGAATACCCACCTTAGTTTTGTACATGTTTATTTTAAATGAGAAAATAAAAATATTTAAACTTAGTGAGCAAAGCATATATATGACTGTCATAGGCTGTAAGGCTAGTATTGATTCACCAAATAGAACCCTCATGACATGAAGAAGTTTATAAATAAATTAACGGGCAGTATCCTGTTGATAGTTTTAGTGTAAAAAACCATAAATTTTTTTTACTTGTATTGATTGAAAATAAAACAATCCATAATGTTTTTTTAAGTCAAGTTATTATACAGAGGAAATATTTTAGCTTGTTTTATTAATTCTATAAAACCTGACACAGCAGAATTTCAAAGATGGATATGGTCTATTCTTTAGATGTATAGAATAAAGCAGTTTTCATACGGTTATAATCCAGAAAAAAATTCCTATTATCAAAGCTTACTTTATCATAATATTTTACTAAAAAAAAAAAGGGGGGGGGGATCGTATAAGAATTTAAAAATTTATTTACCATATTATTTTGTTCTTAAATTATTTTTAATTTAGTTACTTTATAGAAAAATTATTTTTTATTTATAAATATGTAATATCCGCACTTACGACTGTGCCAAGGTTATAACTGCAAGTCATACTGTGCAGTCAGCAAGTAACGTTATACAATTCTCACGCTGTTCTTTTCCAACGAAGCTCTCCAATGAATTGGTCTGCCATGAAGCTCTCCAAACGAATTGGTCTGCAACGAAGCTCTCCAATGAATTGGTCTGCAACGAAGCTCAGCCACGGATGCTCTCCCACGAATAGTCTGCACCGACTGCTCTCCAATGAATGGTCTGCAAGCAGATGCTCTCCAAACGCATGGTCTGCAACTTGCTACTGCTCTCTATATTACACTGCTCGATGTTACCCAGTCTTCTTATCGCTCTCTGACAACTGCAATGAGCAATCAATGCATTGACCAATAAGGTAACGTCTCTTATCTAGAAACATTTGTAATTAGCAAATATTTCTAGGAATTGTCGATCACCATTATGTCAATGCACTAATTAAATTCCTCAGTTATCAGAGCGCGATCTAAAAACAGCCTTACGAATAAATTCTAGTTTTTCTGGAGTGCACAAAAATGACTGCCATTTTTACAAACACTACAAAATATTTAAATAATTGTATTACCATAATAATAAAGTTTGACCATCTTGCCTAAAAATATGATGTAGATTCGTCTTGGTAAATGAAAAATGCATAATTCCTTAAACAAGAGTGAATGTTCCATTCAACTATTGATATGAGAAATGTATTTAAAAAAATACCTAGTCTATATATAGTGAATCAAAAGTATTTTGCATGTTTCTAATTATTTGGAAATACAAACGTAATAATACATTGATTGATTATTTCCCATAATAGAATGTATTGATTTAATGCTCATTTAAATATTAAGGTGTTTTTTTTAAAAATTATGCAGCAACTTCTAATAATTTTTAAAATACATTGCATCTATCAAAGATCAAGCGGTAGATAATCTACATTGAGCAATCTGCTAATTCTAAAGTATGATTATTGTAGAGTAAATTAGGATCCCAAAGTCAGCATTTAAAATACATTTACAGCAAAAAGGATAAAGCAGTAATCGTGATTGTTAAAGTTCAACATAGGCAAAATATTGTCCTTCAGTTAAGAAAAGAAAAGTAGAAATGTTCTTCCATGCTGAACAGAAATAAAGGCATTTATTGAAGTTAATCTTCTGTTAGAAAAATATTATATTTTTATTATCAAATTCACATTTGGCAAAAATCCTTTATTATTTTAATGAATTAATTTCAGTATGTGTGCATATATAAATATTATTCACAGACTTGCTTTGTCTTCTTCACTATAATATATTGCTTCTTGCAATGTCAGTAGGAGAGCGACTTTATTTTGACCACAGTTGGTTAACATTTTGTCACTCTTTTAAATTATTAAACATGATAATGACATAATTTAAACTCATAAGCAAAGAATGGAAGATTCTAATCAGTACATCTATCTTATTACAGACCAAATTCTGCTTACATAAAAGTAATATTAATACCTGCACGCACACCCACATATAAAGGCAATTTAAAAATGAAAAAATAAAGATTAATAAAAAATCCCAAAACTTCTAAATGATTGAAATAGTAGTAATGGATTTGGGATTCTTTTACATAGCTGCAGAACTCTTCTACATGAACAAATTCTTAATGTAATGTAGCTCTCAAAAGTTGCAAAATTGAAAATATATATGCATAAAAAATTATTAAAAAATCAATTGATAATTATTCATTGTGATGTATCTTCACATGCACACAAAAAAGGTTAAAAGTATTTGTTTTTTTTTTAAACATATTTTAGAATCTGTATCATATATCTTTCAAAAATATAGTTTTAGATAAAATTAATTCACTTCATAACTCAAAAATTATGTTTATGTTGTTGCTATGTTAACTGATGGTACAATTGATTTAGTCATGTATTTGAAATTTTGTTGGTATTTCATTGTTTGCCACGTTGGAAGCCTAAATTAAATCCTGTAGAAAATATTGTTAGATCTGATATAATAAAACTAGGAATATGACAATATCAAACATCATTATTTGAAATTTCTGTAGGAAAAAAGAAGCTAAATCAAGAAATGACCGTGATTAATTATAAAATAAGATAAAAAAAAGATTTTGTTGTTTGACAAACAAATTTCTCATAGACAAAATACAATCATTTCATGACGTGAAAAAAAAAAATTCTAGGTAATTTATGAAAAAAAGACCATTTTCACTATCAGGTTTTTATACTTATCATTGACCATTTTTTAATAGTTTTCGTGAAGGTTAAAGGTAATATTAAAAATTGTCAGAAATAACAATAAAATGTAATTATCACTTGTTACTTAAAAATACAGCATAATACCTGGATTTAGGTAAAAAATAGTTATCAACTTAAAATTAAAAGAAAGTTTATGCGATTGTATTAAACTTCTGACTTGAGAATGGAAATAGTTATATTCCAAAACAGATTTTAACTTGGGAGGGAGAGCTTGCTATTTTTAGTAATAAAAACAAATTGAAATTACTTTTGCTTATAAAAATTTTGAAAAGTATTGCCAACCATTATTTAAAAAAATTATTATAAAAAATATCCTTCTTTGTATTAAAAAGTGATTCAATTTTTAAATATACTATCAGTTTTGAAGTTAAAGTTGATAGAATCAAAATTTTGAAATATAAAAACCAAATGATTTTTAACCCTTTTTATCATCTCTTAGTGGCAATTTGATTAATAGTTCAACATTTTATTTTAGTATAAGTCAATATCATAAGCTATGAATTTGTTCTAAAATTGTATTTGTAATTATTATAATATCACAAAAGTTCTGTAGTATGGTCTTTGACAGAATATAATGATTATAGTTTTCTTTTTATCTTTACTTCAAACTTCTTAAGTTATATGTATTTTTAAAAGTTAAACATTTTATAAAAATAATCTTAAATGTCTAAATAAACTACAAAATGTACATATTTTTGCTCTTTGTTATCAAGTAAAATGAATTTATAAGTTTATACATCAAAGCTCAATTAATCCACCAATCAGTGGTGTTTTCGGCTTTGACTCTTTTGTAATATACCTTTGCAGACTACTGACATTTTCAGATTTTTTCTTGAACTATTAAATAAATGTAAAAAGAGAAAAATGTTGTTTAAAGCCACAGTACTATGTAATATGCAACTGAGAATCAGTTCATTGTCTTTATTATTTTAAATTGAATATGAGAAAAAAGTTATGTCTTTCAATTCATAATTTTTTTACTATTACCACTTTTCATATAAAATTATAAACTTTGTACTATTTAAGTCATACTTTTGAATAAATGTTTACACTACACTATTAATATAAATGAAATATTATCTAGGTACATCCATGCATAATTTATTGAATATATATTACTGTTATGCACCCATGTTTATAGTGCCTCTACAATTATTTAATAATATTTGTTACTAAGTTGATGATCCTTATAATCTGGTTAAAATGTTAATTTATATATATATTCACTAAATTATGCACCAATGAACTCAGATAATATTTATAGCCTGTGAAAACTTTCGATTTAATACAATATTAATGCTTATACTTTGCTCAAGTGTAATAATTGGTACAACCCCAATTAAACATTATTCATGACAGCTTGACCTTTTCCTATTCATCATGCTCATTTTTTAGACTAAATCATTTATGACGAATGCAGATTCATTTACTATAAGTGTGATCACTCACAGAAAAGGTTCATTTCAATTAGTTGAATAAATATGAATTGATATGGATAAACTAATAGAATTTTTTTTTAAGAATTGATCTAAATAAACCATTTTGAATTAGAACACGTTAATAATTTAAATGAAAGCATGGTAAATTAAAAACTTAAGCACCGCTTATTCAAAATTAGTTCCAAATATTATGAAATTCATTGAACATTTAGAAAGATCAACTTTTCTTACTGTACATTTTGAATGGAAACATTCAAATCTCAGATTATTTTCTAGTTATTGGTTTTCATTAACGGAGTATTGAATTTTTCATACACATCTATCTTTTATAATATTTTAGCTGATACATCTTTTTTCAGTAAATCATAATATTTTAAACATAATGTATTTTTACAAATTAACATTATTTTTACACTCTGGCAATATTATTGATTTGCAATCAATTTTTAAGTGGTGATTTTGCAATCAATTTGCAAAATGTCCCAGCATCAATTCATACAAACTGGAAACTCAAATTGCTTAAAGTTTAATGGTATATACCTATTAGATAATAATGATCATAATTAACCTGTATACTTATTTCAAATGTGAACTGTTTGCTTTCAATATTAATAGTCATGTGACAGTTCATCCAAATGTAATTTAGAAATTTTAGTACTTTCTACTTTGAACATGAATAAAATATTAAATATTTTATTATTATTAATTTTGTTTTTATAAGAATCAAAAAAAATGTTTTTATCACTTTTTGTCTGTTGTTCACACTTAAATCTTTGCTTAATCAATTTATTTTCCTTAAAACACATATGGCTTTATTACTCAGGAGTTCATAAGACGTTCGAGCGCCGGAATTAATTCTGGGACTGCACCAACTCCAGAACATCCGACTTGGTATCAGGAGGTCCCAGGATTAATTCTGATGCTTGCAGGTCTAATGTTCGAACTTCTGAACTTCTGAGTAATAAACCATATGTCTTTTGTTTTGTTTTCCTTAATGTAATATTAACAATTGCTTTACTTACTAAGTAATATTTCTCTCTTGAACTCAATTAATAATATGTAATATGTTAAATGATTTGCAATAGAATAGAGAAAAGACAACATACCAAATTTTTAGCTTTTTTTTAATTGACCTTTCCTAAAAATTGATTTTCACAGTTTCTTCATTTGATTACAAGTAAATTATTGAATAAATAAATGAGTTAACAACTCTGAACATAGATGGCGTAATGTGCAATATATTCATATACAAAATAGGGAAACAATTTTATTTATTTATATACTGTAGAAGTTTTTAAAAAAAATAAACCATTTTCTTTGTTTAAAAAAAAAACGATAAAAATAAAGAATAAAATTAAAACAATCTCAAATAAAGAAAAAATCAAAAACAAATGATTAAATATATATATACTTTAACTTTTTTTGTTTTGTCAAAATTTATTACAATTAATACATATTGCATCGCCAGCCTGAATGGAGTCTTGGGACCCTGTTTCCATAGTAACCACAGTTGCTCCATAGGTGTTATTCATCACTGGGAAACTTATTTTGTCAGTTCATCTAGCATTACTGTACATAAAAAAAAATTACTCCAAATGTGCTATAACTACAAAGCTTGAAGAATTTGTTAATATCACAACTTATCATAAATGCATATTTATTTATCGTAATTAAATTAAATTATACATTTTTAAAGTCCTGATTGCATGTAAGAGTTGAAAAATCTTTGGCAAAATAATTACTAAAAAAACATCACAAATTCAAGGAATGTTTTAGTTAACCTCTTACAAAAATAAATAAATAAACAAACAAACTACCTAACAAATAAAACAAAGTAAATGTTTTAACTGTACAAAATAAATACAAAAAAAAACTTCTTTTTTTATTTTTAAAGTCATACTTTTTGTAAAAAAGCATGGTTTTTATTAATGCTACATTAAGTATGGGGATGGAGACTGGCTATATTTAAGATCTAGGAATAAAGCATTTCAAGAAAGTTACAGGCAAACCTTGATAGCGAATGCCAAGAGGCTGGAATGTACGGAGACTTCCAAAATGGAATGCTGTTTTCACATAAAAAGAATAGTCTTTTTACACAATTTACAATATTGCAAAAATGCAAAGCTGAATTTCAATAAACAAAACAATGTTCAGGTGAAGAAATAGCTTTAAAATATCACCCCAAAATAGTCAAACAAAATTAGTAGCTGGAAAAAATCATTATGTTAAAAATTAAAATCATATCAAAAGTTTATATATATGTTTTTTTTTTTCTTTTTGCAAAATCATGAATGGAAAGGAAGATGAGATGTCTTTGGGTCTAAATAACCCTTTGTTCAGAAAATATTTTGATGAAAAAAAAACAAAATAAAGTCTTTCTATTCTGTGCCTACATCAAGTATGAGGTATATATATACACTTGTTGTGACTCAAAATCATGTTTTAAAAACGTCGATGATAATAAATAATTGCCTTTCTTACTGTCACTTGCATGATGTAAAAGATGTGTATTACAAGCAATGATGTGGGAACCTTTAAAAATGGTGTCAGAGATTGTTTCATTTTTGATATAATTTTGCAAGCAAACAATCAAATCCTGACATCTGTTGTACACAAGAGATTGTAAAGAATAGTAAAGCTTGCTTAAAGACGATTTTGCTACTATTTTGCTGGAGTCATGATGGAGCTTCCATATGACTGTGCACTGCAAGTTGAAAGACCAAAAGGATTCATAGGAGCAAATGGTGATGATACAATTCCACCCATTCCTAAAAAAAAAAAAAAGCATATATTAGTTTTTAATCATATATATATATATGACTTATACATGTAAAATATAGCAGCCTTTATGCTCTAAGCAGTACAAAGGCATTGATGATAATTCTCCAAAGAGGAATAATAAAAAAATATTAATCTATGACTAGCCAATTTCTAGTTCATGAGCGTTTAAGTATTTCTTTTTTGATTTACCCCCCAAGAATAACTAGTATCCATTTTCTGATCAATCAACGGGTTAGCAATTTGGCTAAGAATTAAATACTTGAAAGAGGAAGTGTAAGCTTATATATATCCTAAGAAGAAAATGTTGCACTTTGCTTGGGTTTGAACATCGTATCATAAGTAAGACAGATGAAATATTAACAGCAATGTCACAATGTCTTCAAATGGAGCATTATATGTTTTCATATAAATTATAGCACACTTCAGATGCAACATGAGTCAAGTATAAATCACAAAGAGTTAGCAAATCGGTTTTAAGACAGCTAATAAGCCATCTGTATAAATTATTTATTAGCATTTATATTACAACTAGTAGGTATAATTAGACTAAGATTTTAAATACCAGACTGTTCTTTGTTTGAACTAATTTTCATGAGATTGCAAAAAAAAAGTAATAGGCAATATTAGTGTTAGTGGTATTATATATTCTTATTTTTCTTTAACAGAATCAAAATGAAATATTTAATATGAAATCTGATATATATTATAAAATGAAACTTTATTTAATTATTTTAATTTTTAAAAAAATCTTAACAACGCCATATTTGTTAATAAAAACATATTAAAAAAAAAACTGGTTTCATAATTAAACATTTATAAAATTAAACAAAGAAATTAATTTTTATCAAAACTAAATATTCACAAAAATTATTTATATGAATAAAAATTAATAACTAATCACAAAACTTTTCTCCTAATTAGTGTATTTAAATTCATTTTACAGTATTAAAATAATGTTATTAAGAGAAAAGACTAACGAAGTTTAAAATCTCAATTTTAAATATTTATTTCCCAAATAAAACCTTAAAACAATTAATTTGAATACATCTAATTTGATAACTAAAAAAGAATCTGCTTTGTCTAATCTATACATCAAAAACTAAGATAGTTTATATAAGAACAGATATTATTGGTAAAAAGGAAAAACTCCTACTATTACTATTTAGTTGAATGCTAAACAGAAACGGTACAAATGCAAGTGGTGGCCGTTCTACTAGTAAAAGTTAACGTAAAAAAAAAAAGCATATTAAGATTAATCAAAGGAAACTTAAAAATAGACAAGCATAAGTTTTTTCTTTTCAAATGTTTAAATTAAATAAAAAAGTGAATTATTTTAAGCCTTAACTAAATAATTACAAGAAAGTGCAAGAAACACGAATGAGTGCTTGAGCCCACCCACCTTGCATGCCAGTCGCTGGGGACCCCTCTGCAAGGGGTGGGCTACAGGCAGGGCGCACCACAGGAGCAAATGCACTTTTCTGTTTGACAGCACAAATCATGTTTGCAGGAGAGAAGGAGAAGATTCCTGGGGAGTTGTTGTTGACCAGACTGCCGCTAGGGGGGTGGGGCATCGAGGGCGGAGAGTGGGATGTGACTGTTTCAAATAAAGATACATTGAAAGCTGAATGTGGTTTATAGTTCAAAATCAAATATAGTAAATAAGAGCAACATTCTGGTTAATAATAATTTAACAAATTGGATGCAAAATTACTTTTTAAATTTTTAACTGCAAATTAAATTTAATTACAAAAGCAATAGTAAATTAATATTAAAATAATTTTTCTTCCGATTTTGGAAATAAGATTCTGATGAAATATTCATATTTAAACAACAAACTTTAATTTTTCAAAGGTTGTAACTAGTATAAATAATGCAAGGAAGTATAAAAGTAGTGGAAATGATACACGTTTTTTTTTTTTTTTTTAGATGTAACTTTTGATAAAATGACCCCCTCTGTTTCCTTTAGTTTTTTTTCTGAAATCCGGCTTATATATTAATAAAAGAAAGTCCTTGCATATACACCAGTCACAACCCAGCAATTATAATAGTAGAACTTGTTTTTCTAGATAATTAAAGACTATTATTTTTAAAACTAGTTTTTAAAGTCTTAAATTCTAATTATTTACAAATAAACACAAACAATATAAACACTCTAGAGATTCACTAGGAAAGTGTTGAAATATGATGATGAGATTAAGCTTTGGTGATTGACTAAATTATTCATAAAGATCCATAATTTAATTTCCAAAGTAAATATAAACAACATTCTTTTATGAGCCAGTCTGTTGAATTTGACTTATAATCATCAAGAGCAGATATTTCCAGATTAAATTAATTATAATGTCTAACAGGTTATAATAACTTTAAGTTATGTTTATTCTTATCTCAACAACACATATACTCGTAAAGAAATTCCAAGGTGTGTGCATATATATAATAAACAATTCTTTTTAATATAGGGTATATGAGCACAGACTTTCACATGACCCACCACTCTCCACTCTATCTAATAACACTGATACACTTAAGCACATATATGCTGAAAAGATAAATAATCACCAATACACGTATTTCATGCTAAACCAGCAATCATCAGTTGGTCCAGATTATCATCTCCCATACATATATACTATAAGTGCTCAGATATATATATTAAGATAGACAATATTCATACTTTAATGGACTGGCTCCAATCTACTACACCCTCCAACTCTTCAACCATCCATCCAATTGAAAATCTGATGATGGAATGCTCGAAGGCCACCCTGAGGCCGAGATTCTTGTCACACCCATGTTGACCAAAGGCCAATCTGGACCCCACATGTACATCTTTCTTACAACAAATAACTATTTCAGATGGGAAACTACTTAAGCCGAATAGCTAGAAATTGATTTTCAAAGATCTTTTATTAACATTTGGGTTATATTTTTTTCTTTTTCATTGAATTTAGTTATTTTCTTTTTTTTATTGGATTGAATTTAGTCACCTTATCATATTTTAAGTAATATAAACAAAGAAAACAGAGTTAATCATAGTTATGTTTATCGTGTTATAAACTTGATTGTTTCAATGTAGTTTTTATTATCCGTTATCTTTTTATCTCTTTGCCTTAAAGATTCTAATTTATTAATAAATGTGTGCCTTGCACGGTTTTCATTGTAAAGATATGTGTACCTTGTGCACCACAATGCATCAATTTTTTGAACCACTGTAAATTTTTGTTTTTATTAAACCTAAGATATGTGGGTTAATGCTTTTGTACCATTTATAAAGCATACTTATCTTTTCTTTTGAATTCATGCCCCTGACATTAAATCTAGCTATTTTAATTATCATATTTATATTTATGTTATTTGTTTATTATTGAAACAGATTTTTATTGAATTAAACAGATATTTTTATTATATGGTACCTGTGTATCTCCTTTTCTTTTTTTTCCTTTTTTATTTTATCTATATTTAGTATATCTAAAGGCACAGAAATTTATGTTTTATCTAAAATTATTCTGTGTATTTTATTTGATTGCAAATACATGTCTCATTTACCTGTTCCATGATATTTTGTTCTTCTTGTTCTGAATGTTGAGTATCTGAGATTGTACCATCAGCAAGTCCCCCCCATTTTTTTGTTTGTCTCATGATATCTGTGGACTAATTTCATTTTCACTATTTCCCTCCTCTCATAATGCTGGATTTCTCTCCCTTTTCTTTCTGGGGGGGAGTTATCCAAGTCTTGTTTGGTTTAAATTTATTCCCTGCTGTTCTCCATCTGATGTCACATGGGTGATTTCTTCCATTATTATAGATGTTTTTGCAGTTTTTGTAAACTTGAATTAGTTTTTTTTTCTTCATTATTAATCATTTGTGGTGCTTTGGGTTTAATTTCCAAAGGCTTTTTTTAAGATTAGTTTTATGTTCATTCACACTAATTGCTAGTTTTTCTTTATCTACAGTTGTGATTTCTTCTCCCTCATTTGTAATTGGGATTGATGCATAAGTTTTTTTCCATTTTCCATTGATCACATTGCAGTTTAGAATAGTTGTTTAAAAGGGCATCCTCTTTCTTTGCATTGATAACATTGAAGCTTAATTCCTTTTATTTTTAGATTAAGGGTAATCTCTTGATCAATTATTTGAGATGGAATATCATTAGGTTCAATGTTTTTGTGAAGTCATACTTGGAACATGTAGTTATTCCAATAAATTGGCACTGGAGTGTTGTTTAGTAGCATGGGTGTGAATTCCATTGTCCCTCTGAATGGGTGTATTCAATTTTTAAAATTTTCTTTGTTATAATTGAGATACACATTTTTTAGAATTCCGTTTGCAACATTGTGTCTATGTGGATTAACTAAAATGAGTGCAAATTTATCTAATATTTTTATTTTGTTTTCAAATGAAGTTCTTAACTCTTACTTTTAAATCCTATAATAATATATTTTGGATTTGAATAGTCTGCTATCTTTCCGTCATTGTATTTTATTCAAAAGTTTAAATAGTAATTATTTTGGAAATCTATAGAGCGAGCAAAATTTGTTATTGCTAGTAGTAGCAATGTATCCATAAAAAACCTTTTGAATGTATTGAATAATACTTTCAGTGTTTTATAGTTAAACATTTGGGAAATTTTTTCTTTATTTTTGTTTGTCCATTCTTCTTTATCCTGAGATATTAATTTTTCGGTTTCAGTGAAGAGATCCAAGTTGATCATATCCATCATTATAGTTTGGTGGAACCTCAGATTTGCACTTGTTTTGTTTTTCATATTAGTAACATTTTTAATATTAATTATCCTTGTTTGGCTTAATTTTTTTGTTATATCCACATGTGAATTTATGTTTTTCCATGTGTTTTCTATAAGAGTAGCCATATTATGTGGCTAGGGATTTTTCCCCCTTCATCAGAGTCTTATTATTATTATTTCCATAGTTATTTGTTTTAAATAATGGTCATATATGTTTTTTTAAATATTATAATTGATTTTTTTTAAAAAATAATATATTCTTTATTAGATCATGTTGTAACTTAAGCTTCTTCATAAAGAGCAGCTTAATAGTTAGAAATTGAACATGAAGTTTATGATTCTTTTGTCTGTTATTCTTAACTTAATCTGCTTTATTTACACAGTAAATACAAGTAGATAGAATCATTTGATAAATATTTGCATAAAATGAAACTGATAAATTCTTTTCAAAATTGATAGTTGTTTTTTATTGTTATTAATTATTTTGTAATGTATTACATAGTAATAATATATATATATGTTAATTCTAATATTTTCACGGACAAATGATGACTTCATATTATAATTATTTTCAGAATCTTTTGTGTAGTAAAGTGGCTGATGTTTCAGTACAATAACAAGTACCTTCTTCAGTGCGTCTTTTTTTTCAAATCATAGGAATGTGTGTGAGATTTAAAATCGTTATTTTTATATTTTTCTTTCTCCTCATATTTAAATTCTATTGGTTGAGAAGTTTTAAAATTATCCCCAAAATAATTATAATATTAAGTCATATATATATATATATATATATATCCCTACAGCTATTCAGTTCATCTTATACAAATGATACTCATGACCACATAAATGTGAAAAAGATAAATGATCTCCAATATACATATTTTGTGCTAAACCAGCACTCATCATTTGGCCCAGATCACCATCTCTCACATATATGTACAATCAGTGTTCAGTTTATATTTAGATAGGAAATCTTCAAACTTTAATGGACAAGCTTCAACCTTCACCACTCTCCAACTTTTCAGCCTTCCGTATCAATAAAAATCTGAGAATGGAATGCTCAAAGCCTTTTTTGATGCCAATATTATTGTTATATCCACGTTGATCTTAGTGAATCTTAACTCTCATACATAGGATCTTAATAGGTCCATTTAATTATATAGAGGAGGTATGGGCATAATACAGGCTGAATATGTAATATTTAATTACATGTATATTGTTTATACTTAATGTAATTATAAGGGAATTAAACCCAGACTTTTGAGCTCTCTACAGCTAGCCAATCCATCTTATACAGCTGATACAAATGATCACATACATGGGTATGGCAATAATTTAGCACCAATAAGGTCTTTAAGCATTTCATCCTCAGATTTTCATTGATATGGATGGCTTAGGATTGGAGAATGGTGAAGACTGAAGTTTTTTCATAAAAGTTTGAAGACTTGTTAACTTAATATAAACTGAGCACTGATTGTATATATGTGAGAGAGATGGTGATCTGAAACAACTAATGAGGGCTGGTTTAGCACCAAATATGGATATGGAAGATTATTTATTTTTTCATATGTATGTGGTCATGTGTATCAGTTGTATAAGATGGATCGGATAGCTGTAGGGAGATTGAAAGTCTAAGTTTAAGTCCCTTATAATTACATTAATATAAACAGTATACATGTATTTAAATATTATATATATATATATATATATATATATATATATATATATATAATATTTAAATATATATATATATATAATAAATAGGTTACACAATATAATAAGTCATATAAAGTAAAATATGAATTCATTTTATAAATTATCATTACTAAGTTTTCATTGAATGTTAATTCTCACAAGAAGTACTAAACCCTAAATATCATTAAGCCCAATTCAACTGTAACCTGATTTCTGTATATAAAAAATATTTATTTTTATTATGAAATAATATACTTTAATCACATTTTTTGTCTGTAACTTTGTAATTAAAAAAACATTTCACATTTTAAAATAAATATTTTTTGTATGTGATGTGTGGCTATATATAGTGTGAGGTCACATGCTGCAATCTGTGGTTCCCTTTATAGTTTGTAAGTAAATAAAAAAAAACAATTAAAGGACTTATATTTAATAAATATATTTATTAATTTGAGAGGTATCAAATGATAACAATGCCTTATTAAGATTAGAAAAAAATATTAGCATATTCATGAGCTAGTGTTTAAAAAAAGACTGCATTTTGTGTTACCAAAGCTACAGAAACAAGTTCAGCAAGAACATACATTCTTTTGTTTAAAAACTTGTATTTTATCTTACCTTTTACAAATAAATTCTGGACTTATAGCAATGAAATATATACTATGAGTAAAAAAATTACCTAGGAGGGAAAGGATACAAAACTTCCTCTCATTGAATATCTTGATGACCAAGATGAAATGGTTGACAACAAATGCCATAATTAAGTGTCACAAAACTATGAAACTATCAAATTTATCATGAATTGTGATATCAACAAAAGGAATGATTGAATGTCATTTAAGGATAAAAATGTTCATAGAGCCCTACATTTGTATTTTGTTACCATTGATGTGAAAAAGAGGGTGTCATGGGATAATGGAATCTAAGCTGAAATTATATATAAACTAAATTTGGCAATAAACACTAAGAGAATAATTTCTTGAAAATTATCTACATGAAATAAATCTGACTTATTAATAATGGTTAAAAGTATAATAGTAACTTAATGACAAATACTTAACACAGACTTTTTTTATATTAATAATCTTAATTAATGCAGTTTCAGCTTATCATCCAATATAGGCTAAAATAATAGACTCAAATAATTAAGGCTAAATCAACTATTAAAACGTATTAAATTTTTTTGAAAACAAATCTAAAATTTTAACATAAATAATATTCTATATAATTTATTTTAATTATAAAATAATTATTATTAAAAAGCATTACTTGATTCAAAAGACATAAAACATAGTAAAAGAAAAAAAAATATAGAAGATAATAATATTAAAAATTTTATTACTTTTTTTTTATTGTATGAGGAAAAAATTATAATTAACCCTTTATGACTATATGCATTAATAATTTTAATCATAGTTTCTATTAATTGCAATCTGGCAGGGATAAATTATAAATTTACATTATATGATATTAGACTATAAAATTAGAACTATATTCTTAGTTTTAAGTATGCCAATGAGTTAATATTTACTTCAACAAATTTCTATTATTATTAACCTAAGTACTTTGATTTATCTATTGCATAAATCATTATAAAACGATTCTATTACAACATTTATTTACAATTAAATTATTTAAGTGTACATCCCATACAATATCTCATTAGCAAGTAAAATATTATTTATTGAATTTTATCTTCTTTAATGAGCAAAAACACTTATCATGGACCCATTGGTGTCTTACAGATTCATGAGTTCATTGTAGATGCAAATCCCAACTATCATAGAACCTTTTATGGATTAATTCATTTATTTGTTTATTTATTAATCTTTTTTTTAGTTGCCTAAGTACAACATTTATTCAGTATATTTTAGTTCGCCTAAATATGTAATGCCTAATTGGAGAAATTACTTAGTTCATAATTGTATTTATTATATTTGACCACTCAAATCTATGAGGCACTTTCAGACCAGATAACCCTACTCAGTTATAAGATTTTCTATTATATTTATGATCATCCAAAATCTGCATGCTATTCAGTGAACAGTTCGTTTTATCTTACCCGTTTTGTTGTTGGTAAATTTTCACTTGCCAGAGTATTTATTATTGTTGATGACCAATATTTTATTGTTCCATTACAATTTCTAGCTTTCCCAGATATGTGAGCATTTGTAAATGAGGCAGCTTTTCATCCATTATTTTATTAATTGTCCATTACATTTTTGACTTGTGCAACAGGAGAATATTGCTAATTTTGAGACCTGTTGCTTTATTAGTATTGTTCTTTTATTCTTTAGCATTTTCTATTACAATATATATGCACACATGTATAAATAAATCTGCTAATTACTTAACTGTAAAGGTTAGGTTTAGGAATTAGAACAACTGATGGAAAGTACATCCTGAAAAAATATGTTTATTGTGTACACTTGTTTTATCTTAATGTTTCAATAATTTAGTAGAATAGAAGTTTAATGATCTCAATTTATAATAAATATTTACATAAATGGGTATTCTTCCAAAGCATGATTGGTTTCTCAGCAGACTAATAATAACTCAACAATAAATAATCATTTGGAATAGAAAGTTATAACTTTCATGAATATTTTGATTGCAATGTAGTCATGGAGAGTATTGCTGTTAAATTTATAGGACATTTTTAGTAACATTTACTTAAATAATGATAACATCTTTTAATTTCAAACCAAAAATATGTACTCTTAACATAATAAATCAAATGACATCATATAACAATGTATACTATCATCAATTAATGGCATGCTCATTAATCTTTAGTTAGGAAGCATTGGAGAAGAGCAAAAAAAGCCACTGAATACAATTATCCCCACTATCTTTACAGACCTTCTGTGTCTTTAAAGCATTTACATTTTTTGAACAAAAGCAAATATTAAATGTAATTTGTAAATATACACTGCATGTGTATATATTGATTTTAATTGTATAATGTATTCACATATATTCTGTATTTTTATGCAAGCAAAAATAAATAAATATTTTTATCACCCTTTTTTTTAAAAACCAAAATTTATTTTTACAAACTGTTACAAACCTCCCCATACAGAGTTCCACTCAGTGCAGGCCAGAGTAATCAATGGATGCCAGAAAGCTTGTACATAAAATCCCTATCTAGTGCCTACTCATCCAATATCCACAGACTAGTTTCTAGCTTGTGGATTTTGTCAGTGAGGAGCTTTGGATCTGAGAGCATTGCATCTAGATCTTAGGATCTAATGCAACCCTCCAGAAGCCACCTTTTATCTCTACTTAACTACAAAACTATGAGTCTAAAATTGAAAACAATAATATTTTCAATCCAAGCTCATTAGCTTATATAATCATATAGGTGTGAATTCAGTTCAGTACTCATACATTTTGGTGTCTTTGGTTTTTTAATAACCATAGCCACCACTATCCTATTAAGCAGGATTGGTATTAAACCACTAAACATCACATGATAACTGTTATTAAAACAAGAAAAACTCTCTAATACAGTAGTGCCACTCAGTGCAAACCAGAGTAATCAGTGGATTCCAGAAGGCTTGTGCATAAAATCCCTATCTAGGGCCTACTTATCCAATATTTACAGACTAGTTTCTAGCTTGTAGCTAGTTTCAGACTAGTTTCTAGCTGTTGCAAACTTAATATTAATTAATTTGGAAATAAAATCCTTTCAAGATTTCCATGTTTTTTTCTAGAAAAAAATTAAAAATGACAAATAGAAACAATATGTTCTTGCCTATTAGGCTTATTAATTTGAAAATATCTATTTTTTTTCCCATATGTCATAGCATCGGCCGGGAGGCGATTCCACAACAACCGTCTGCAACCAACTGCTTGCTTGCAAGGAGGCTGTGCTGAACTCTTGGCTAACAACGCTTAACTGCAAATATCTATTTAAACATGTTTTTCGCTAACTTTTTTGAACATGTATGTATAGTCAATATTAAAAAATAAATATTTAAATAAATCCTAACTCTTGCTAAAAAATAATGATTGCAAATATATAAATGCACCCCCCCTTCCCCAATCTTGTAATTTTGTTCAGATAATAGAAATTGTTAAATATAGGGCGTTATGTAAAAGGCATTCCACTTGCAGTATAATAAAAATTTGATATTATGTTTTTTATTGTTAGTGATTGTTTAATCCACATTCACATTGCCATTCTAAGTTTGATAAGAATGCTAATTTTCAAAAATGAGTTTATGTATTTAGTGTAAATATTATAACGATATAATTTTTCCATTGTGTTTTTCTGCAATGCATGATCTGATTTATTGGTATCATGTCTATGTAAGAAATAATTAAAAAAAAAATCAATGCCAATTTCTGAAAAAAAAAAAAACCCAATCACTAATTGTTTTTTTTATTTAAAATGAAAATTGCTGTGACATCCATGTATTATTTAATTAATGATTTTAATATTTCCCTAAAAAATGTAAACAAAATGGTGAAACTAACTTTCAAGTAAGATGATTTTAAATTTATAAGCGAATAAAAATATACAAGTTATCTTAAATTTTTTTTTTTAATATTTATAATATTTTTTTAATTCTTTATGTAAATATATAAAAAATAACTTTTGATTTATTTTTGACTATTAAAATGGTTGCAGACAAAGAAATGAAATATGATATTCCAAACTTTTTCTATATTATTATTTTCTTTTGCATACATTTAAAATACTTATAATACGCTTTAAATATATATAAGTGAAGTTAATAAAAATTTTGACAAATAACGTTTAGCCTAGTGTTTTCGGAGTATGTTTACTCCATATTCATAGGCATGTAGAAAATTCTTGTAATATAGATGAAAAACTCCAGAAATCATGTCTGTGTTTCTGATTTTAAACAAAATCGTTGTAAACAAATTATAAGCCGAATTCAGAAAACATTGGTCAAAATATAAATGAAAAAGTAAGGTATAAGGATGAACTCTCAAAAAAACCAGAATTGTTCTCTGGTGGCTTCTTGCAGGTGTCCTTCTTCATTAGTCATTAAAGGAAGTCATGACAATATTGTAAATGGTTATATTAAATGTGTCACCCTTATTTGTTAATTTTTGTGACAGTTGAAGTGGAATGTGAAATTATGTTTCTGTTAGGCAAAATGGAAGGGGAAACTGTTGTAATGCTTGTAACAGCTGAAAAGAAAACTGCTATAGGGAAAACATAAATTTACAAGTGGTTTATGGAAGAGTTCAATTTCCCCCCAAAAATGTGGCAAGTAAAGTCAATTGTCAAGACGATATTGATTTTTTTTCATGCAAACAGCATTATTTATTTAGAATTCATTTGTAATGATCATGCATTTTATCTGCAAGTTCTGAAATGTTTGCATGATGTGATGAAAATTATCTTAATTTGCTACAAAATGGGAAGTGATGACTTCACCATGGCATTGTACCAGCATTCAAAGCCTTGAGTGGAAACAATTTTTAACTAAAAACAGCATGACCCATCCAATCTTGCTTCATGCAATTTCTTTTTACTTCCCTGAATAAAAAAATGCTTTAAAGGAACATGTTTTGTGGGCATTGAAGGGGTGAAAAATGAAATGATGGAGGCATTAAAAGGCATCACTTAGCATAGCAAAAGTTTCAGGACTGTTTCAAAAAATGGAAAACACATTTATCCCAGTATATTGCACCAACTAGACAGTATTTGAAAGGAGATGAGATTGTTTTTTTTACAAACAAATTTACAATTATGTAATAATAATTCTAACAGAAGATTCACAAGTTTAATATTTATATTACCCATTCATGCATACAATACTATCTTGAGAAGGATTACAATTTGTTTAGATTTTGCATTTTTAAATCTTTTCTAGACAGACTTTTTATCTTTCTTTAGATACATCAAATAATAAATATATATCTACTTATATAAATATTCTATAAATATCTGATCTATGTAAATTATATATATATATTAATTCAAATATTCTCATGGATAAATGATGAATTCATAGAATTATTTCCGAGAATGTCCATGTAATAACAATACAATTGCTAAATAGCCTATGTTTCAGTACAATAACAAGTACTTTCCTCAGACCTTCTTCTGTCTCACATCATAAGAATGTATGTGAGGAGATTTAAAATAATTATTTTTTGTTTGTTTTATTATTTTCTCTTTATTCTCAATTTCTATTGGTTGAGAAGTTTTAAAAAATATTTTATCTTCCAATAGCTTTTTCCAAATATTGTTAATTTTCTTTAATTCAAACTTTTCATTTATGGTCTTAGGCTTTTTAAAAATCTCTATAGCTTCCCTTAGTAGTCTCTGGTCATATTGTTCAATTTTTGTTAGAATATGTGTTTTATTAAAATGGATGTCATTGTTAGGTAATTTAATGTGTGAATAAATGACCAATGAATTAGATTTATCTCTAACTGCCAAAATGTGGCCTTCCTTTCTTATGTTTATTCTATGAATGGTCTGTCCAATGTGTGTGTGTGTGTGTATAAACCCTTATGGAAATATCTGTTCAATTTTTATTTTAGAAAAATCACAGTCAAATGACATAGATAGTGATCAAAGAAAATAGTAAACTATAAATGCTTATAATGCCTAAAAGGGTTACCATCTTTTAAATACAATGTCTTGTTATTTATAGAGATGTACTGCTACAATTTAAACATATCCATATTTTAAAAAGACAAAATGTCACAGTTCTCCCTACTTTCATTATTATAATAGACTCTTCCGCCAGAAGTTTGAATGTTGCAAATTAATACTTTTTAATAGATGTATAGTTAAAATCATAATCAGATGACATAGACAGTGATAAAAGGCATTCATAATTTACTATTTTTATTGGTTTTATCTATATCATTTTGATTGTGATTTTTCTAAAATAAAAATAGAACAGAAATTCCCACATTTTTAAAAATATTTCAACTATAACATCTGTTAAAAATTGTCAATATATATATATATGAAATCTTATAACTAAATATTAGTAAATACAGTAATCAAGAATTTTGAAAAGTACAAAAAATATAATAGTCACTTAGGAGTGCTTTCGCCTATCCTCGTAATCTTTGTCAACTAATACTTTGAAAGGTTAACCTTTCCATAATTCGATGATCTTAATGTTTGTTGCCTGCCTATTGATTAAATCCTGCTTGTAGACAGCAATTGTTAAGATCACAGAATTATGGGAAGGTTAACCTTTCAAAGTATTAGTTGACAAAGACTATGAGGATAGTCAAAAGCACTCCTAAGTGACGATTATATTTTTTGTACTTTTCAAAATTTTTGATTACTGTATCTACTAATATTCAATTGTAAGATTCAGTATATTGCTTTGAAGAAATATAGACATCGATTTATAATATTATTACATATATATGTAATTGAAAATATAAACTAACATTATATATTTATTAAAATAATAAAGTATTGAGAAGTTGACCTGATATTAAATTTTCTTTTATTACTCACTTGAAGTTCCATTCAGAAAACTTGGAGAACTTGGTACAGCCATATTTCCTAGATTACTAGAACCAACATAGTTTCCATTTATGGTGCCACTTCCGTTATATGAGCTACCATTACTACTGTGAGGTGTAGAAGCATTTGATCCATATCCTCTCGGAGATACACTACTATTTTGTCCTCGTGAATAATCTAAAACACAATAATAATAAAAAAGTATTCAAATTAGATATACAATATCTTAAATAAAAATACCAGTATTAAAAAAAATTCTAAGGATATAAATAACTATATTATCTCTATTTACCTTATATACATATGAACCACCACAATATATAATAAAATGAAACACTGGAATTAATAATTTTAATATACCAACGTATATTATTATTTATTTTTATGTTGATACAAATTAAAAATTGTAGAAAATTCCAGTGTTATATATATTTACAATTATCTGAACAATTCATAAATATATTTTAAGCGTCAATGTATTCATTAGAAAGATCAGAGATTGAACTATAATATATAGTGTCGATACATAAAAAAATATAAACATTCATTTAATCATTTTCTGTAAATCAAAAATCTTTCCAACAACCTTTCAAAAAAAAAAAACAGTGAAGATTTTTAACACTACTCTAAAGCTAACAATCTCAGATATCCATCTTTTACTGAATAATTAAATTAATTAGGTTGGTTATTTGAAAAAATAAAACCCTAAGACCGTTACATATATATATATAAAACTTACTGAAAATCTGAATGTACACACACAGAATATAGACGATTAAAACAATGTCCAATGATGAGCAAATAAAAGTATAAATTAATTAAAATATATATATATAGTCATTTTTAACTACTCGTATAGTAGGATAGTCTGATTTTTATTCTAGGATTTCAAATCTATAGCTTCATTTTTTTAAATCATCTATCTTTTCATTTATTCCAAATGTCTTTTTTCTATTCCTTTTAAACGCCTTTGAATTCGTTTCAAATTTTAGTTATTCATCTATTTAATATTTATTTAAAAAACACAAACGTATCCAGCCTCTTTTCATTTTATTGTTTTTATTCCCTCAGTAATATTAATGATATCAGTGTATTTTCTCACTCTTGTATTTCATTTCCAATCCCCTATTGTTAAGACTAACATACATTTCGTCATACTTTATTATGATTTGCCATTTCTGTATTCATATTTTTATACATTTTGAATTAGTTTATATAAATTAACTGGCTATTTTTGTACAAATGTTTAAAATTATTAAATATATATTTTTTCAAAAGATTTTTTTACAGCATTATTCCCGATAATGAAAACATTTTTTTTTCATATTAGGAAAACTGATTATAAATAGATCAGTAGCATAAAGGGTTATTTTTTCTGTAATCTTTTTATCTGCTTAGTAATGCAACAATATCCATGTCCATAAACATTCTTTTTTATCTGAAAGTTAATCATTGCTGTATTTTTTAATTTTTATTTGCTATCTAACAGCTAAATATTTTTATTTATTTATTCCCCAATTCGCATATATATATATATATTGCAAGGAAATCAAATCATACAACACATGATTTAATTTAAGAAGCTTGTACTACAAATATTATAATATGAGTATAAATATCCCTATACCCAGACTGTTTTCTAGCTGTTGGAAATCTGGGAATAGGGATATTTGAAAAAGCTTGTTAAGAGCTATCCACATTCATTATATAACATTTGTAGTACAAGCTTATTAAATTAAGTCATGTGATGTATGACTTGATTTTCTTGCAAAAGTTGTTAATATATGGCATATCTGGGCTCTTTAAATTAGATATCTGGATTTGAAGACATAGATGTCTGAAAATTTCAGATTTTCTGCTTAATAGTTAACTATTAGATAAATGCTAATCTTTAGCTGGTATTTTTAAATCTAATGTCTGAATATGCTAGCACCTCACTGATGAAAATCAACAGCTGGAAACTGGTCTGGGGATAGTGATATTCAGAAAAGCTTGATAAGAGCTATTCATAAAGGCATTTCAGATTGCTGCATCTAAATAATATGTAACATATTACAGCAGTAATGCCTAATCTATTCCTACTGGGATAACAACTCGATATTACTGCTTCAGATTTTGCACATTATTCAATTATGGTGATTTGAAATATCTTTAATCCAAACATGGATATATATATATGAAAAAACAAATACAAGTTAATCACGTAACCTGCTATCACTTGTTATTTATGTCCAAAAGATGGCCCTATACCAAAACCGCCGAACAAGTGTAAGATTTGTTTTACATAAACGAAAAAAGAGTCAGAAATTAACTACCTCTTTCATTTGCTCACTCCCAGATCAGCTGATTTCAAGCTGGTTTCCTTGACTCTTTTTTCGTTTATGTAAAACAAATCTTACACTTGTTCGGCGGTTTTGGTATAGCGCCATCTTTTGGACATAAATAACAAGTGATAGCAGGTTACGTGATTAACTTGTATTTGTTTTTTCATAAATGTACCTTTAGAGTTTTCTTGCAATGATATATATTGCAGAGACTTTGATTATATGGTGATTCTGAACTGAGATCAGACCCATATAAATATCTAGCTTGCTAGGCTGGGTTTGAAGACTTTACCGGTCTGAAAAATTCATGCTTGCAATCTGATAGAAACGTTTTGCATAAACACTTGTGAGTCAGTGTTTTAGATCTAGTTTCTATACTCTATCTCCCACTGAGGATAGCAAACCAGCTTGAAATCAGCTGATCTGGGAGTGAGCAAATGAAAGAGGTAGTTAATTTCTGACTCTTTTTTCGTTTATGTAAAACAAATCTTACACTTGTTCGGCGGTTTTGGTATAGCGCCATCTTTTGGACATATATATATATATATATATGCACACATATGAGTGTGTTAAGTGCTATGTTTAGGATAACCATAGAGTCTGCAGTACCAGTTAATATCAAATATGAGATCAGTAATAAATAATAAACTGTAGACGTACAAGAATATCTCCTACTGCCTTTGTAAGAAATGTTGCTGGTTGATTAAAGACTGATTACTGTTGTCTTTTTTGTACTCTTTTACTCAATTTCTTTATTTTTCTTCAATCACTTATGTTGATGTGTGTCATCTTTATTTTTTCATGCCATTGGATTTTTATTGGTACTATGACAATGAGAATTCATGCATTTGTGCAATACAACCCCATTCTTTAATAATACATGAACATATTTTCACTCAAAAACATTTCCTCTCTTTTTCTAGTGTCTGTGCATGTATGTAATTGGGACATTGACAAAACAATGGTGGATACAGGTTTAGAAGATCAGAAGTCCATAGTGGAGATATTGCATGAAATGGTGCAATGATTAATGAATCATTTACAGGTGAATTTAAGAAAGAATATTCACTGACTAGAAATCTTCCTGATGCACAAATTGACCTATATCACAACATTTGATTAGGGCATCATATTCAGCAAATTATTTTTCACAATCAATAAAAATAATTTTAAAATCTCTAACAGAAGAAAAATAGATAAGCATTTCATTTTTAAATTTTAATTATGGCTATATGGAATGTGTAAATTTTGTGTGATCTAGATTCTCTAAAATTTGACAAGGTACTATTTGTATCTAAAGAGTTACTAGAACTTAAAATTAATTCTTAGTGAAACTCTACTTACAGAGAAAATAAATTTAACTGAGCTGATAAATGGGTTATAAGTTTTTTTTAAAAGATCAGTTTATCAATAGGAGATAGTATGGTGTTGGATTCTGTATGAACGTAAAGCTAATGAATATTAAAAATATTGTTTGGTGAAATGGTACGCCAATTTTATCAGGGATTTATGTTTCAATATTATATTCAGAATGAATGAAAAATGGTTTTTATTTTTAGCTAAATATTATTATTGCATCATTAACAATTAGAAGTTGATTTCTTTATATATAGGCTTGTAGAAACACTAAATGATGACCTGAAGACAGAAAATATAGATAATGAATATGTGAATCAGATCTGTTGATATTAAATTTTGCACAAAGCATGGTTTAATTAGTATGAGCATTTAAGTTGGAAAGGAAAATGTGTATAAAGGAATTTGAATTTTTCCATTTTTAAAATAATGGCATTTGTCAAGCATTGATGGTGAGAGGTCAGCGATGGCTGCATTACAAGCAGTTGTCCCGGGTTAGTGGGTTCACTTCCTGGCTGATGCTATGACACATGAGAAAAAAAGGCATTTGATAGGTTAGTTTATAGTTAAAAATGAGTTGTGAAGTCAATATTATATGAATATTATTGTAGGAGAAATCATAGATGATTGGATTCTAAATCATAGTGCTAAAAAGCAAGTTTTATATTAAACTTATTGGTATGGAATTCTCAGTTTGTTCTTTAGATGTAATGTGTATTAAATACTCAAATTTGCAATTTCTATTTTCAAGCCAGTCATGTTATCAAGGCATAGAATTCTCATAAGAAGTCCCAGGAGTACAAATCATTCCTGGAAAGGAAATGTTCAGTTCTGATGAGGATAAAAATGTTAAATGCAACAAAGGAATAAAGAATGTACAGTTATTTATTGAATACGATTATTTTACAACTTTTTTTGGCATACTGAGAGTAGTCTACAGAGCTAAAAAAATTATAATTCTATTAAATCAATGGATGGTACTTTGTTAAATAATGATATAGGAATTCAAGTAATTGCATTTAATGATAGCTCCATTTAATTCACCAAATTATAACAGATATATCCAGCTCAATAATATACTTGGAGATTTATATATAGTGGCTTCAATGAAGTTTAAGAGAATAAAAAAAAAACATGATAGATATGATTTTTGTTGGCAAACAGATATAAACAGATTTTGCAAGCAACAGTATTATTTATTATATATTGTATTTATCAATTCGGTGAAGAAATTTGATTCAGGAAATTGAATAATTTTGTACAGTATATATATTTAAAAACAACTGCTTATCTATTCATATTATATAGATTCTCATGTGATTAATACTGGAGATAGGAAATCTGAGACATTTGAAATGAAAATTGATGCTAAGGAAAGATATATTTTAATTCCTTTTTCATTAAATTAATAATTTATAGAGCTGTTACTCTAACATAATTACCACAAGAAAGTGAGTCTTTGCTACTCTGATTAATATAAAAATTATATTTTTTAAAACTTAAGAATGCTACAATAATAGTCTAAAAAATAGAACAGCATGATTATTAGATTAATAATTCTTGACTTTTCAACTTGTAGAATGAGAAACTATTGAAATGACTATAGTAATGACATGTCAGAAAAAATAAATTTAAAATAGCAAATTTCTCCAAAAGATATTAAACAGTGATACCAAGCACAGGTTTTCATGAGAAAGCAATGTAAATCATCTCAAAGTTATCCTAAAGAGATTCAATATTTGTTCATTGAAGAAGATGTGGTTAAGGAAAGAATGCATTATAATTAGGCTGAAGTTTTTCAAAAAGATAAATTTACTGCAAAACAGTCAGCATAGAAAAAGCATCAAATAAATAGATTAAAGGATATACTGACATTAAGGCAGACCAATATTTGATTCATAGGTTGTTTTTATAATCATCACAATACTCATCTTTAACTTTGTAGTCTTTTGTTATTCTTTGTTTTATTTTCTGTTGCTAGATTAATTATAAAGATATGCTTATTTATGAGTAGTAGGTAATAAGCAAATGTATATATAATAAAAAAAAAATAATTATAATAAACAAAAAATTCTGGATTAAATTCTATTATATTTAAAATACTAATATATAATTATAAATAATAGCTATAACTAGCTGATATCATGTCTGCCATCCTGCCAAGCATTTTACAGTTAAAATTTAAAAAAACCGCATTAATATCACATAACATTGTCAGTCGAGCATTGGTGGTCAAGAGGTCAATGACAGCTGCTTTACAAGAAGTTGTCCTGAGTTAGCGGGTTCACTTCCCAGCTGCTGCTGTGACACATGAGAAAAAAAAATTACATAACATTATCATGTGAATTTTAATGTGTGATTTTAATGAGACTTTTGACTACTCAGGATGGCAGACATAACATAAGTTGGCTAGCAGCATTATATTATTATATATCAGTATTTTGAATATTATAATACATATATACTCATGAAAAAATTGCCAAATCACTATGCAGAATGATTTCTTAATTTTTTCATATGGTATAACAACCCCAAAATGAATGTTTCACATATTGCAATTAAAGGTGATGTATCTCCAGATTTGTTATATATATATATATATATATATACACACACACAATTGTT
The DNA here is from genome assembly GCA_028023455.1 of Epiperipatus broadwayi. Taxonomy (NCBI): domain Eukaryota; kingdom Metazoa; phylum Onychophora; class Udeonychophora; order Euonychophora; family Peripatidae; genus Epiperipatus; species Epiperipatus broadwayi. Next base: position 2,703,063 of record JAQFVV010000004.1, read on the forward strand.
TATTAGCAATGATATATTAAAATAAAGTACACAAATACATTCCAGTCATTATATATATATATATTAAGGGACTTGAACTCAGACTGAAACTCCCAACAGCTATCCAATCCATCTTATATAACTGATACACATGATGACATACATATGAAAAGATAAATGATCACCAATATACACATTTTACCCTAAACCAGCACTCATCAGTTGGTCCAGATTACCATCTTCCACACATAAATACAATCAGAGCTCAGTTTATATTAAGATAGAAAATCTTCAAACCTTAATGGATATACTTAAATCTTTTTCACTCTCCAACTTTTCAGTCATCCATATTATTGAAAATATTAAGATGGAATCCTTAAAGTCCTTGATGAGGCCAATATCATTGTCATATCCACGTTGACCTTAATATTGGCATCATCAAGAGCTTTGAGCATTCCATATTCAGATTTTCAATGATATAGATGGCTGAAAAGTTGGAAAATGAAGAAGATTGAAGCTTGTCCATTAAAAGTTGAAGATTTGCCATCTTAATATAAATTGGACACTGATTATATATATGTGGGTGTGTAGGAGATGGTGATCTGTACCTAATGATGAATAATGATTCAGCATGAAATACGATCATTGAAGATCATTTATCTTTTTTTGCATGCATGTTGTCATGTGTATCAGTTGTATAAGATAGCTGTAGAGAGTTTAAAAATCTGAGTTTAAGTCACTTATAATTACATTAAATCTGGTATAGAAAATATATATGTATTTAAATATTATATACATATAATGTATAAATGACAATATATAATATGTTAATCATCACAAAAACAATAAAAATATTAAAATACCCAAAATTATTCTATTTACTTGATAAAAATACATCCAAAAGGTGATATTTTATATATCATATGCACTAAAATCTAACTTTTACATATTTGTGCAGTTATGTTTTTTGTGACTGAGCTTTAAATATAAAGTTTCTGAAATCATATATCAACATTGACTTGAAAACTTACATTATCAAAATAATTTTCAAGGTATTTGCAAATTAATGCCTGAAAAATATGTATCTTATTAATATCATATATTTTTACTATAAACTTTACACATGAAATGGTATTTTTATTCAAATCTGGCAAAAAAAAAAAATTGTCAAAAAGAATTTTGGAATAATAAAACTTGAATTCCAGATCAGTTTTCGACTCAAACTGAAAAAAAAAAATAACTTCATCAATTTACTTTCTAATTATCACATGGAAAATTTACATTTTCCTTTAAAAAAATATCATTTACATGTGTAAATACTAAATAGGATCTTTATTTCATGTTTATGCTTATACACACAAATCTAGATAATAGTAGACTTATGCTATACTTATTGATGGGGTCAACATCTATATAGCAAAGTAAAGCTAATCGATGTTTCATATTTTTGTAAAAAAAATAAAAAACAAAAATGAACAAAAAAAAAAAAAGATGAAAATAATGTGTCAAAACAAATAAAATAATAGAATTTATTTAGAAAGAAAACTTGAAGATAATATATTTAGCAAAAAAACAATGAATAAAAAACAATTCAATTAGAAAAAAGACATATGGCTTTATTGTTCATGCATTCATAAGAAGCTGGAGCACCAGAAACTCATATTTTCAATAAAGATGATCAATGTAAATATTCTGTACAAATTAAATTAGCAATGCCAGCAAATTGTAGTTAGTTTCTTCTAGAATGTTTACATTTGTGAAGCACTTGTTCCTCAATCGGTGTTTGTTCACCAAATATATTTTGTTCCAGTTTTCATATTTTTTTGCTTTGCCATCCTATATGCTGTTTGCTGTGATAGCTAATAAAATTTTTCATGGAATTTTTCATTGATAAAAATTATTTAAAATATTTTTTTTATAAACTAAATATATTATTTTCAGGTCTTTTTTTCTAATTAAATTATATTATTTTTATATTTTTGGTTTTTTTGGCATAATACAAAAAATATAGACTTAAGCCTTTTCTTTACTTGATGTGATATACTGTGGCTTCTTAAACGAAGTCAAGAATATCTGAGCAATTATGCCCAGATAAACCTGTTAGCGACTTAATTTTCCATTCCCCACTCTAAGTTTTCCCATATTCTGCTCCATCCCATTTCCACAACATAATCTTTGTCAACTCTATAGCCTTTATATCTAAATCCCCCTTATCTTTTTCCAAACCCAGCATAAAAACCAATAATTCACTTTCTGTATAATCACTTTTTTGTATGTAGACAGTGGCTCCCTCAACATGTAGAAAATATACTCAGTCAACTTTTAAGTTTTATTTTATTGTACATGCATTAGCATTATCTTTAATAAACTCATTATCAGACAAAATAAATACTTGACATGTGTAAATATACATATACACATTTCTAAAGAGCATTCTGTTAAAAATGATTAGTATATCTTTCTGCCATGCCAAAATTATAGAATTTGATTTCAGGTTAAGTTAAGTAAAATTTGAAAAATTTTCAGATCATACACAATACTTTTTCCTTTGGCTATTAAGTTCAGAATAAAACTATTAGTCAGTAAATAAATACATGTAATTCTTAGTTAAAAATTAAAATAAAAAAGGAAATACTTAAATACTCACCATTTAGCAGTAGGCTAGTCTGATAAGCAGTACCTTCTTACCATATAATTTTGACAAATCTTTACTTTTACAGAAAATTATTTAAAGATCTTTACTTTTTTCTCATGTGTCAATAGCATCAGCTGGGAAGAGAATCCGCTAACCCGAAACAACTGTTTGTAAAGCAGCTGTCGCTGACCTCTTGACCACCAATGTTTGACAAAGATCTTTACTTTTATCTATTCTCGCTGTCCATGTACATATATATGGATACTACATTAGAACCATGATTTAAAAAACGGGAACAAAGCTTCCTCCATTCTAGCAGTAACAAATATCAAGCACTTTAGCAAATCCAGTTATATATAGATGCTTAAAGTAGATCAACATTAACCAGAAATTCCTGATTTGGAGTTTTATTTTTTGGGGATTTCAACAATAAATCCTTCTCCCTTGCAATACAAAACTGAACTCTATTGAAAATGTAAATATTAATTCCCCTATCTATAGTTTATATACAAATGAAATACTTTTTGTACATACTGTATATACACAACAATATATATTCTTTAAAATTCTGAATATTGCTTATATTTTCATTTGCACAAAATGTTTATATAGCAGTTATTGAAACAGTAAATCAAAGCAATATTTTGTAATTTTATTCAGATAATAAAAGTTCAGAAATTACTGGTGTTTAGATTAATGGATAATCTACCTACATACATATATTACTGAGGGGCACTTTTACGCAATGATAATAATTACAAATTTTAAAATGCGGGCAAAAATTGAGTGACTTCAAAATAATATGTTGAATATTAATTTTTTTTTTTACCTTTTACACAAATTTAAACTTAGGTATTATCTGGCATTCCTAAATCAACACAAACTTAAGTCAATTTAGCATGATAGGATTAAAAGGATTTAAGTAGCACTCTTCAATTTGATTAAGAATTAGATGAGGCGTAAGTTATAGGTAACCACTTCAAAGCAGAATAATAAACATAGCACAGTTATAACAAAACTGCACAATGGCAACACAGAACAATTTTTTTTTTATATAAAAAACCAAATATATATATAAAAAACAAAAGCAAATTGAAAATTATACCTACAGTCCAAAAATTAACAACACTATAATTACGGTGTCTATATATAACAAGATTTAAATTTTATTTCATTTGAATTTCAAGCGTTTGACCAGATTTCTGAATCTCTGCGAATATTTTTTTTTCTTTTTAAAAAATAATTATGACATAAACGCAATATTTTTACTTAAATATATATATCGCTGTATAAATTTAATTTGAGTGAATAATCACTTTTGAAATGTTTACGCTTTTCATAAGCCATATAAATGAGAATTGCGAGCGAATGATTTTTTTGCTCTTTAAACCATAAAAGAAAATTCAACCTTATTACTTTGAAATAAAGTTTCAAATATAAAACAAATATATGTGTCTATTTATACTTATTTAATCATGTTTACGTTCAACTTTTTATCAGCATTAAAAAATAAAAGATCCATTAAAAAAGGTAATTTGTAATTAATATTTTACTACATTATAAAATGCTAATAACTGATTAATAATTCCCATAATTTAAATGATAATATTAAACTAGTAAAAGTTTTAATAATGTTTCGATTACAATATAATGAAGTTTTTTTCTAGTGTTGATATTCATGTTACTATTGTTTGAAATGGGGCAATGTTATGACTATGTAAATACAACCTTATTTTCCATTCATTCATCACGACTTAATAGCTTAACATTAGCATTTCCAAAGCTTAGAAAATGTCGACTATGTTTAGTAATTGATAGTGCGAATAGTTTGCAACATATGAAAAATTAATAGTTACCAAGGGAATTTAGAGAAATGAAGAAGCGGTAAAAAAAAAAAAAAGAGTAGAAAAACATTAGCATTCATCGTCTTTATATTTTTAGTTAAAAATAATCATTTGAAGCTTTTGGCTGGAGTGAAAAAGAGAGACATGACTAGAAAAGGGCCGTAGACACCTGGGTAGGGTTGAGTGTATGATGGGTAATAACATTTGGTGCCCTAGTGGAATGAGGTAATGTGATTAATCTGTTCTCCGGGGAAACTGCTGGTAATAAAAACAAAAATCATTTTTATTACAAAATTATATAAAAATGAAAAACAGAGCCTAATATGTGTGACCTTGAATGCTGCGTTAATTTGGTGCAAATATTGGCGCATCCAAGCCAGGGTAATGAATCACGGAGGAATTGTAGTGTTTGTGAAAAATAATTTCTATTCTGCATTAATGACATTTAATCAAGCTAGATGAAAAGACAAAAATAAACAAGAGAAATCACTTTCCAAGAAAATTTGAAAAAGATATCCAATCAAGATCAATCTATCACGAAGATGTCAAAATCGGTGTAATAAGCAATATATTTGAAAATTGTCATTAGTGTAAATAATAGTTAAAAGATCAGATTATCTTATAACTAAATTAATTATTTTTTGTTTATTTTTATTTTGATAATAAAAATAGAAACAATTAAACATAATTAATGAATGTCAGTAATAACATTGATGCAAAATTAAATTAGAAGTAATAAACAAAAAGACAAATTTTAATAGGAAATTCATGTAGGAAATGAAAATAAATTTTAAAGAAATATTAATTAGAAGAAATGATTTTGATAATGAAATTATTTATCTAAAGTTTAAAGATTAATTTGTCAATGATAAAATAATAATAATAATAATAATAATAATAATAATAATAATAATAATAATAATAATAATAATAATAATAATAATAATAATAATAATAATAATAATAATAATAATAATAATAATAATAAACCAATTGATAATAGTATTTGCCTGAACGTTTGTGATGATGGTATATTAGATATGATAATATATTGGATTATTTCCATTATCTGTCAGTAAATATTGAATGTATAGAAAATTTTAAACTTTTCAAATACAAACAACATGTTGATAATAACACACAAATAGAGAATGCAGGTTAGTAATGACCCAACATATTGAGTAATATTATTCTTCACTCGTCTTCAGATGTTTCTGGCCATACCAGTGAAGTATTAGCATAGAATGCAAACATGCACCTTTAAAGTATTTGCCTTATATTCTACATTTGAGAATCTAAAGGTATGAGTTCAACACCTATGCTAGTACTATTACTGGTCAGGTCAGCAACATCTGAAAAAAGTGGAGAATAATAATACTTTAAACATGTCATTACTAACCTGTATTGTCTATTTGTGTCTTATTACTAATAAGTTATTTGTAAATAAAAAGTTTACAATTTTTTATACATTCAATATTTACTGATAGATGATGGAAATAGTCCAATATATTAGCAAAACTTAATAATAGCAATATATAGATAGATAATAAAATCATTCCACTATTTCTTACTAATATATCTATTTATTACAAATATGCATAGCTATATGAGAATATATAACATGTAATAACACCCATAATACATATATGTAAAAAGTACTCAATATCTCCAATACCATATGGCTAATGTATATATTTTGATAGTCTCTCACCAATAAAAATAAATTCAAATAATTGTATTCACAGGAAATTTTAACCACACAAAAAAGCTGCTGGACAATATAACAGTATGCAACCATATTATGAATAAAAAATCTATACATAATTAAGTTATGCATTAAAATTTCAAAAAGTTAATTGGTGATCACATGGTAATTATTACTTTTACTCATTGTAGCAATATGTCTCAAAAAGTCTCGATTGAGTATTAGCAGCTATCTCATTATTAAGACTAACATATGGAATCTATATACACCTGGATCTTATTTTATGTGGTAGATAGGTTCCGCAGAAAACCCACATTAAAAAAATCACATAAAAATACTTAACTCACCTTGAAAAATGGGGGATAGGTTCTGTAATTTGCAGCAATTGCATAAAAGCAAAGCAACAGAAAAAAAAAATACTTTAAAATTCACATTAAAAAAATAAGGAAATAAAGTATAACTAATAAAAAATTTCAAATATTTGAAAAAAAAATAATACAAGACAAACTTTTTTTAATAACTACAGTATTTAATTTTACATTTTTTCATACATATTTTAATCATTACTGATATTTGACAACATGCGTTCATTTGTGAACTGATAAGAAATCAGATTTGTCACATGAGCAAGTACCACTAGCGCGATTTTCAGTATTGTGCTGTGTTAATGGTTTTCTGTCAATAATGTAATTGGTGATTAAACTTTGAGATGATGATTTTACTAATTGTTTATAAAGCTCGTGATAGCCAGACATATACCTATTTAGCTCTCATTGGAATTTAAGAGGTTTTTTACTTATCAGAAAATAATAAATTTGAGTTTTTTTGTTTACTACTGAAATAAACTTTAAATGTTCATATTTTGTTTCTGTATTAAAAAAATGAGATCGCAATCAAAACAAAAAGATTATACATTATCATTAGAAAGATTATTTTCAGTTTACAAAATCAATAAAATCTTCCTTATTTATTTTAAAAATATTTATTTCTGTTATATTTAACAAAATATGTTTTAAAAGTTTAAATTTTTTGAATATTTATTGCAATATTTTTATACATAAGTATAAATCTATTATTATTATTATTTACTCATTAGTATAAGTAGATTATTTACATAGAAGCCAAGATTCTAAATACAGCTTTAGGCCATATTCACATTAGCTGCTAATATAACGTTATATTTTTTTTAAAAAAAAATAATTTCAAGTCAAAATAAGTTATTAATAATTTAAATTTATTGATATCCAATAAATATAGTAAAATATGAAAGATATTAAAAAGAAACATGAATTACGTAACTTCAAAATTGCATTAAAATAATCCGCATAAAATGAGACCCAGGTGTATACTACAAATTCCTATAAAAACAAAACTAATACTCTTGTGAACTTTATTGGCAGATGTACAGGTGGTACATGCAGAAAAAAATTGGGACAGTTGAACTTTGATATCAACATATTATTATGGCATATATCACTACTTGTGGCATTACTAACAATCAATTTGATGATTGAATAAAATATCTAAAGTTGAGTACTATAAATAATAATATACATATTAAGATAATTCTAGAAATTTGCCTTTGTTTAATATGATAATGATTTTATGGAGCACATGTATGTATATATAATATCAGCAAAGTTTCATCATCATATATAAAGTTATTATAAAATAAATTAATACCTTTTGATTAATAACTGAAAAATGTATTTTTTATGCCAAAATGGAAAATTACACAATAAAATCTGTATAAATGACTCATATAAACTACCATTAAAAGTTTTAATCCAGGAAACTTCATATTTAAATGGTTGTAAAAAAGGATTTAGTTTTAAAAATTCTACTAGAGCACAATTTTTGAATTTCTAAAACACCCACACATAAATATGAGAATGAAAACTCCATTTGGCCATTTGCTGTGCCCATAAGTAGTGTTTAAACATCATTTGATCTTTTAAGCAACTCATTATGATAAATATGGGGTTGTATATAAATAATTTATCAGTTTTCTTCAGGATGAAAACTTTTTCATTCACTAATAATAACAAAATCTAAATTACAAAATGTCTTATGTATAAAAAGTGAACAATATAAGATATTCAATATCTAATGAATATTTAAACAAAGGTATATCCATATTGAATTTTACAATCGGTGGCAATTTTACTTTTATCAAATTCATTCATATTTTAGGCTCTTAAATTTTGCATTTATCAGAAATGCTTCTAAATGCATTATGCCCACTAAGAACAAAAAATACTTTAATATCTTTCTACTCACCAGATTAGTCAAATGTCAAAAATGAATTATTTTCTCATTTTAACATCTAATTAAGACTATCTGAAATCACTTGACAACAACAGAATTAGCTACAGCAGGCTATCTTAACAAGATTCATAAACTTACTTGAAATTTGCAAAAAAAATCCAACATTATCTGGTCAAAATTTTAACTTCAGATCATGGGAAGATGTACTAACACTACACTCAAAAGTTTTTTGTACATATATAAAGTAACATGTACACATAACATATGTTGATAAAATGTATGTTCAATATAATATTATAAGAATTTATAACATCGTTCAAATAATTATTAAACACACAAATAGGTATATTATTTATTGTATTTATCAAAATGTTATGCAAATATATATAAGCATTTAAGAAAATATAAAATATGTTCACAGAGGCAAGCATATATAAAACCTGTTTTTTCAATAAAAGTTTTCAAACACTGTGAACTAAAATATAACCAATAATTTCTAAGAGATATTTTTAATTACACAGTTATATTTGTTTACAAAGCATGCTGTTATCTAAAATTTCTCAGTAACTGTACTAGATTATCTTATTTAAAAAAATGTAGACGACCTTCTTTGAAATCTCTTGGGAATATAATTTTCGAGATAACACCTCTAATAAAATACTGCCAAAAATATATATAGTTTAATTGATGTGTAAGTATTGATCATTTGTTGAGACATATGAGCTCAGTAACAAAAATAACTGTTCAAGTATAAAGTACATTACATACATATAGAAAAACAGATTAGCAAGCAATGACAAAGTATTAGTGGTGACGATTGAGGATTCTCTATTTTATAATACTCTCTTGCTTACAACCGTGTGTTATAATGGCCTCAAAGTACTATTTTTTTTAATCATTCTACTTTGACATACATAATGAAATGCAAAAGCTTAATTTTTTTTTAATTAACACAATTTTTATAATTGCACTTTATTAAAAATTCTTTAATATTTAAAAAGGATATATTGAAAAAAACCAATAAGTAATCAAGTCCATCTCATATCAGATATGATTGATATATAAATAATCATGACTGAAAAGAAAAAAAAAGATGGGGAAGGGTTAGAGATGGAATACACTCTTCCCTCTATATCTATATCATCTGGTTCCAGATACATCAAAGAAAATGGCTTACCATATAACAATTTGCATCTTAGCACATATAAATAGTTATATGTGCATTATGTATAAATATGTTTGAACAGTCTATAACATATATATATGCATTATGTATAATATATAATTATTTTTATTATTTTCTACTTTTTAATGCGTTATCCACATTTTTTAAAAAAAATTTCAATAGTGAAATAATGGTTCAGGTGATATGAAGTAATAAAGATGTGTTTCTTCCAATGCGCAAGCTTATGGTTAAGACCTGTAGAGGTCCCTACCTTCGCATTTTCAACCGCACATGCTTTAGGTTTATTGCCTTAGTAAATATTACTTACGTAATCAATGTGCACTAAATAAATTTATAAAAAGTAAAAACGCTTTACTCTTTAGCAAAAATGTCCCTACTAATTTCATATCCCTTGTCAAATCTTGTAAACTAAAAAAAGGTTGAAATAATAAATACCAACATATTGTTTCTAATAAAAAAAAAAAAGAAATATTTTTTTTTGTTTGGACTAAATTGTTAGTTGAAAAACGTTTTAAATAATTTATCATATTACAAATATTTTAATAAGGTTTAAAAACTTTTATAATCATTCTCTCTCTGTGCATATATATAATGTTAACGGCAATTGTTTTTAAATTTTACTACAGTAAATAATACACACCCGACATCATTACATGACAATACTATAATAAGAAAATTAATTCGTTCTCATTGGTCCTCTTAGTATATAAAGGAGATTGTCTTCAATACTTACAGCAGAGAGTGCAAAATATTAATCAATTTAATTATGTTACTGTTTTTTATATTGGTTAAACTGATTAATTTTATCAACAAAATAAAGGAATACCATCTTATTATTTTAATTTAAACTTTGCAATAAACACTAAATGATCTATATATAATAAAGTAATTCACAACATGAATATATATATAATGTTAAACAAATTATTTTAAAATACTCTCTGCCATAACTACTGAAGACAATCTTCTTTATATATAAAGAGGACTAATAAAAAAAAGATTCATTTTCTTACTACAGTATTGTCATGTACTGCAATAGGAGTGTATATTATTTACTGTAGCAGTATTTAAAAATAATTATGTTTAATATTGTATATATTCGCACAGTGAATCACTTTATTATATATAGATTGTTTAATGCTATAAAGTTAAAAAAAAGGGTATATTTTTTTATTTTGTTGATAAAAATAAAGATACTTGATCAATATAAAAACAATAACATAACTGAAGTGATTAATATTTCAAGCTCTTTTCCATAAGTATTGAAGATAATTTTCTTTATATGCAAAGAAACCATTGAGAAAGTGATTCATTTTCTTATTACAATATTGTCATGTACTGAGGTAGGAGTGTGGATTTGTTATTGTGGCAGCATTTAAAAATGATTGTTTAATGTTATATATATATATATATATATATATATATTATATATATATATATATACATATTCATATATATACAATTCATAATATATATATATATATATATATTATGAATTGTTATATATATAGTCATAAGATTAAATCATCTTTAAATGGCTCACAGCCAGGTAGAAGTTCTCCTAATAGTGTCTCTTAGATGTGCAGTGGAAAATATATTTTCTTCAGGCTTGAATGCTTTTTCTATCTTTATTTTACTCCTAATGAAATATAACTATTATTATCTATTTAGTGATCAATATTGAGTGATTATTGATAATGGACTGAATATCTAAAAAAAACTCATACGTCTAATTGAATCTGAAAAAATACTTCAAATTTAATCAAGATTGGATTAAAATCCCAGGTCATGGGCAAAGAAAGTGGATCACATGCTCTTACATCATGAGGCCTTTGTTTGAAATTAGATGCATGAGTATGAGATTATTATTCTGTTAAAATCAGGTTCAATAAATGCCAATTTTATTCATTATTGGATGTAATTTTTATCATGTACACAAAACATATTGGTATCTTAAGTCCTTTTTACATTCTTTTATGTTTTGAATGTACTTTGACTTTTTTTAAAAAAGAATTTATTGTTAATGTTTTTTTACTACACACATACATATTATAATCATTGTTTCTCATTTTAACAATTACCAGTGAAAATTATAATATGAATATAAAAATAAACAATCATAGAAAAAAAGCAATATTAAAGAAATGTCAAAAAAAATTTAAGATATACAAATAAAATAATTGAAGTAAACATGTTCTATTGGATATTACAAAAAATAATGAATTATGATAATACACAATTAGATGGCCAAAAAATTTAAAAAACTATAATAATAAAAAGATAAATAAATAATATTGTTGGATTTTTATACAACAGAATATCCTATGACAAAAATTCTACAAAAAGCATTTGGTGTAACAAAACTAATCAGCAATGGATAATGTTAGCAACATATCACTACATTTTAACCTTATTTACTTTTGGGGCATTAGAGATGCACTTCAGTTTTTTAAATTTGCATTTTTCACCCCTTTGCTGAAAATTTTGTGAAGCTTTTTGTTTTTCTGACTTTAAAATTCATGTATATTTATTTTCTAATATTTTAAATACAAAAGAAGTCAACAGATGGCTTGGAAAGCCAAGAGGTGGTCCAACAAACGATCATAAGTTTCACCGATGATGGATAGCCATTATATATTCATTTTTCATAGAAATGTTTTATTTTTAAATAAAAAAAAATATTTTCTTCTAAATATTGTTACTATAGAAAATATAATCATGGGAAACACCATTGTCTACAAAATAAGGTCATTCACCTGATTGGTATTATATTTAGCAATATCATAAAAATTATTAAAAATTGTAAACTTTTAAAGAATAATTTAATAGATTTAGTAGTTATTAAAAAAATTAGTTTAGATTTTTAAATCAAATTTAAACAAGAAAGATTTTGTTCGTTTTATAAATTGAATCGGCTCGACCTAAAATTTGATGACATTATTACATTTTGTTTTGAATAAATATATATTTAAAAATAATTTCTTAAATCAAATGTGATTTTTAAAAATTTACTTAATTTCTAAACAAAAATATCTATCGAATGAGGTCAAATTTATTATATTCTGATAAATAATAATGGTTTAATAACAAAATGAAAGTTGAAATCTTAAATCAATTAAATCTAGTGAGAACAAAGAAAGCTGTCAGAAAAATAGTAAAAAGTGGTAGGGTTAAAACATATAGAGTATACCCCCCCACATATATTAATGATTTTAACGAGCATATAAATAACTTTACAATTTATCAAATACATAGCACTAAGGATATAAATTTATTTCATGGATCTAACAAGTCCATATACATTACTAAGACAATTTACAAGAAGATTCCCAGAGAATTATTTAGATAAATCTGTAAATAATGCCCACCTTTTATCTGAATAAATAGATTGGTTCTGATATAATAAAAATTGGATGTTATTTACAGATTTGTTTAAGTGATTGGTTGGAAATATTCCTTACAAATAGTATGTTAACAAATTTGGACCTCATTCTGGCTATGAAATATATTTATAAATGTAGTGGAGACATTAACTATGCTATATCTAATTACCCATCTTCAATATATGCTACTCAAATAATAATGTAAATAAAAAAAAAAACAATAAAAATTTTATAATATTCCAGCAGCCATTTTTCCTTCTTTGAGTGCTGTGCAGAATCACATTTATTTTTTTAAAAGTGAAGTTTGTAAATAAATTTTACAATATATCAGAAGTGTTTTTTCCATTTTGGAGCACTTTAAATCATTATATATATATATATGGAGCACTTTAAATCATTATATATATATATATATATAGCACATAGACTTAATTCTTTCTTTATTACCCTTTCTGAATTTGATTTATAATATTTTGCATAATAAAATATTTTCTAAGAATAATAATAAAGGTTTTACAAAATTTTAGATTATATCTAAAATTAATACTGACTTTTAAAACATTTACAGAGATTGTAATTTCTTGATAAAAAGACTAGTCAGTTATATTTCTAAAAGAGAAAAAGCTATTTAAGAAAAGAATATTATCCAGAATGTATTTGATTTCAATAAATATCAGTCATTTAATTATTTACCTTTTAAAAAAAATAAAAATACACCTTAAAAGTGTTTTTTTTTTAAATTTTTTTATAGAATAGATGTGTATACATACACTCAATCCAATATATATAAATATGTCCTCTCAATTTATTATTAATAACTATATAAGTATTATTTTTTTTAAAAAAATTGTTTATACTACAATTTTAATTTATATATGCATACTATATATATATATATATATATATATATATATATATATATATATATATATAAAGCATATGTGCTGTATATATGCATGTGTTGAAAAGTACTGTACACTTTCAGTTCAATAAATATTTTATTTAAATTAATGTTTATTAACAAAACATAAGTTAATATGTTTTAACATGAAGATGTCATGGAACAAAATATAGCATAGTTCATAGCTCAACATTAAATAAATAAATTATGAAAATGGATAAGAAAAATAATGTATAAATATCTACGTATATTTCACATGTATGCACATTTATTTTCACACATCTATAAATAAATTTCATCAAAATTGAAAAAGATTGGAAATATATAAAAACCAGTGTTTTTATGATCAATAACAGTTTTGATTGCAAAACATAGAGAAAAATTATAATAGAATAATGTAATTTTTTTGTTGGGCAGATATGATTTATATATATATAATTATAAAAGTATTTGCTTTAGAGAATATATACACCTTTATATTTACACACACATACAAAAACATTTAAATATATCTATCAAAAAGGTAAAACAGTTTTCTAAATAGATCATTGCAGATCAAAAGCAACTCAACTCCTTTTTTTCCAAAAAGAAATGATGAAGAAGAAAACTCAACTCATCAGGTTTAACAACTGCTAAGAACTAATTTTGAGAGAAAAATGCCATTTGTTTCAATAAAAAAAAATCAGCATTATCTTGATATTGGACTTAAATGGTCTTAACTCACCACCCTTTTTGGGGATATGGTGAATTTGACAATTTCATTAAGTCATTTGTAAAGTTGCGTTTTTCCCAGAACAGCTATCTTATAATCTATTTCACAACTGTTTTCCCTAAAAGAAAACAGAATTTTATATTATTTTGCCTTTCCTGCCATTACAAAAAATTACATGAAACATACTTTACAAAAAAAGATACTACATGGCATCGCAATTTCACACAGTAATATAATTTGGCAGATTAATGCAAAAGGGTTCCTTCAAATGATATGTAACAGCAGAAGAATGTAGGATGACAGGTACACTTACTGGAGAACAATTCTGGTTATTTTTGGGTCCCCTCTTGTATTTTTAGACGTATTGATTTATTTAGAAATTATATATTAATTAAAAAGCCTAATAATATTACAATAGTCTCAACATTTCTTCATCAGTAAAACAAAATAATAATAATAATAATAATAATAATAATAATAATAATAATAATAATAATAATAATAATAATAATAATAATAATAATAATAATAATAATAATAATAATAATAATAATAATAATAATAATAATAATAATAATAATAATAATAATAATAATAATAATAATAATAATAATAATAATAATAATAATAATAATAATAATAATAATAGATAATTGCTTTATACTAGATGGATATGTTTGACTATTTCCATCATCTGTGAGTGAATGTTGAATGTATAGAAAATTTTAAACTTTATTTAAATTTTCCAAATAGTAATAACACACAAATAGACAACACAGGTTAGTAATTACACAACATTTCCAGTAGTATTATTCTCCACTCTTCTAACCTGTGCTGTCTATTTGTGTGTTACTACTAATAAGTTGTTTGTAGTTGGAAAGTTTAAATAAAGTTTAAAATTTTCTATACATTCAACATTCACTCATAGATAATGGAAATAGTCCAACATATCACATCTAATTATATACCATCATTACAAACCTTCAGACTATTTTAAAAAGATGTAATACATAAATATAATGTAAATTATAAATAATCAGATAATGAAATCTAATGAATCATGGTATATTTATGATTTTTAAAAATGTTACAATAGCAAAGTATATAGCTTTATTATATTATTAGTTGCTTTATTAATCTAAATAAGAGTCTAAATAATTAAAAAATAGACACAATACATCTATTACATTGAATATAATATTTGATGCAACACAAATTTGGGATTCCAAAGTTTAAAAAAACTCAGTCAAAAATTATAAACACCTGAAATACCAAATAAATAATTATACTTAAAATTTGAAAATATTATTTAGCCAAAAAGTTCAAATAAAAATTATTATTAATTTTCAGTTTAAAATTTATCAATGATGCTAATAACAATAATAAATGATGATAAAATAAGCATTATTTTCTATAAATTTAAATTTCAACAATAAACTTTTTTTTTTTTAAAGTAAAATAACTGATGTATAAAGATGGCTTATTTATATTATTCATTAGATGTTGAATTAGACGACAAACAAAATATAGTACAGATATATTAATAGATGTTAATCCCAAAATGAGTATTTGTTTAAAAATAACTAATAATTGGAGCTTGCAACAATTTAGATTATGGTAGATTTTAAATATTTATTATTAAAAAATAATTGAGTAGAGGCCCATCTCATCTTTCTTAAAACATTACTTATTTCTTATTTACTTTTTTAAAAAAAATACTAAAAAAATGAAACATGTTTTCTTACAGGTTAAATTTATGGTAACTAGAAAATGATTGACAAATCTCCACTATTATGAATAAATAGTTTGAATGAATGAAGAAATGATTTATTCTAATATGCTCGAAAAATAACAGCAACACCTTAGATTATATCATAATTATACATTTGAAAACATGCGCTTTTTCATGAAAGTTAAATTATAAAATAATTCACTAATCTTTGCTTTTATTTGTTTATAAATAAATAATAATTTATATTTAAAGAAATAAATTAGTTATTTTAAAATGCAGAATTTTGAAATAGTACACGTAACTGAAATGATTTATTTTATGATAAATGCACAAAATAATGTTAGTTATATCACCTATTTATTTACAAAAAAAATTAAAAAATACCCCAAAAATATTTAAAAAGTTTCATATTTATTTATAAATACATGTTGCACATTTGTTCAATTCAAGTAACAAATATATAGTCTGAAAATCACTCATTTTATAAATAATTAATGCACATTGTTTTTAGTTTTTTTAATAAATAAAAAGTGTAAAATATATCATTTTTAAATATAAACTTGCTTTTTTCAGTTTTAAAATAAATATTTCATTTTTTGGGGGGAAATTAAGCTAATTAAATTATTATGATTTTATATTTACACTAATATCTATTTGTTACCCAAAAAATTTAAAATTAGCATTTCTATGTTCTAAAGACAATTATATACTGAGTTATTTCATAGTCATTAATCAACAACAAAAATTATAATAATAAAAATGCAAATGGTTTTTAACTTGCAAAAAGATACTTATTATTATTATGTGTCCTATTTGTTTTCTTTAACAAAGTAAAATATAATGGTTTTTCCTTATGTTGTGGTGACCCACCAACCTTAAAATTATTTTTGTTGTTACTTCATAACTGTAATTTCCAATGATCTTAGGTAACCCCTGTGAAACAGTTGTTCAACCCTCAAAGGGATTATGACCCACAAGCTGAGAACCGCTGATCTAGTTGATTTCATAAATTACATATGATTCATGACAAAATAAATAAAGAATTTCCCATACAGATGTACCTACAAAAGTTTCTTTATATAACTAAGTATTTCTCATGTAGAAGTTCAAACTTCATAATAATTCTGAAAAAATGTTAATTGTTTTTCTAAAGACTTTTAATATTTAACAATAGATGCTGGAAATAATCCAACAAACAATTAATACTCTATTCACATAATCATTTTAAAGCTTATTAATTCAAATTTATAAAATTTATTGTTTAAACTTAAGTTTCTATAATTTTATGTTGTATTCATATTCCATACATTATTAGTAAATATTTTTTATTAAACAACTTATCTAGCATGACACAAAAAAAATCCTTAGAAGAGTTTTTAAAATAAAATACTTCATAAATTTTGAACACATTAGTTTTTTTTTATCAAAATAAGACAAAACATATATTTCACTTGCTTTTATTAATACTTTAATTTTTTTTAAAACATTTGAAAATGTAAGTTATTTGTTAAAAAATGTATTCAATATATTTCTATGAGTATTAAAAATAGAATATATATATATATATATTAAGATGTCCTCCCACCCCCATTTTTATCACTATTATAATGGTTATACCACTAAACATCACATGATCACCTTCTCTATACTAGCACATAATTGTTGTAAACAAAGGCAAAACTCTCCATACAGTAGTGCCACCCTGTGCCAAACAGAGTAATCAATGGATGCCAGAAGGCTTGTGCATAAAATCCCTATCTAGTGCGGACTCAGCCAATATCCCCAGACTAGTTTCTGGCTTCCATTGATTACTCTGTTTGGCACAGGGTGGCACTACTGTATGGAGTTTTGCCTTTGTTTACAACAATTACGTGCTAGTATAGAGAAGGTGATCAAATGATGTTTAGTGGTGGCTATGGTTGTTTAAGAGCCAAAGACACCAAAATGTATGGGAGCTGAATTGAGTTCAGACCCATATGACTATATAAGCTATTGAGCTTAGATTGAAGATATTAACAATGTTTTCAATTTCATTCTCATAGTTTTGTAGTAGAGTAGAGTTAAAAGGTGGCTGCTGGAGGGTTGCATTAGATCCTAAGATCTAGGTGCAGTGCTCTCAGATCCAAGGCTCCTCACTGATGATGGCCACAAGCCAGAAATTAGTCTGGGGATATTGGATGAGTAGGCACTAGATAGGGATTTTATGCACAAGCCTTCTGGCATCCATTGATTACTCTGCTTGGCACAGGGTGGCACTACTGTATGGAGAGTTTTGCCATTGTTTATAATGGTTATATTATAAACAGGAAAAAATGCAAATAAAATAATTAGCACTTTCATTATTATGTATATGAAATTAATAATAAATGCTAACTATAATTATGAAAGTTAAAAATTATTTACTTACATATTCTTTGCCAAATTGCATTAAATGAGAAATAATGAAATGAATTAAAGTTGTCTGACAGAAAGAAAAAAAACCTATTTAAAGTAAAAAATTTAAAGTGAAGATTACAATTTTTTTATTTTTAAGTCTCTTTATCAATTGATGAAAAATATAATTAAATTTGAATATTTGTAAAAATGAATGTATAAGGTAAAAATTACAAAAAATCAAGTCAGATGTCACATGTCCTAATTTAATAAGCTTGTATTTACAAATATAATATATAAAAAAATTAACAAAGACAAATGGTATTAAAGCATAGTTTTCAATAAAATATGTTCATAATTTCTCAAGGTCAGTAAGTTTATAAAAGAAAATAATAATGTTACAATTAGAAATTTAGACAAAAATATTTTAAACTTTTAAAAATTGTTTTAGTCAAAATTTCATTACAAAAAATGTACATCAAAATTGCTCTAAAGAATAATAATAATGAAAAGTTCATTAAATAAAATAAAAAAAAAAGCTTTTGAAATAAAATAATGAAAATGTTTTAAACTATTTTATTAATAGAATTTTTATTTAACTATTTGGAAAACACACAGAAGATATACATATTATAAAACATTAATTCTGAAAAAAATGGCTTTAAAATTGACCTAATGTCCACCTCAGTGATTTCCTAGATATATTTGTTGCAGAGTGTAAGTTTTATGCCACTTTTTTGTAGTTTGCAGAATCACATACCACTTGTAGTTTAAATGTAAGTTACTTTAATTAATTTTATTTCTGTTTTTTTTTTTTTTGCAATTTATGATTACTTTTTTATATAAATATTAAATATTTTTTGTAAATAATGCTTACAATAAAAAAAATCAAATTTATTTCAATATAATAACTGATTATAATTTTTTTTACAAAAATGCAATCAATTGAACATAATTATAGGATATATAAAAATTTTGCACACTATTATTTTTTTTTTGCCTGGTATTGCTGCACAAAATTTTCTTATGCCTTGTTCTACATAAAACTTCAAATCATATGTGTAAATCATCTGTAACTAGAAGAAAATATTAAACTTTCCCAATTTTTCTAAATGAATGCTCCAATTGATCCTGATTTTGAAGAACAATGTTTAAAGATGTTAGACAATAATGATATTGCTAAAAAAGATAACAATATAAAAATAGAGGATGAATATAATATTAATACTGAAATATCAGAATCTGAGAAAAAAAAGAATACTATAGGCTTAACAACAAATAATTCAAGCAATTACATGATCAACTGTGATAATCACTTGAAGTAATTCAAAGTCCCATCACCAGCAAATAAAAAAAACTATAATATAGTCAAAGCTTTACTAGGACTGACAAATAATGCAAAGATTTTAGGAGATATCCCAAATCCAGAATAAGTATGGAATTTACTGTTTTCCAATAATATTCTGGCTTAAATTAAAATGTGGACAAATAAACAAGCAAGAATAGAGTATACAATTCAAAATTATATTCAACATCATGATATAAATTTATTATAACTAAAAGAATTTTTGACACTACTATCTTTACGGAAATATTCAAGTCAGGCATTGAAAATGTTGATTTTTTTCAATGCAATTATTGAAACTAGATAAGAAATTTTGGGTCAACTGTATCTAAAAGATATTTTCAATTTTTAATTTGCTGTCTTCATTTGAATAATCCTGATAATCAAAAAATGTGAAAATAAGAATAATCATGCAGTTGCCATCAGGAATTTAGTTAAAATGTTTATTAAAAATTGCCAAAAAAATTGTCATTTGAAAGAATGCTTGCATTGATGAAATGATTGTAACATTAAGGGGAAAATGCATAATGAACATTTATATGACAAAATAGCTCAGAAACCATGGTATAAAATTCTTTGTCTCACTAATAAAAGCTTATATATAAATATATGATCAGTAGATGGAGCTTTACCAATAGCTCCTAACAAGCTCTGTTTATATAAACGCCATCTAGTGATCATAAAATGCAAACTAAAACCAAGTTATGAAATTTATAACTTGTTTTGTTTATCATGTATATATATATTAAAAAAAAATTGTAAAAACATTTTAACATCCCATAACAATCTATTATTAGATTGGTGAAGCCAATACAAATATCTAACAGAAATGCTTCAGCAAAAGTTTATCTCCTTAGAAATGATCAGAATAACCAAAGCGGAGATTAACTTATTTTCAGAACTTTGAAGAAAAATAAAATTCCTACAATTTTTAAAGCAGTTTATATGGATTTTATGACAATAATATACTGTTATCATATGTTCCAAAAATATAAAGCTGTAGTACTAATTTTTTTCATGGGCCATTTTAATAAGATCGATCCTAAGATTGGAAAATCTGAAATGTTTGTGGATTATAACTCATCAAAAGGAAGAGTGAGTTTACTTGATTGAAAAAATGCTAAATATTTACCTTAAAGTGGATCAATGGTAATTTTCTTCCAAATATTAAATATTTCAACTGTCAACACATTCATTTTATATCAAAATTTTAATCAAAGAAAATTTGATACATGAATTTTTAATAATCATTAGCAACATTACTGTACATAGAAAAAAGGCTCCTAATGTGCAACAGCCAAGATTAAAATGTATGTACTTTTAGGAGCATTAGGAAGGTTTGAAACTACTAATAATTAGAATGCAAAGGTCATAATAACTTATGGTAAAGAAAACTTGCTGCAAGTGTTCTTGACAGTGAAAAGAAAATCTTTTTATATCAGCAGAGAATGAAAATTATTCTTCATGTATAAAGTGTTATAAACAGAGTAGCTAAAATTCAAAAAACATTAATCGTAAAAAACTATTTGCCAAGAGCTTTAGGTACAGTGTACCAGAATCATGGCGACATATATCGCCACAAAGAGCTTGGCAAATAGTTGCTAAAATTTAAACATTAATCATAAAAAGCTATTTGTCAGGGGCTTTTGGTACCATGTACCAGAATCATAGAGATATGTACCAGAATCATGGCGACATATATCGCCATGATTCTGGTACATGGTACTGAAAGTGCTTGACAAATAGTTTTTTATGATTAATGTTTTTTGAATTTTAGCTACTCTATTTATCATACTTTATACATGAAGAATAATTTTTATATAAGCAGAATATTTAGAAGATAATTTATATAGAGCACATCAAAAATATGTAGTAAATATTCTAATCTGAAATAAAATAATTTAAAAAATATTTTTAGTCTTTTTTAATTATTTTAATTGCAGATTGGGAACCTTAATTATACTATAAAATAATATTTTTTCTCATGAATGTATCACATAGCAGTTGTAATAACTACATTATAAACAACAGATTATAGAAATTGAGAGTTAAAGTAAATAATTCTTGTTATTGTTCTTACATTTTAAATATAGGCACTAAAATAACCAAAAATTCTAGATTTTTAGCTTTTATTATGTAAATTTATGCAGAGCCTTGATTGATATTTGTAGAGACTTGATTGAGACACAATGGTTTTTTGATCTTTTTTCTATCACATGCATTTAGAATATTAAAATAATACTTTTTTATTCAATTACTAAAATTATAAAGTTGTAAAGGCTATAACCTCAAGAACAATAGTAGGGACCTCTACAGGTCTTAACCACAAGCTTACATTTAAATAAATTTATAATTACAACTTTAAATTATCATAATAGATTTCTAATTATAAGATCTTTCCATTGACTGGTAAATTGAAAGATTTCACGAGTATTAATGTGTTATAAGAAATGTGGACTTAATCAGTGAAGTATTGAATAGCTTCATGCTCTCAGATCTAACTGCTTCAGCTTTACCTATTTATGTAGAAAGTAGGTTAAAGTAAAGAAGGGTTCCCCTCTTTTCTTCCAAAACGTAAGCTTGTGGTTAAGACCTGTAGAGGTCCCTACTATCATATTTTTATGCACACATTCTTGAGGTTACAGTATTAGTTAATATTAAAATTATAAAAATAAATTATTATTATTTTATAACAAAATAACTACTTCAGCATGTAAAATTTTGTATTAAAAGATGAAATTTTCTTTTCTTATATATATATATATATTATTTTTACACACATATATATATATATGATTAAATGCCACTCAGAATAATATAGGCCATAAGCTGGCTACAGTCTTTATTGATTTTTTTAAATATTGGAGTATTGAATATTGTAGGGTTTATTCAAGAGTACTTTATATATATAAATTTTATTTTGCATGGTGAAATATGTGAAAACTTATTTATTTCATATATCAAATAATTTCAAGAGCAGTCAAGCATTGATGGTCGAGAGGTCAGCGCAACCGCCTTACAAGCAGTTATCCCGGGATAGCGGGTTTGCTTCCTGACCAATGCTATGACACATGAAAAAAAATAATTTCAAGATCTTTTAATATATTTTCCTTTTAGGTACCATATTTTCATGTAATTAATAATATCAAAATATATTTTCAAAATCATAATTTAAAATATATTTTATATAAATTTTAGTTATATATTTCATAAAGGTTTTTGATATATATATATAATTAAGATTTCTATTATATTTAATAATTTTTTATATACATATGGAAATATAAAAATATATGCCAATATAAAAATGTTTATATCATTTTAAATGTAATTATTATAGATAATTCATATAGATTTTGATATATATAAATCAATGATTGTATAAGCCAAGTTAAAACTCATGTCTAAAAAAAGGAATGCAAACTAATGCTAGAATATTTCAATGACACTACCTTTGTGTTTCTAAATGCAGATAGCATTGTTCAAGTATTCTAGCATTTTTATATTCATTTAATATATATCATCATCATCATCACTTTCAAACATTATCAATCCACTGCAGAATGAAGAACTACCCAAATTCAATCCATCTTCTCCAACTGCTTCTCTTTTCCATATGATCACACACTTACTTTATCCATCCATCTCACATGCAGTCTCTTTCTAGGTCTTTTACAATTTCTTCAAATCCAGTTTAAGATTTCAACTGTCCATATGTTATCATATTTTCTAGCAATATATATATATAAGTAGGATTTCTATTTTATATGGAAAAAAAAACATTAGGTTTTCTTTTTTATAAATATTAGATTGCAAGGAAACCAGTCCTCTGGTTGAAATATAATATTATTTATTGGATTTATAAGTCTTTTTTTGTTTATATATATAAAATACATATTTTGCGGGTTCATCCGTGTTAAAAACTTTTAATATCAATATACTGACATTTCGACTTGGTCACACAAGCCATCCACAGAGTTATAAAAAGGTAGAAAGACGGTTGTAGAGGCGCTACAATCACTGGTTTGAATAAAACATTAAAAATCCCACCAATAGCAAAAATGTTAAATTTAAGAATGTTTTTTAAAGAAATCTTTCCAAATAGGAGGAAGTTTGCACGTATCATCTCGCTTATTGATACAATATGGCCTTTTAAGTATCTCAATGGCTTCTCTGATTTTGCATTGGTAGAGATTATCACATCTGGATATGATCCTGGTACTAGAAAAATCTATTTTATGACCTGAATCTATAGTATGGAGTGAGAGTGCTGATGATGATGAGTGTTGTTTAACTGCATTAGCATGCTCATCTCTCCTAACACTGATGCGATGATTACTCATACCTATGTAAGAAGCTTTACAATTTTTACATGAGATTTGATAGACACCATGAGATTCAAGAGGGATTGAATCCTTAGGCTTGGTTATTATATTGCTGATCTTTTGATGAGCAGAAAATGCTGTATCTATATTATAGCGTTTTAATATACGTCCGATACTGTCTGTAGTTCCTTTTACATATGGAACACAAATCCTAATAGCTGACTTATCATCTTTTTGTTTCCTATTTTGTCTATTTTGGGCTTGAAATAAGGCTTTTTTTATAAATTTGTAATTATAACTATTTGCTAATAAAACACTATTAATATGATTTATTTCTTCTTTCAGATGTGTGTCATCTGAAAGGTTAATTGCTCTATTTAAAAGAGTTTTGGCTACAGAAACTATCTGAGTTGGGTGATGATGAGAATGGAAATGTAAATATCTGTCTCTGTGTGTATCCTTTCTGTAAATAGAAAAAGATAAACTATTTGGTGTTCTGGTGACTAGAACATCAAGAAAAGGGAGTTTTCCATCAGACTCTGTCTCCATTGTAAATTTAATATGAGGATGCATATTATTTAAATGTAAGAAAAAATCATCTAATGTATTTTTTCCATGTTGCCATATGACAAAAGTGTCATCTATGTATCTGAGCCAAATGAGAGGTTTTAAAATGATGATTCTAAAGCACGAGTTTCTATATATTCCATGAATAAATCAGCTATTACTCCTGAGATAGGTGAGCCCATAGGAGTACCAAAAACTTGTCTGTAATGCTGTCCATTGTATACAAAATATGTATTTAAGAGACAATGTTTAATCAAAGCAATAATATGGTCTGGTAAATTGCAACGTTGTGAGATTATATTTAAAGCTTCATCAATTGGAATGTTTGTAAACAAAGACACGACATCAAAACTGACCAGAATGTCACTAGCATTAATTTTTAAACTTTTTAAAAACAAATAGTTATAATTACAAATTTATAAAAAAAGCCTTATTTCAAGCCCAAAATAGACAAAATAGGAAACAAAAAGATGATAAGTCAGCTATTAGGATTTGTGTTCCATATGTAAAAGGAACTACAGACAGTATCGGACGTATATTAAAACGCTATAATATAGATACAGGATTTTCTGCTCATCAAAAGATCAGCAATATAATAACCAAGCCTAAGGATTCAATCCCTCTTGAATCTCATGGTGTCTATCAAATCTCATGTAAAAATTGTAAAGCTTCTTACATAGGTATGAGTAATCGTCGCATCAGTGTTAGGAGAGATGAGCATGCTAATGCAGTTAAACAACACTCATCATCATCAGCACTCTCACTCCATACTATAGATTCAGGTCATAAAATAGATTTTTCTAGTACCAGGATCATATCCAGATGTGATAATCTCTACCAATGCAAAATCAGAGAAGCCATTGAGATACTTAAAAGGCCAGATTGTATCAATAAGCGAGATGATACGTGCAAACTTCCTCCTATTTGGAAAGATTTCTTTAAAAAACATTCTTAAATTTAACATTTTTGCTATTGGTGGGATTTTTAATGTTTTATTCAAACCAGTGATTGTAGCGCCTCTACAACCGTCTTTCTACCTTTTTATAACTCTGTGGATGGCTTGTGTGACCAAGTCGAAACATCAGTATATTGATATTAAAAGTTTTTAACACGGATGAACCCGCAAAATATGTATTTTATATATTTAACCCGTGCAAATCTTCGTTTTAACATATATATATATATATCCTAGATAGAAATGGCATTTATATGAACTTCTGCATTAACTTCCATCTCTGATAAGTGCATGTCTGGAAACTAGTTTTGGTTATTTTGTTCAGAATGAATTAATCAGTTTTGATCATGAGGACAACATGAAAGAAGAAGTTCCAAATATGGAAGAGGAAAATAATGATGATTAAGAAAAGGAGAAGGTTATGTATAATACTAGGTCATGGTGTGCTAACACCACATTCAATATTTCCCTTCACTGAAAGATCAGGTATCATTGTCAATAACGATAGAGAAGCTAAAATATTAAAATAGATTGAATTGATGACACTTTATATCAAAAGATAATATAGAAACAAATAATTATACAAAATTTTTTTTAAGAATGTGCATAAGCCAAAAAAAAAGCTGGAAATCATTATAAAGAAGTTAAAGCTGTTTTTTGAAGAAATTATACTGCAAAACATCATTAAAATAAAATATCAAGACAGTGTCCGATCAGAAAAACAATTCTAATAACTCATATTATTTGAACTAATGACAGGTGCAAGATATGTTTTAGCTATAAAATTTCATTTTTCAGATAAAAAAATAATTAATAAAAATAACCACACAAATCCAAAATTTTACAAGTTTTAAGAAATTATGAAATATTTGAGAAAATGCTTTGCATTTTTACTTATTCCAAGTGATACTCAATTTGGATAAAAGTCTAATGTTCTCAAAAGCGTGCATTATCTGGAAAATCGATATTGCTAAGAAGTGGGCTCACTTTTTGGCAGTAGCAGTCATACACAAACATGTGTAGCTAAAAATTGTGCTTTCACCAAAATTAATGTTTATAAGAAAAAGCTTGATCATCATGGTGTGGTTTAGTATAATCTTAAGGCCACTGATTTTTTGGCTTAAGATTCCTAAATGGAATTCTAGCTATGTGGAATCTCACTTTGAACTATAAAGTGGAACTATTATATTCAGTTCATAAATTTGGTAATCACATACCACATAAACGACCAATCAACAAATCATATGATAATTATTATTAAAGTATACAAGTGATTTCAGTGTTTCTTTCATTAACAATATTTTTTTAAATTAATATTTAAAAAATAGCTTATTTATAATGACATTAAAATGGACAACACAATCTAAATAAGTGCAGAATATTTTAAAGTATTCATATGGATTACAGCATCTTTAGGAATAACTTTTATATTTATTGTTTATCTTAATATTCAATCTGTTTTCTATACTAATAATAACAATGCATATATTTTAATAAATAGGTACTATTTCTCTTATCTGATAATACTTTTCTATTTCCGTCATGTTATTTTTATAACTGAAAATAAAATTTTGAATGATGAAATAAGTAAGGTTCTTGCTTGAATGCATTTCACTAATAAAAATATAATAATTCTTACATTTGTTAAATCAGTTTTATCCAAACCAACACACACACACACATATATATATATATATAATTATAAGGACTTGAATTCAGACTTTCCTGCTCTCTACAGCTATCCAAACTATCTTATACAGCTGATACACATGAACACATACATGTAAAAAAGATAAATGATCTTCAATAAACATATTTTGTGCTAAACCAGCACTCATCAGTTGGTTCAGAACACCATCTCCAACACATATATGCAATCAATGCTCAGTTTATATTAAAATAGAAAATATTCAAGCTTTAATGATAAGCTTCAATATTTTCCACTATTCAACTCCCCAGCCAGCCATCTCATTGAAAATTCAAGGATGAAATACCCAAAGCCCCCATCAATGCCAATACTATTGCCATACCCATGTTGACCTTAAGTCAATCTGTTCCTTAACACATAGGACCTTAATATGTACTTTATTTATACAGCAGGATGGACAAAATACAGGCTAAATATGTAATATTTAACATAAACAGAGTGCTGATTGTATATGTGTTGGAGATGGTGATCTGGGCCAACTGATGAGTGCTGGTTCAGCATAAAATATTTATATGAGATCATTTATTTTTTTCACATGTATGTGATAGGGATTGGATAACTGTACAGAGCTTAAAATTCTGAGTCAAAGTTCTTTATAATTACTTTATGGTTTGTATAGACAATGTACATGTATTATATATATATATATATATATATTTAATAATAATATTATATATATATATATATATATATATATATATATATATATAAATTATTATTTTGGGGAATAAACAATGTGTTATTTTGCATTACAAACTGATATTTTGACAAACTAGCATTCACAATTGTCAAGGTTGACTTTTGAAAGAAAAATTATTAGATCTCAAACAGTAGCATGACCAAGTGCAAGATGAGAAATGAGATTCAACTTGAAGTAGTTCAGCATTCACAATATGAGGCTTATCAAAATGTTTATTTTCCTCCATTTTTTCACCTATTAATTTTAAGTTAAAGAAGACAGAGATAAATTGAGAGGTTTCCACATAGCTGGAATACATTGTGCTTTGTCAGCCCTATTTAAACCAGTAGGTCTCTTTAATATTTCAATTGACTCTTTTGTGGTTCTTAAATCATACCTTTCCAAATTAGCAAGTATTTTTGCATTGTCAAAATCAGGTTTGTGACCAATTTCTAAAAAATGGGAAGTAAAAACTGATGTCTTAAATTTCTGATTAAAAGCATTTAAATGTTCCTTAATTCTGACATTTATTCATCTATTAGACTGGCCTACATAGCTTTTTGAGCACAGCAAACATGGAATTTCATAAACTTCCTGATGTTCCAAAAATACTCTGTCTTTAGATTTATGTAAAAAATCACCAATTTTCTTGCCAGTAGAAAAAGTTGTCTTTATATTAAAAGTAGATAGTCTTCTACTGATCTTATCAGTAACTTATTTAATATAAGGCAAAACCACTATATTATAAAATGAATTCTATCCCCCCCCCCTAGCATCAATTCTCTGTCAAGCCTTACATATGATGTTTCTAATCATTAGAAAGTAGAATATTTTTTGTAAGTTCTATTTCTTGAGAAATTTCTTTAGAAATTGGTCACAAATCTATCTCATTTTGACAATGCAAAAATACTTGTTAATTTGGAAAGGTATGATTTAAGAACCATGAGAGAGTGAATTGAAATATTAAAGAGACCTACTGTTTTAAATATGGCTGATGAAGCACAATGTATTCCAGCTATGTAGAAACCTCTCATTTTATTTCTGTCTTCTAATATTAACTTAAAATTAACAGGTGAAAAAACTGAGGAAAATAAACATTTTGATAAGCATCATATTGTGAATGCTGCATTACTTCAAGTTGAATATCATTTCTCACCTCGCACTTGGTCATGTTACTGTTTGAGATCTAACGATTTTTCTTTCAAAAGTCAATCTTGACAATAGCGGATGCTAGTTCATCAAAATATCAGTTTGTAATGCAAAATAACACATGGTTTATTCCCAAAAATAATAATTTATCTATATCATAGAACCATGACAACATTAAATATAATATTATATATATATACACATACATATATGTAATAATAGCTTATAATGTAGTGATTATACTTAGGTGTAATATTGTGAGTAATCTTCTCTTCCTAGATGCACTATAAAATAGGTACTTGTTTATCTCTAAATGTTTTAAATGCATAGATGATCTATCTTATTCTTTAAATAAATGAACATTTATTGACTATGCTTAAATTTAGAGCTTTTTCATCTTGTGAAGTGATTTTTAAATTGGAATATATGTAATAATTAATAGTATAGCAATTTATACACATGAAATATTGTGGCAGGAAACTACTCTCACACATGCGCAGTATAAAATCGACACTTCCACATGTTTTTAAAGCATAGATGGTATATATGTATGTACTTAAGTACTTACACAAAAGCTTCATAAAAACTCTTGCCCTAAATATTGATTAAAAACATATTAAATGAGATATAAACATAATATTAATTTCATTACAAATTTATTGATTGCAATATAGATTTAATTTTTAATAAAAAATGTTGATGGAATTGAGGTTTTTATTGTATCTCTTAAAAATTTGAGTTATTTCTTAGAATAAATTTTTAAGATGAAAATCATTATATATATATATAAAATTCCACAAGAGAAAGCATTTAAAAACTCTATTTAGAAATTATCCCCATCCCTTAACCATTTTCAAATTATTGTTTCCCCTCAGTGAGGTGCTGGTATCTGAAATATCCTAGCATCTCACTGAGAAGAGCCAATATCTTGAAACTGGTTTGGGAATGAGAATAATTTCTAGATAGAGATTTTAAATGCATTCTCTTGTGGAATTTATTGATAAAACTTGTTAGAGCTATAAGCATACTCATTATTTTATTTTATGATTATAAGCTTATCAAGTTAAGTCATGTAATATGTTGATTTTATTTACTATTATATATATCTGTAACTTATTAAAAATAATTATTTAATATATTTAATACATTATATTTTTAGGTGGTATTTTTATATTAGTATAGGAGTAAAAATGTAATATCTTTCAATAAATGTACATTATTCAAAGTCTAATATATATATAAAATAAAATGTCCATTATGAAATAAATATTGGAATAAAAAATAATAATAAATATAATGATAATAATATATTACAAAAGGTATTATAATCCATATAAGTATTTTCAGTTAATCACTTATAATTCTTTAACTGTCATTTCAATTCAAATAGAGTAGAAATAAATATCACAAATTCATATCCTATGATTTCTGAATTTTAATATTAGCAGATTGTTGATTAATTATACATTTTATTTCTATTTATAAAAATTTCCTCCTTAATTTTTCTTTTATTATGGTTTCTCTCATGATGAAGAATTTTAACATTTTCAATATCAAAATTAAAGGTAAACTTGCATGTTTTTTCAAGATCAAAGAAAACAGAAGTTGTTACCTAATTATTACTACTCTTATTTTTTATACACTTATATAATAATGATGCTCTTTTAATCTTTTCTTCAGACTGCATCTTGGTTTACCCATGTTACTGTTAAAATTCAAGAACCATGGATATGAATTGATGATGTTTACTTCTGCTATATTTTAATTAAAATGACAGTTGAGGAAGGTTAAGTGATTAACTAAAAGTACTTCTATGAATTATAATACTTTTTATATTATATATTTTTTCAAATTAAATAATGTAAAATGTTCAATTTATATGTATGTAAAAGCAAATATTTTAATATACAAAATAGAAATTGTAAAAGTAAAAGATATATATTATAAAATAAAAGTTTACAATATTGTATTCATGAAATATATATATTAAAAAATATTAAAAGTCTAAAATATTGAAATGTTTTAAAATAAAAATTATGAGATATTCATTATAAAGCCTAAAATCTTGCCCAATAGAAAATGACAAAACTCTGCATTTGCAATTTTACATTAAATAATAATTTCCCATGATTCCAATTTCCATCTATATATATATATTGTAATAAATTAATAAATGTTTGATGATTTAAAAATGGAAAATGTTTTCATTGGCTTAAATATCACTATTGTAGCTTACCACTTTCAATGTTACTAGTATAGCTTTGTACACTTAATTTTGCTAAAATCTTATATGTATTTGTTTAGTTTATAGGATTCATAACTTATATTCAAAAAATATGTATTTAAGATATTACAATAAAACATTCTTTCCTCTAATAGTGATAAATAGACAAGCAGATTTGAAGCTACTATTATTTTAAAATAAAAAGAACTAAATGAAAAGATTAACTACTGCAGTACAATACATTGGTCATATTAATAAAGAATTCATATTTCATACATATATAAAAGCTGAAAATATATAATACAAATACAAAAATTGTTTTGCATTAACAAAGTACTCATTGGAATATGATATCAAAGCTACATACTAAAATTATTCTCCTTTATTATATACATAAAGAAATTATAGATCAATATATATTTTTTGACTATGCATATAGATCCACAATATTGGATTAACATATAATTTATTTTCAGAATGGTTTGGACAATTATAAATTAGCTTATAAATATGAGTTGTACAACAAAATGAGTATTAATAATGTTGTTGACAAAAAATTTAAAATACAGTTTACCACCACACTATCATCATCTTTAAAAAATCGTATATATATATATTAAATAAACAATGAGAATTACCAATTGCTCAACAAGCTTTGTGATAAATGCTTAGCCAGAGAAAGCATTTAAAATATCTTTGTCAGGAACTCCCTCCCCCCAAACCTCTGACCATGGTTTCGTGCTGTGGCACTCCTCAGAGAGGTGATAGGATAGCTTCAGACACTAGATCTAAAAATACCAACCCAAAGCCACCATTTATTTAAAAGTTTTTTCCACTCAATAGATAACTTTTAGATAAATGCTGGCTTTGGGTTGGTATTTTTAGATCTAGTGTCTGAAGCTACCCCAGTGCCTCTCTGAGGAGTGCCAAAGCATGAAACTATGGTCAGAGGTTTGGGGAGGAGGTTCCTGACAGAGATATTTTAAATACTTTCTCTGGCTAAGCATTTATCACAAAGCTTGTTGAGAAATTGGTAATGCTCATTGTTTATATCTTACAAGCTTAAGAAAATGGGGTCATGTGATATATGACTATTTTTATATATATATTAAATGTTTACTATTTCTTTTAATCATGGCTATTTTGTTATACTACTGACATTATTAAGTTTTATTTAATATTTTGTAACAACAAAAATTATTATTTCTCCTAAGATAAAAATATTGATCATAATGGACGGTAGGAATACCAGAAAAAAAGATCTATTTACCATGTAATTAAAAATAAACTTTGATCATATCTAATAATTAATTCAATAAAAATAAATTTAAAATGTGTACATTAACTAAAATATAACTTAATACTTACCTAATTTTTACTTCTGTAAATATTTGCTGTAATAGAATTATCAATTTATCAAAATATTTATAAATATAAATAATATCAGTAAAAAAAATTCAAACATTTTCACTTATATTATTAAAATTATAGTAATTAATTGCATATATATATATATATTAATCTAATTTTTCAATATAAATAATACATACAACATGCATACTAAAAAAAGCTTGTTTAATACATTAAAATAAAAATGTTAAATATGTTGACATAGTATGCTGAGCTGCTTTCAGCTAACTAATAGTCAGATAATAGTAGTTATACTCACATCTATAATTATCCTCTTGGATAATTATAGTTATGAGTATAATTATTAGTTAGTCAAAAGCATGCTCACCATATTATGTTAACTTATTAACATTTTTATTTTAAAGTATTAAACAAGATTTTCTTAGTATACATGTTTTTTTAATAAAAATATAGGAAAATTTATTCTGAAATTTGGCTACAACTCATATGATCAAATTATTGATAGGATACATTAAATGGTATTTAAGAAAATGAAAAGTTCAATGATGAAACATCCAGCACTACACAATCTAAAAGGATTCAAGGTTCATAGGAGCCAAGGTAAGGGCCCAGAATTTGATGATATCTTGGAAATTGGTGACTAAGCTTGTATGACTTGAAATATATAAAGATAACACCAAAGTTATGTTCATGGAAAAAAATCTACAGAATTACATAGGTAAATCAGACCCCTCAGTATGAATTCCAAGGTCATAATGCCCAGGGTCTAAAGGATAGGCTTGAGGAGGGAGGCAAAAATAATCAATCCCAAAGAAATGCACACTAGCCAGTCAGTCATTTCCAGAATAAGAATTTCCATCTAGCTATGCAAGGCACCATCCCTAGGAAGGCATAACAATCAGTCTTTCATGTGGCTTTAAAGATGTAGGGTGGGGCCAAATTCTGGTCCCTCTTCTGAATTTTTTTAAATTTTATCAATATATAAATCAAGTGGATGATCCAGAGCATGATTATAGGTGAGCCAGCAACGGGTGAATCATAGCATAAATAATATGAACATAGAGGCTATAAAGTCTGGAAAAGGGTTAGCAATCATAGCATAAATAATATGAACATAGAGGCTATAAAGTCTATGTAAGGTTGAAGGGAAAGGTAGTGGCAGAGGAGATGTAGAGAAGTTTTTTCCTCTGAGGAATAGGGAGCAAATGGAATCAATGCTTGAGAAATATCAGTGATGTACAAGAAAATGTTTCATAGGCAAGGCATTCAGGTTAATTTTGACACAGGAAATCAAAGAATTTGGGGTCAAGGAACCCTCGCTTAAATTTCTTGAGAAGTTTAAAACTATTGGAATTATATAATCTAATTTTTGTTTAATTAGGCCGCACTTTGCATTAAAAAAAGGCAGAAAATAGTGACAATTATCTAAAATATAATGCATCAAAAAACAAAAAAAAAATAAAACAACATAAAGTGGACAATAACAAATTAAAAAATGTGAATTACCTTAGACTTAAATTTCTTCCGTTTGTACATACTTTATTTTACTTTAATGAAACGTAATTCTTCAAAATTCAACTGATGACTAAGAAGAAGCTTTTTTTTTCAATAACGATACCTTTTTTTAATTTTAAGCTTTTTTTTATTGTATGTTTATTGCTTATTATATATATATATATTGAATCTGTGATAATAAGTTAAGCTTTGCCATAGAAAATAATTTGAAATGTTTCTTTTTTATAGAAATTCTTGATTTCTGAGATATTTTGGAAAACTAAACAGGTCATATAAACAGGTCATATAAATATGTCAACATTTGACATGTGATTTAAATGAAGAATAATTTTAAACAAATTAAAATAAAAGTTTTAATTATGAAATTTTTAATTTAATTATAAGATTTTATTAACATAAACTGTTTGTAATATTTAAAAGTTAGAAATATTTCACTTTTAGTGAAAGCAATGTTATTCAAATCCTAAAAAATTTCAATCTAAGATGATTTGCAATACAATAAAACACGTATATATATATCTATTTTTAAAGAGAGGAGAAATTCTTTTTTTGCTCGTAAAGATCAAATTCATTATTAATAAGTAAATTTTCTTATATTTTTGATAAAAAGTTGATTTGAATTGTATTCATTTTTTATTTTAAAAATCACATGATTTTTTTACAATTTATAATTTCAAATAATCGAAAAGGAAAATATTAAAAGCAGAATAAGTCAATATAACAACCAGTACTTTAAAAACAGTGATAATGCAGTACTATAGTTTTGAAAGAGTAATGTTTAGGATAATGAATAGTTTGGATAATATACGTTTATGATAGTTACAATCAGTGTAGAAGATAAATCAGTTTTCCTGTAAATCATTTAACTGTAATTTTGCGAATAAAAAAAAAAAGAGGGGGGGGGGGTACAAATATTGTGGATAAATTTATTAAGAAGCTGTTTTCAATTATTAGATTGGAAATGTTTAAATAAAATAATTAACATAATAATAAAAATAATTATGTCAATCTTTATTATAAAAATCATATTTATGAAAATAATTTTTAATAATTTCTTTATTAATTCTCATTTTATTTGTTACTATTTTTTATTATCAGTAAATATATATTTTATTAAGAGGGAAACTGAAATAATAATTATATCTTAAATATCAATTCTTCTTTTCTTGTTTTAATACGGTCAGACTGATATCCAATAATATTAATGATTTTTCTTAAACCAATGAATATAAGTGGTATCTATGAATGTTCTATGAGGAGAAAAGAAAGAGATATTACTATCCAGCTGTTCAGAACTATTGTTATGCAAATGAAGCCTTGATTAATTAGCCAGCCAATTACTGAAGCAATGTCATCCTCTTCTAAACCGTGACAGATGGTACCCAGTTCTCAATATGGCGACATTATTAAACCAAAGTGAAAGAGGGGGGGGGGAGGAAGATGATGAAAAATCATAATAATAATAAAAAAACTAATAAAAATTCACAGCTTTGATCTGATTATATTGTATGCCCCATCAACGGTTTTGCCGCAATCACACCTGAGAACTTTTGAAAACTTAAGAGATATTTTATAGTCTTTTTGGCTCAAAATAACAAAACAGATGTTTGACTGACATTAGAATCTCCCCTTCTCCTATTTCTTGATGATTCTTTTTCATCAATCCCTGAGATGAGACTGATTAACTATAATCCTAGCTGAATATTTCCTAGTAGAATTAAAACATTTTCTATCTGACATTTTATAAAGTGTATTCAAGCCTCTCACTTAAAATTACAAGACAGGCTAATAATGGATCAATTACACCAACAAGTGAAAAGAAATCTATTTACTACACAGGATCTCTACTGGATAGAGATCTCTCCAGTTTTTTTTTTTTTTGTCAAAAAGAAAGAAAAAAATAATAAGAGTTCTTTATAAAGAAAACATAAATTAACATTCACTAGAAATAACAAGTCACATGATTGTACATCTGTTCTAAAGAAAATGCTTAAAATTACACGCACTTACACACACATCTATATATAAACACGTTTATAGATTTGCATCAGTTATGTATTAATAATTTTTTAATATTAAATAAATTCACTACTTGAGCAGCCTATTATGTATATAATGGATAGCAAGTAACTCTAAAACATTCAGTTAATTGTTGGAAAGTGTAAAAATATGATGTACCCACCAAACTAACATAAACTTAATTATATGTATATAAAAACATTCTAATCAAAAGTAAGTCGTTTCATCAATTCAGATCACTTTGTTCAAATGCCTTGATGATTATTTGACATTTAATAAATAATTTATGCAAGCATAATTAACCTGAAAGTAATGTTATGACAACTTTTTAATCCAAATAAAAGGAGTCCTATTTGTATCACTACCAGACTTTCTTATTTAACGTGACTTAGAATTTATTTCAATGACATTTTTTATTTAAAATTAAAACAAAAACTGTTCAGTCACTACCTGTAATTGACATGAGTGCCATATTTCTATTTTGGTTTTGATTTCTCCAACTGCTCCATTTATGTCAATATTTTATTTTATTTTCTAAAAAATAGCAACTGAAAACATTAAATTTTCATTAGAAAAAATAAAAAAATAATATCTTGTAATTGTTTAATGTTACACAATATTTCCTGGTAGTAAGAAAAAAAACATTGGAAATTCGTTACTTTAAAATTATATATAATATCATTATAAAAATAAATACTTACATTATTAATATTTCTGCATTTTTCATATATAAAAAATATTTAATATTTTTTTAAATATTCAGGGGCATCTGGTGCTTAAAGGGAGTGAAAATTTGTAATAAGAGACATATAATTGAATTATTATTAATATTTTCATAAATGGATAAAATGTTAATCCAGGAAGACTAGGAAATGAAAGATGCTAGATTAAAGATATAACACCTGTACTTACCTCTTTTCTTAAAAAAATATTCTGCCTATTTTTCAATAGAATTTCATGATATATTCTAATATTTCCTTATTCTACAATGAAATAAATATCAATAAAGTTCACCTTGCTAATTTCATTAGTAATTTTTTCCACCTATTCTATTGATATCTATAAATTTTAACCTTGTCCTTTTAATTTATTTTTCTCATCCTTTTCCAAACTTTCTGATTAATATCCTATTATTATAAATTATATTACAAACTTCATATTAATTCTTTCAAGATTTTTTATCCATCACCTTTAAAAATTTCACCTTATATATTGCTTTTATAATTTCTTTGTTTCCCTACCTATTTTACCCAAACAGATATTTTATTAGGTTAGTTACTTCACATCACAAAATACTCTTTTCACTTTTATTGCATCTTTCATCTTTTTTACTAATGTCTTTCATTTCTTCAACATTTTCTTATTTAACAATTTGATTCAAGTAAGTATTAAATAGCATATACTTTTCTTTGCTCTCGATTCTTTATTTAACTAATGCTACCTAACATTATAATTTTCATGCTTCAGTTCATAAATAAAATTATATATATATATATTTAAATGAATTATCCATTATATTTTTCACTTTTTTCTATGCACCATTTCATTAATCTTTTATTGCTAATGCTAAAGATGTTTAAAACTATTTTTAATAACAATATCAGTTCTTTCAACTTTTTTTTTTTAATATTCTCAGTTTCAATTTCTCAAAAGCCTCATTTCATTTTTGATTCAGTTCTTTATATTTTAATTCCACCATTACAAAATAGTAATCTCAACATATATATTAAATTATACATATTGTTTCAAAATCTTCTTTGAATCAATGTATAATCTAAGTGAAAGCTATTACAATTATTCAAAGAAGCTTTTCATTTTTTTTTGCCATGATTCTTAAGCCATGTATCCATTACCATGTTATTTTTCTATAAAACTTTTCACATTCTCTCATATTTATTCTGAAACATCATAGTATTTTATCATTTCTTTCATGTTCTAACATAGGGATTTCAATAACCAGTATATTACTTATTCCTTTTCAACTATTTTCAATTTTATCATACGTTTTTATTTCATGGTCTAGTTGCTATATACATTTTGGAAGTTTCCAACACTTATTAATTTAAAAAAGCTATTTAAATAACTATTTTGTTTTTGAATATAGAACAATACCCATTTCATTAAGTCTGCTGCTAATTCAGAATAATACACTTTTGCTCACCATCTCAAACTATATACCTCACAGATTCATATTGTATAAGAATTTTCTTTTCATATCTGACAAAAACTTTTTTTTGTTTATTTGTAACCCAAATATTCAACATGTATAGGTTTACAAATTACTTATTTAGTTTCAATGTTTGTGGATATATTGTAACAAAGTACTCAATCTTAAGAAATTATTCTTCTGTTGTGTTATTATTCCATTTGCTTTTCCAAAAAACTCAAGTATACTTTCAAATCTATTTCCCCTGCATATAATGTCATGACGTACAAACTTTTATATGCCATATTCTTATATAATTTGATTATCCAAATACATTTTTATATTCAGAACTTTCTATAGTAAAAAAGTTAAAATTAAATTTTTATATTTACGAATTTTATGTATTTAATATGTAAATACTGTAAAATATCCCCCAAATGAAGTTAAAATAAGTACTTGTTATTGTACGAAAATAGGAGTTATTTAGCTATTATATTTTTACTACATGAAAGCTCCTGGAATGAAATCATGTTTATTTATATATATATATGAGGGGGTGAAAAATAACCGGAATCATTCTCTGGTTTGTGAACCTGTTGTCATATATGCTTCACCTGTTACATACTTCTTGCAAAAACCCTTATGTACCAATCTGCCAAATGACATCACATTGTGAAATCATGGTGCCATGTAACACATTGTTGTGTACAGTGCATTGTTACCAACTCTTTAATAATGACTAAAAAGTTCGATAATGTAAAATTCTATTTTCATTTAAAAAAATTAAGAGAAAAGTTGTAATGCTTGAAACAGGTTAAAAGAAAGCTGATTTCATAAAAACACAAATTTATGAGTGGTTGTATTGAAATGTTAAATTTACCATGTCCCTAATAAGCATCGAAACTGAAGACCAAAGTCAAAACAATGTTTATTATTGTCTTTTTTGACACAAATGGTATTTTTCTCTCAAATTTATTTTGTAACAGTCGGGCATTTTATCTGAAAGTTTTGAAATATTAAATAAAGCAGTGAAATGTAAACATCCTGTTTTTGGCAAAGAAAAGAGTGCAAACTTCACCTCCACAAAATGTCATCTCTCAAAACTTTAATTTTAAAACAATTTTTAATTAAATTTAGCATAATCCTGCTTATCTATCAACCATATTCAATTGATGTCACTTCTTGTGATTTATTTAAAATTTCTCTAATGAAAAAATATCTCAATATATATTTTTTTTGCAGACTTAGAAATGATAAAAAAATGACAGAGATGTTAAAAGACATCATTTTGCATTTACTATCAGACGTCTTTGAAATGTGAAAATTATGGTTAGACTGGTGAATTGCATCAAATAGATTATAAATAAAAATTGATTTATTAAAAAGAAAAAAAAACTTAATTTAAAAACTGAAAATTAAAAGTTGTTTAACACATATAATATATCGCACAGATGGAATGAAAACTTTAAAAGTATTATTTTCTTTTTTTTAAAAAAAAAAAAGTATTTGAACGTACTTTTTTTTAAAAAAAGTATAAGATCTAAAAATAAAATATTTTTGTTAAAAGATTCCTATGTAATCTCAGTAAATGGAAATGATTGTTTTATAAATTAAACAAAAAGCAAACTAGCCCTTGGGCCTCTTACATAAAAAAAGTCAGATGAAAGATATAAATAAGAGAACAAAAAAAATAGATGTCCAATAGAAGCAGCAAACCAATGCTCAGACCTTAATAAAAATGATTGGAACAGGAAACTATGTTCAATGAATCTGGAAGATTACTATAAAAAGAAAAATATCCAAATTAAGAACAGTTCCAGCTTCATTTTTTTTGAGAGGGGTGATAAGATGCACTTGTCACACTCTCTCACTTATTTAAAATGAAATAACTGTTGAATTATGAATGGTATTGTTGCAGACCCCGAATCATATGGATAATGCAATTAAATAGTATCAGGATTGAACCAGCTAAGGCTGCCTCCAGATTGAGAACTATGGTATGAACAACAGACCAGTCTTCCATGAAATTATAACTAATAAAGTCTTTGCGGGAATTGGAAGCAGGAACCGGGAGCTCTTCTACTATAAGATATGAACTGAATTTTTTAAAAAAAAAAGTAATTAAGAACTTTCGTTAAGATTTGACAAGCTAAATCTAAATTTTAAAATGAACTTTAATCTGACTTAATATTTCAAAATCAGTTATTGATGTTTAATTTTAAATATTTTGAGTTTGCTGACTTAATCATTTCCATTTTTTTATTTATTGACTAAATTATTTAAATGTATTAAATTTAAGTTGGGTATAGATGACTGCATAGATTCGTTAACGTTTAATTATTTTTTTAATTTTCATATTGATTAAAATATATAGATATTTGGTAAATACGATACCTCACATTGCGTATCTAAAAATGTATTTATTTGAATATCTTTTAAGTTGTTAGTGTCAATGCGGCATCTTATGATGAATGCCATTGGGTTTCTTGTAAATTTCCCTCTGCAATTCCATCAATAACTTTGTATTTTAATCATTTATGTTTATTTTAAAGGGCTTTTATTTCAGGCTATTTGTTTCATAGTTAGGTCAATGCTGGTGGAGGGATATGTGTATTTATATCAATGTAATGTGAAGTGTGTTTAGCATACAGGGCAACATGCCCAACTGAATTCATGACCCAAAGATATAGTCATTGCATTGCAATGAACACAGACATATTTCCTGCACCATTGACCCCTTTTTAGCTCTATGGATGGGGACAATAAGTTGACAGTAAGACCACTCCCCCCCCATACATAGCATTTCTTTTTAATTATTTTATATACATAATTCCTTCGCTAGACAGATGCACATTCCTGTACTGGATGAGGATCATGTCTCTCAAATAATATCATGCTGTCAGATGCACATTCCTGTACTGGATGAGGATCATGTCTCTCAAATAATATCATGCTGTCAGATGCACATTCCTGTACTGGATGAGGATCATGTCTCTCAAATAATATCATGCTGTCAGATGCACATTCCTGTACTGGATGAGGATCATGTCTCTCAAATAATATCATGCTGTCAGATGCACATTCCTGTACTGGATGAGGATCATGTCTCTCAAATAATATCATGCTGTCAGATGCACATTCCTGTACTGGATGAGGATCATGTCTCTCAAATAATATCATGCTGTCAGATGCACATTCCTGTACTGGATGAGGATCATGTCTCTCAAATAATATCATGCTGTCAGATGCACATTCCTGTACTGGATGAGGATCATGTCTCTCAAATAATATCATGCTGTCAGATGCACATTCCTGTACTGGATGAGGATCATGTCTCTCAAATAATATCATGCTGTCAGATGCACATTCCTGTACTGGATGAGGATCATGTCTCTCAAATAATATCATGCTGTCAGATGCACATTCCTGTCAACATGGTTTTATGCTAGCATCTTCATATTGCATTGGTTGTGACTATATTTTTGGAAGAAGGCGTTGGTTTGACTACAAACTTTTAGTCTGAGATTCAATGATTGTTTTAAAAAAGTTTTTTAGCTGAGAAATCTATGTAGCCTATCTATACTCAACATTCTAAAGTAAAATTTATTAAAATGTCCATCTGTGCGGACTGTTTAAAAATAGTAATTTAAACTTTAAAAGTTAATATTAAAATCCAAAAATAATATATTTTATTCCTCAATTTTATTTATATGTGTGTGGATTACTGGCAGTGGCTTATTTTTTTTTTTAATATTAATATATTT
Source organism: Epiperipatus broadwayi (assembly GCA_028023455.1). NCBI lineage: Eukaryota > Metazoa > Onychophora > Udeonychophora > Euonychophora > Peripatidae > Epiperipatus > Epiperipatus broadwayi. The sequence continues at coordinate 2,745,548 of JAQFVV010000004.1, forward strand.
CAAGAATATAAATCTTTATTAAAACTTATAAGAATTTATATTATAAATTATCTCTGCTGCTCCCTAAGCTAGTGACTAGGGCTGATGGTCTTTAACAGCACGTATCTGCCTACTATATAAATTTTCCAGGTTCAAATGGCCTGATGGCACCCTGTATGGCAGATACAATAAGACTCTATTTTCCTGACCGTTATACTAACAATCTGACTTTATAGTCATATAGATCTGGAATCAGGTTAGTAATGATATAATTTAGTAATAAGGAGAAATTCTTTGTTTGCTGTATTTGTTTGATAGAATCAAGTGGTGTACTGGCCATAGAAAAAAGGTGTTTATTATTAGAATAGAACAGAGATTGGTTTGGATTTAAAACCTTAGGGTATTTTTATATTTCAGATTATTAACTTGATAATAATAAAGGAATTAAAGGAGACTGCTAGGCATTATTACAATGATTACAACTCCAAATTCCAAATCCTCATTGATAAAACCCAGAAAATTATTTGGGTAGGGGATTAATACATAGCTAGTGATTACTAATTAGCAAAATATACAATAGATGGAGCTAGAGTAGAGGAGAAATGATTTAGTTTTTGATTTTAATGCTGAACATACGTATCATGTAATGTGCATGCATTGGTGCAGTATATGAACTGTGATAATGAATAGCAATAAATAGAAGTAGTGACTACCATCAAAGACAAGTATGGTTTTTATACTAGGTTATGGTATTCTGTTAACTAGTTATCCCAAACTGCTTTTGTCTTGGGAACTTAATAAGCATTATATATATAATGATATACTTTGTGAGTTCATCTGTGTATGATTTTGATTATGAATATATAGACATATAGGCTTGATTTCACAAGCCCTCAACTGGGTGACAAATAGAATACTACAGTATGCCTACAATCATCTTTACAATGTTCTATTCATCACACAGTTGATAGCTTGTGTAATCAAGCCTAAATATTAGTATATTCATAATCAAAATCATACACAAATGACTCCCACAATGTAAATCATTTATATTTGTAAGCATGAAAATCTTTGTATTAACATACATATTTACATAAAAACAGTCAACTCTTAAACAATACCAATATCATTAATAATCAACAATGTCAAACTGTTGTCAAGACAAATCTCCTTCAGTCAATAAAGGTAGAAATTCACCTTAATCTATCATCTAATAGGTTTATGTAGGCATTAAAGACTACAACTTGACAACATGTATATATATATATATATATATATATGTCATGTGACATCTAACTTTCTATTATTACTATATATATGGAGAGGATTGAAGCCTGTCCATTAAAGTGCGTAGATTTGCTATCTTAATATAAACTGAGCAATAATTATATATGTGTGTGGGAGATGATGATGAGTGCTGGTTCAGCATGAAATCCGTATATTGGAGAACATTTATCTTTTTCACATGAATCGGTTATATTGATTAGAGTAGATGATTGTAGGTAGCTGAAAGTCTGGTTTCATATCCCTATTAATTACATCTAGGTTAAGTATATACATTATACTTATATTTCAATATTATATATATATATGAACAAGAGAAATAATTGATATAAGATTATAATACATTCAAAAATCAAAAATGATTTTTAGTATAAAATATTTTCTCTGTCTAATATTTTTAATTAAAATTTTCTAATCACAAATTATTACATAAATATGCATATAACATAATATCGACAAATATTGTGTTATAAAATAAATATTAGCATAAAAAACTGTTGTAAAACCACATTGCAAGTGTATGTAAATAAATATAAATAACTTCGTCTATTCATGTATCAAACTAGCGATGTATACATCTAAATTTAAGAACAGAACTTTAAATATACATATACAATACATATAATAAAATAATAATAAATATTGCAATGATTAAAACTTTTAAAAAGTATTCTGTAAGTATAGTTTTGAGACAATTCAACGTTTTTATAAGCATTCAATTTAAATATAACTTTAAAAACGAATAAGTAAGTAAAATGTCTGATTTTAATATATACTTCTGTGCACTTCTAAGTGATAGTTTTAAATACGATTTGATATTCTTAATGAAATAAGATTATGTGGTATATGTTTATTTATGAAAAGCTTCATTTAAGAGTAACTTATAAGATGATTAAAACATTCACAATCAATTATTGCTAAAAAGATGGGTAAATCCCTCTTCCCAGTATATTAATTGGCATAGAAGCTGTTGTGCCTATTACTTTGGCATTTGGATGTTTATATTCCCGAGCAAAAAGTGTTCACATAAAGTTTTGTTAAATACTCTCTGATTGGCTATTAATTTTAAATATATATTATTTGTTGATGTAGCATCAAATATGTATCAAAATAAATTGTTAAAATACGTAAATCAATACTAACAACAATTAAATTACTGCTTGATCATAACATTTCATTCTTTTCGGTAATATATAAATCACACAATATAAAATATTTTTATATATTAGCAATAATTGTATATGTATAATAAAAACAATACAGAAAAGCTTTTTTCGGCAAATAACTTTTTTGACCTTAGCAATATGATGGAACTAATTTAAAATTTTAATTTATATTGCATACATAGTAACAACTATATTTTTTATATATAAAATTAATTAGAACCAATTATAATAATAATACACTATGTAGAAAAAAAAAACCTATAAATATACACTACATAATTTTTCATTCATTTTTTATTAGTCAATTATCAGTTAAACTAATTTGTTTTACAAACATTCATGCAGTTATGTTTATTGTAATCAGTATAATCTGTTTTCCTTCTATTAGGTTTCTTAATATAGTTTAACATTTTTATATTTTTTGCACAATCTGTTTTATATCTGTATTTTAAATAATGAATATATAATTCAGATTTATCATCACTTCTATTTTATATATATATAATATTGAAATGCAAATGTATATACTTAACCTAGATGTAATTAAAAGGGATTTAAACCCAGAAGTTCAAGCTTATAAAATGGAGTGGATAGTTGTAGAAAGATTGAAAGTCTGAGTTCAAATCCCTTCTAAATATATAATATCTAACCTCTCTATTGGCATGTGTAATATAAAAACCACATAAATTATCATGTATCCAATATATTACTGACTATTAGTTCTTATATCTGTATTTTGCTTTATAGTCAAGGATTCTTCTAGTGATTTGGAAATAGCATCTCTGTTATAACCATGTGATTATTACTGTTTTTTTCCATCCCAGTTGAGGGAAAGTGTTATCTTTCAAAACTTCAGTACATTTACTTTAATTTTATTTTAATAAACATGGTTGCTCCCAAAAACATGATTTATAAAATAACTTTTTCCCATAAGAACATTCATTTCAATATATATATATATATTCATAGTATTATTTCCAGGAACTTCTGTATAATAAAAATATAATAGCTATTACAAGAAAACTCCTGGAAATAATACTATGAATTAATTTATCTGTGAAAAATTATATATGTATAGCAAACAAACATATATAATGATGAAATTGCACTACCATTAAGTCATATAGAATTATCAGTAATAGTGTCCATTCTATATGAGAGCAAAGCATTGAAAAGAATGCAGATAATTTTGATCTCTGCTTGGCTGTTTTATTCCAAAGTACAATTTGTATGCACATACATATGTTAATAAACAATCCTTAAGTTATCAATAATCTCAACCTGTAGTCAATGCATCCCCCTTTTAATAAAAAAGATTGCAACTTAATCAAGGTGGGTGAGATCAAAATTGTAAAGAAGTTTAAACAAATCTCATTAATCAAACAAATATAACCTGTTCTGAAAGCAGACTAATAAGTCAATTATACCTTCCAGATGTCATAGTAAATATATACTTTATATCAAATTTAGAAGTTATAAATAATTATTCTTTAGTATGCTTTCAGAATCAGAATGATATAATTGACTATTTATTAGTCTGCTTTTAGAACAGGGTATATTTCCCTGATTAATGAGGTTTGTTTAAACTTCTTTGCAGTATTAATCCCACACTCCTTGTTTAAGTTGCAATATTTAGGGTCTACATAAACATATCAGACCATAGATAAGATGGTATCACCTTTATTGTTAAAAGAGGTTGCCTTGACTATAGGCTGAGATTGTTAATAGATTATGGGTCAATTGTTATCATCTATATTTACAAACCTATTAAAACCTTGAGTAATTGCCTATTTGTTTTGGTACATATATACATACATACATAAAATAGCCAAATATTGGTTTTAATTAAAAATTTGATTAAATAAGATTTTGAGTACCATTCATACTCTTAATTAAAAAGTGTTTGGTTATTTTGCATATATCATTTCTTTTATTTTTTGAGTTTATAATATTAAACTTGAGTGTATCTGAGGAATCTCTGATTATAAAATAAAACATGTGTTATGTTAATATTGGAGATTAGTAAACCTTTGGATGAATATATCTGATACAAAATATAGATATAACTTTATACTTTACACATTGAATGAAATAATGTATCAATCATTGATTAAATATTTATATCTCTATGTGCTATGTAATACGACCAGTCATTGTCCAGAATAGTATTATAATGCTAAAAATACTATAGATATTACTATTAGTAGCTTTCCATCTCATATTTAGAATCATTAAGTTCTGATATTATAAAATTATGTATACTTATTGAAATTAAAATTCTTGGGTCATATTGAGTAACAGTTTTTTGTTTGAAAGATTTTAATTTTCATCATATAACTGAAAATCTTTGTTATATATATATATATATATATATATATATATATATATATATATATATATATATATATATATATATATTAAGGGAACTTAGACTTTCAAGATCCCTACAGCTATCTACTTCATCTTATACACATGAAAAAGATAAATGAGCTCTAAAATATATATTTCATGCTAAAACAGTACTCATCAGTTGGTTTAGATCACTATCTTCCTTACATATGCACTATCAGTGCTCAGTCTATATTAAGATAGCAAATCTTCAAATTTTAATGGACAGGCTTCAATTTTCTCCACCCTTCAATTCTTCAGTCATCCATAACATTGAAAATCTGAAAATGGAGTACTCAAAGCCCTTGTTGATGCCACTATGTTGACTCTAAGTCACTCTGACTCCTCATATATAGTACCTTGATACATCCATTTAAATATATAGGAGGGATGGCAGAATATGTAATATTTAAATACATATATTTTATCTATATTAAACTTAATGTAATTATAAGGGACGTGAACTCAGACTTCCTAGCTCCCTACAGTTATCCATTCCAATTTATACAATTGATATGCATGACCACATAATATGTGAAAAGATAAATGATTTCCAATATACATATTTTGTGCTAAACCAACATTCATAATTTGGTCCAGATCACCATCTCCCACACCTATATACAATCAACGCTCAATTTATATTAAGTTAGCAAATTTTCAAACTTTAATGGAAAAGCTTCAATCATCTCCACCTTCCAACTCTTTAGCCATCCATATCACTGTAAATTCAAGGATTGAATGCTCAAAGCCCTTGTTGATGCCAACATTACTGTCATACCCATGTTGATTTTATAATTACATTAAGTTTAGTATAGACAATATACATGTTTTTAATTATTACACATTCAGCCTGTAATCTGCCCATTCCTATTTCATATATTTAAATGGACATATTAAGATCTATAAGTGAGTGGTCAGAGTGACTTAAAGTCAACATGGGTATCACAATAATATTGGCATCAATAAGGACTTTGAGCATTTCATCCTCAGATTTTCAATGATATGGATGGATGAAGAGTAAGATTGAAGCTTTGGCTATTAAAGTTATGAAGATTTACTATCTTAATATAAATTGAGCACTGATTGTATTTATGTATGAGATAGTGATCTGAACCACAAGATGAGTGCTGATTCAGCACAGAATACATTTATTGGAGCTCATTTATCTTTATCACATGTATGTGGTCATGTGTATTAATAGTATAAGATGGAATAGATAGTTGTAGGAGCTTGAAAGTCTAAGTTCCTTATAATTATATTAAGTTTAATGTAGACAATATTCATGTATTTAAATATATATATATATGCACATTCATACACTATACTGTCCATTGTAGCATAATAAAAAACATATAAAACTTGGAAATATTTTTATGTAACTGACATTTCCGAATAAGCTTAGATTTTTTTAAAAGATTTCAAGACGTTAACGTATAGAAATGTAATTAGCTACAAATTATTGGTCAGTAAATGGGTATCTAATTATTTTTTGCTAGAGGTAAAACAAAAGCTTGCAAAATCTCTCACTAAATAGAAATTTAATATTCTTGGTGAGTATTGAGTTCTCCTTTATTATTACTGTATTTATGAATTTGGAAAAATGTTTTCCCTATAGCAAGATACTTAAAGTAATTTTACATATAAACATAAATAATATGTACTATTTATGTTATAAGTAGATAAAATAATATAAAAAAATCTGATACAATTTTGTTATCCTTTGAAATCTCAGGTATTGCAAAATTTTGTCATTCCCTATTAGTTCAATGAAATAAGTGCTTGACACAAAATTTATTTCTTACTTTGCACACACACACACATATATATCATATTATTATTATTATTTGCGGGATATTCCGTGTAGTGAAAAAGCTAAATGCTGACGTTCCAATACAATATCAAGTACCTTCCTCAGAGCGCCCTCTATATATTATCATTTAGTTCTTTATGCAGATTACTTGATTAAAATTTAAATAGACATTAATTTTAGCATAATGATTAAATAATGTAATAATCAATAAATTTTACTAGCACAGCGTTTAGATTGTAATTATATAGAAGGTAATCATTCCATTTCAATAGCAGTCGTAAACAGACATGTTAAAACTGCAAAGATATTCTTGCCCCAGTCACCCAAGATAAAGACATTGTGAAAATAAGAACGACCATCTTATCAACTCAAATTGCAATTATATGAGCCATTCTTAAGTGTCTACAAGTGATATATTCATGTTCTGACTTTTAGAGGCTTAAAAAAACAGTAAATGACAAAAGAGTTATTTATGAGTTCATGGTAAAATTAAAAATTGATTAACTATAGAATGATATTGACTCTTAGAAGTATGCACAAAGAAATATAAACACACATATTGAAACATACAACAAATCAATATTTTAAAAGGAAAAAAAAGGCAGAAAATAAATGTTTAAAATTATTTTACTTGGTAATAAGTTTTACAATATCTCATTCTTCATTAAATTTTGGCATGCTTAGCATTATACTCATTAAGCAGTTAATTAAAAGAATAGTAAGATATGATTACCTACTTAATTGTAGTTTCTTACTGCATTGATTGCTAATTTGGCATTAAGAAGAGAATGTACATAGAAAAATAGTTTGCAGAATAATATTTCATCATCTTAGCAATTAAAAAAAAACAAGAGCAACAACAAAAAAACTTTTATATCACCCCTAGAAAATTAAATAACTATAAAACTTTATATGTACACATGCTGAATTCTCTCAAGGCAATTAATTAACAAAATACTAAGACCAAGCAATACTATTTATCTAATGAATTGTAATTTGCCATTGTTTGTCAGCTTCTTAACACATGTTTAAATTGGGCATCATAAACTTCAATCATTAAGATGCAGTCTGAGCACACAATGCAAAGGAGTTGGTATTTATAATAAAAACAAACTTTTTGACAAATTTGTGTAGCAATACAAATACAAAATATTTAACGAATATTATGATGTATTAAAACACCCACACATATCTAGGTACTTACGTCTCATGGTTTGCTATATGTATTAATTTTAATGACACAATAATTACATTCCTTTAAGATAAATCTCTAAATATAAAGGTTAAATAAAATAGTATAAACTAACCACCAAGCATTGAGCAATGATAACAATAATGAAGTCTAAACAGTATTGCTTGGTTCTACTCTATTGTTTATACACGTAAAAAAAAATATTAGTTGTATATAGTGCTAAAATAATTATTGCCCTCAATATTAAAAATCAAGTCTTACATCAACTCATATACTTATATATATATATTAAAAACCAGTCAATACTTAAAGAATCCTAACATCAATAACAATCAACAATTTCAAACTATTGTTAAGTTTTATTCTGATCAATGCATCCTCCACTTTAGCTCAATTAGATGGCAGCCATTCATCAGCCCAGAAATAAGACCAACCTCTCTCACTCTGGATACATTTTAAAACATATACTCCATTTTTTTAGTGAATAAGACACACATAGCTATTATTTTAATTTAACTTCATATGTATATATTTGATACATTTTCCAACTTCTATCATATCACATGCTCCTGAATCATATAACCAAAGAGGTGATGATATACATGTATATGTGCATATGTGTATATCCTCTCAAGTAAATGTTAATTAGATTAGTTATCAATTTTTGTGTAATTCAATAACTCTTGCACAAAAGTACTGAAAAAGACTTGCTGCTATATTAAACTATTTAAAGATGTAAAACTTGTAAATAAGGTAAAATACTTATGAAAAGCAAAAATTTTAAGTTTGATCTTAGATTGAGTTACAATAATTATTTTAATAATATTTGCTGAGGCTATAACCTCTATAATATGCGTATAAAATGCGATAGTAGGGACCTCTACAGGTGTTTTAACCACAAGCTTACGCTATGGAAGAAAAGAGGTCCCTACCATCACATTTTATACGCATATTATCGAGGTTATAGCCTCAGTAAATATTACTACGTAATCAATGTGTGTTTAATAAATTTATAATTACAACTTTAAATAATTATTTTAGAGAAGTCAGTAAAAAAGAAGTAAATAAAAAGTGGAAAACTTAAGAAACAGTAGCACTTTTAAGATAAGGATGACCATTCTGATTTCAGGAATGTACGGAGCAAAATATAAAAACAACAAGCTTAAACAGTTTATGAATTAAAAAGCATATGACAGTCCATGATATATATATATATAAATAAAAATATTACATTTATATATTTTAATGGAGAGTATGCACATGAATAACCAACAACTAAGGGCACCGCTAGACATATAACCTAGAATTAGAGTTCTCTAGTGAGGATGACAAGTATAAATGCCTAAGCAGTTGTACTATCACTCACAAACATTTAAATTTATCTCTAGATCATGGAGAGCACAGATTCTGTGGAAATGTCAACTGACAGAACAGACAACAGTAAACACATGCTAAAACAGACCTAACATTAAACAAAATAAATTTTATTTGCAGTACAATTTAATACAGTTCAAGTACAAATGTATATCAATGATAATTGCCTCTTTTCTATGCTAACACATACTGATAGCTTTAAATTTATTTTATCCTTCATAAAATGTTACTTTACAATATTGTAACATCTTTGAAGATTGCTAAGTATTCTATTATTTATATGACTTTTATCATATATGTGTTTTATGTTAAGTTGTGTGCACATATATATTTCACTTTTGCAATAAAAAAGCACAATCAAACGCAAAGCAGCTTAAATTTAGTATAAATGTTCTTACCACAAAGTCTATTACAAAATTAGACCTATATACTATGCATCTGATCCTACATTATTTTAAAATATAACAATAATAAATAGGGCTCTATCCATCTATCATTTAATGCAAAAATATAATTCATGGGGAGAAATATCTCTGAACCCAAAACAAATCAAAATCACCATGAGTATTTCAAGCTGGAATAATATACATCACAGGGAGGCAAATACAAAATTTAAGTATGGTGGATAAAATATCTAAAGATCACTATATGAAAATGTTCTCTCTCTCTCTCTCACACACACACATATATATATATCAGTGTTTTTCCGAAGTTTTGTGATGATGATGTTCTAGTTGTATTTTTATATTGGACTATTTCCATCATCTAATATGTGTGGTGAATGTCTTTAGAAAAATTCAATTTTATTTAAATATTTCAAATATATTCAACTGTTAGTAATATCACAGCAAACAGGTTAGTATATGCACCAACTGTTAGCAATATCACAGCAACCAAGTTAGTATATGCACTGTTAATAATATAAACAGGTTATTATATGCACAACATTTTGAGAGGTATTATTCTCCCCTCTTCTTCATGTGTTGCTGGCCTGACCAGTGACAGTACTAGCATGGGATTTGAACCTGGGTCCTTAGATTCTTAATTATTGAATTTTAAGGTAATGCTCTAACCAACTGAGCCATCCTGCCAAAGGCAACAGTCAGTAGAAATTTCATTTACTTATCTATAAGGTTCCTCCTGATTTCTCCACTTTTTCCTAAGAGCAAAGTTGATTAATGGTTTCCATATATTATTTTATAGTCACACTAGGTTGGCTTATGGGATTTTTTGCCATTGTCATATGGGCAGCTTCTTTAAATTTTCTTCTTTGTACCTTTTCTTCTCTATCCAATATTTTCCCATTCGAACATATGTTCATTGGTACATACATGGTCTGCATATACTAACCTGTTTGCTATGATATTACTAACAGTTGGTGCATATACTAACTTGTTTGCTGTGATATTATTAACAGTTGAATGTATTTGGAATATTTAAATAAAATTGAATTTTTCTAAAAACATTCAACACACATATTAGATGATGGAAATAGTCCAATATAAAAATACAACATATATATATATATATATATATATATATATATATGTTGTATATTTATATATATATATATATATATATATATATATATATCAATCTTTAATTTCAGATGCATATGAAGCAAATAAATAGATACTGCCTATAAATTTAAACACAATAAAATCAGCTTATAGACAATTTATATAACTATTCACATTATGCATCACATGATCACTATCTCTTATACTAGCACATAATTGTTTATAAACAAAGCAAAACTCTCCATACAGTAGTGCCTCCCTATGCCAACCAGAGTAATCAATGAAATGCCAGAAGGTTTGTGCATAAAATTCCTATCTAATGCCTACTCATCCAATATCCCCAGAGTAGTTTCTGGCTTGTGGACATCATCAGTGAGGAGCTTTGGATCTGAAAATACTGCACCAAAATGTATGGATGCTGAACTGAGTTCAGACCCATATGACTATATAAGCTATTGAGCTTAGATTGAAAATATTTTTGTGTTTTAAATTTCATTCTCATAGTTTTGTAGTTAAGTAGAGATAAAAAGTGGGTGCTGAAGGGTTGCATTAGATCCTAAGATCTAGGTGCAGTGCTCTCAGATCCAAAGCTCCTCACTGATGATGACCACAAGCCAAAAACTAGTCTGGGGATATTGAATGAGTAGACATTAGATAGAGATTTTATGCACAAGCCTTCTGGCATTCATTGATTACTCTGGTTGGCACAGGGAGGCACTACTGTATGGAGAGTTTTGCTTTGTTTATTCACATTATGTTAAACATACTTAACTTTATTTAACTTAATGATTTTGCATATTTTCAGAGAACACAGTACATTTTAATTATGCTAAAAAAAAAAACAAATGTTATGTTTTCTTTTTATAACTTTTTCTTTCTTTTTTAAATCTTTTCTTTAGGAGAAAGTTCGAGTTGAAACTAAATGTCGATTATTTTAAACTAAATTCTATTAACAATCATGGAAATAATTTTTAATAAAATCTGTTTTATGTAAAAAAAAAAAAAAAAAAACCCAAATATTTTAAGAAGTCAAGCATTGGTAGTCGAGAGGTCAACACAGCTGCCTTAGAAGCAGTTGTCCCAGGTTAGCAGGTTTGCTTCCCGGCCGATGCTATGACACATGGAAAAAAAATATTTTAAGAAACAAAATGAATTTCTTTTATCTCTTGAATACTTAAAAATATAGACTATTTTACCAACTAAACACTTAGAAAAAACTATGGCTTGTACTTTTAAAATAAAAATATTCAAAATACATTCAAAACATACCATGTTATAATATACAAAATTAAGTTTTATAATGTCTAAGAACTAAAATATATTAATATAAAAGGTAAGTACATTAATACATAAAATAATCTATATTAAATTATCAATATAATTGGCTTGTTGATAAGGAAGGTTTAAGTTTATCAAATAATTCATAAATAAAAAAGTTACCTTTAAGTCCAAGGAAAAATATGGCCAAGTAGATATTTTCTCTCAAGTGAAATTATATATATACATTTTGCAAAAATATATCTCTTTAGTGGTTTTCTTGTGACATCTTTTCATTTAACAGTTTCCAAACTTGATCACAAATGGGTTACACTTTCAAGTAGAGGAGCCATTGTGATTTTTTTTCCTTTGCTGCCAAGAAATATATATATAACCGCTACATCATTGTGATTGCAAAGTGCAATCATGAATTTTTAAATTGTCAACATCCGGTTTCAGATTAAAACTACTGGAAACCTATGCAGAATATGCATGCATTTTTTACATCTTCATCATTCTTTCTAGTTTCAGAAAAGGTAAGTTTCATTTCTCTATGATAAAAATTAAAAAAATTATGATAATTTTTATAATCAAGTAAATTGAATTTTTTTGTCTTTGTCTCAATTTTTTAATTTCTAATGGAATTGGATTTGCCATAAAATTTACATTGGAAAAAATGCAACATTTAACTGATCTGCTCAGTTGAATGAACGATATTAGAGAGATGATAAGTATTAATTTTATATATTTTTTAATTATTTGAATTTATATTTGATAAAAAATATACAAATTTTTTTTTATTGAAACTAACATATACGCTGATCAAAAAAAATAACTCGCAATTGTGTAAATTTATATTGTGTGTTTGGGTCCAGATGTCCAATATATAAATTAGCTGATATCTGGACTTCTGATATGAGACAAAGGTAAACATATTTTGCAAATATTATGATCTGATTTAAATTTTTTTCTATAATGTCTTGTCTGCATTTTAATAATAATAAAAATATGTAAATGCTTAAAGATTTTGACAGTATATAAACTTAGGCTGATTATAGACTACTGCAATGTAAATGTCAAAGCTACATATCAAATGCAAAGAGAGGTGGCAGTTGATGAAGCTATTACTAAATTTATGGTCATAGCAGCATGAAGCAATATGAGCCCTCAAACCTATAAAGATAGGATAAATAATACTACATTGTACTGACTCTAAACTACTAACTTGTGTACCTCAAGCTTAACTCTATAATGAATTAAGAATTTCATTCACTTTTTATTTTATTTTGTATATAGTGACTATTTTAATAGTAATTTTTAATAAATTATAAACTTTATTGAAATTCTTTATTATAATATTCAAATTATATTAATTATTGATCAATATTAAGTACTTGTTATAAGAGATGTTCTTAGCGATGACATATTTATTGCAAACCCTTTAATGGAAAAACATTTTGAAGGGCTACTAGGAAAAATGAAAGGTACTAATGTCTTTATTCTATGAAGTGTTCAAGTGATGGACTACCTTAGGTCTTATTATATATCTTTTTTTTTGAAATTTAATAATGAATCCAATTAACCTACTAACAAAATTATAGTTTTAACATTTATGCATGGTAATTTTCAATTTATGAAATAATATGAAAATAATTATTAGAAATATTAAGTTTTATTCTTTTTTTATTATTTTGAATATCAATGACTATATATTTTTCAGCTTAATTACATTCTTTGTTGTTTTTTGTTTCAAACAATATACTAGCTTTGTAAAATACATTTTTTCTTTAATTAACAAGCCCACATGTTTTCAAAATTCTTTAATTAAACAAGCCAGTAATTATTTCAATTACTATTTACAAAATTCTCTAATTAAACCAGCCTATATCTTTATACAATTTTTTAATTAAACAAACTCACATGCTTATTCATAACACTTAGCCATTTTAATACTTAAACAAATTTAATTGACATTTTTTAAAACCTGGAAAAAAGTGTTAAAAAATTGTTTTTTCTAAAATTTTAAGTAATATTAATACAAAATAATCATGTATAATTTTAAGGATTAGTATTAATTAATCTTTATTCCTGATTTAGCAAAATAAATGAGTTTATCTTTTTAAGATTAAAGTAAAATTGACTTAAATCGATTTTAAATACAGACCTTTATTGATGTGTGTGCACTTATATAATACAAACATATATAAAAAAAACCTTAATTTTGATTCACAACTGCCAAGTACTATATTTTTAAATAAATTATAGATTGAGATAATATAAATAAATGTTAAATGAAATATATTATTCAAATAGAAAAATCTATACAAAAATAAAATAAAAATCTTATAAAGTGTAAAAATTCATATCAAAATTTTTAAATTAGTGTGACTAAATTTTAAATTAAAATAGAAAATTTTGCATGAACATATTTAATTAATAATGACAAGTTTTATTTAAATGTGTGGGACAGAAGATTTATGAATAAGGTATTATGATGCAACAGTAATGTAAAATAATTAAAAATAATAGTAAACAATGAGGATTGCCAAACCCTCAACAAGCTTTGTGTTAAATGCTTAGCCAGAGAAAGCATTTAAAATATCTCTATTAGGACCCCCCCCAACCCCTGACCATGATTTCATGCTTTGGCACTCCTCAGAGAGGTGCCAGGGTAGGTTCAGACACTAGATCTAAAAATACCAACCCAAATCCAGCATTTAACTAAAAAGTGTCTGAACCTATCCTGGCACCTCTCTGAGGAGTGCCAAAGCATGAAACCATGGCACTCCTCAGAGAAGTGCCAGGATAGGTTCAGACACTTTTTAGTTAAATGCTGGATTTGGGTTAGATTTTTAGATCTAGTGTCTGAACCTACCCTGGCATCTCTCTAAGGAGTGTCAAAGCATGAAATTATGGTCAGGGGTCTGGGGGGGTTCCTGACAGAGATATTTTAAATTCTTTCTCTGGTTAAGCATTTAACACAAAGCTTGTTGAGGAATTGGCAATCCTCATTGTTTATAACTTACAAGCTTAAGAGAATAGGGTCATGTGATCGATGACTCTTATTTTGACTAAAAATAATAATAGTTTTACAATGATAACTCTTAACTGTTTTGCTTTAGACTTTGAAGTTGACTTTCTTTACTATTTTCAGTAATCTCTGAACTATATGGCTTCTTGGGATAACATTATATTTTGCATGCATTTAAAATTATTTCCATAGTTATTATTTGTAAATGTAGTTGCAAAAAATGATTGAAATGCATGGTTGTTAAAAATTTTTGGGGGTAATATTATAGCTTTTCTAAAATGTAGCCAACAATCAAGTTGATTTATAATTACTTTTTCTAGATAAAAAGTAAATTTGAACATAAAAGTTTTTTTTTCCTATAGATGATATATAACAAAATGCTTTCATAATAAAACTTTTCATTTACTATAAAAAAATACAAAAACATCCCGAACAGAAAAAATGTGTTCATATAATATTGTATTACTTTGAATATAAGATGTCCATTTTTTTGAAATCTTGAACTTCTAAAAGAGAGATGTGTCTTAAATTGGGAACAAAACTTTTTAACATCTTATTTCTGTGATCTTTGATGCTCTACATCATATATTATTATGATCATTATCTTTGTAGAATAACATTAAATGTCAATATTTTTTGGATTTTGTAAACAGCTTTTACTCTCTCTCTCTCAAACTAATATTTTACTGTTATTTTGCCAATTTTACTGTTATTTTATAGAGAAAACTGTACTGAATAACCTTAGAATTTTTTGACCACTAATAAATCAATAAACAATGAAATAAAAAACTGCCGTTGCTCTGATTGGTTGTTTCTTGTTCTCTACACAAGAGAATGCCTTTCAACAACTTTGACAGTTGGATATCTTCATTTTGATTTTAAAGAGAACACCTATGTTTTAGAATTTTTTTATTACACATTAATCTTTTTCAGACAATATTTGTATAAATATAAATTATTTTGGAAGAATCATTTAGATTTTAATAGGAAAACTTACTTTTACAGAAAGGCAAATTAAGAAAGAAATCAATGATGTATGATCGCAACTTGTAATTGGATGACAAAAATATGTTTTATGTTGACTGCTATAAATTATTTTTGCCAATTATAAAGAAAAAAATATTTTTAAATAAGTTTTGTTTACTTTAATAAAGAGACAAATTATTAATTTGCAGTTTAGAAAAGGTTTTTAATCAAAAAAAAAAAGAAAGATTAACCCAGTAACAATTAATATCAATACTGTATTTTTAAATCTTTTTTCTTTGAAAAAAAAAATGTTATGAGATTTACATTTAAAAAAAGACTTTGTAATGCAAACAATATATGTATAATTTTGAATGGGTTTGGCAGTCTTGAAAAGATATACTTGAAGAAATTATCAGTAAAATTTTTCTTAAAGATGTGGCCTGAAAATGATGTATTCTGGTTGAATAGTGAATAAGAGCATTCAAGTTCTGAAAATGAAATAAAGAAAGTGAAAGTATACCTGAAGAAGATTCACAATAAATTAGATGAGCTTATATTAGTTACTATTTAAGTAAAGAAAAATGTTTGTTATTTTTCAATAAAATCATTAAAAATTTCATTTACCAATTTTATGAGCTTAAAATACTATTGTGTTATAACTTCAGTGGCATCTTATATTCAAAGTAATATGGTAAATAAAATATAGACTACTAAAGCAATTTTATAATTATGTAAAATAAAATGACATGACAATTATAATGAGTATAGTATTCTCACAAATAATACTACACAACACTTACTTCAATTATTATACTATCAAAAAAAAAATCATAAATAACCAATCCATTAAACAAAAAGTAATAATGAAAATGTGTAAATTTAATACAATTTATAATCCTATTTATTAACCCACTTATACTTCAAATGACAGAAAAATGTCTTTTGGCCAAAGCACCCCCTGGTAAATTTTTCCATAACTATTATATATTAAAATGCGTGTAAAACAGCATACTTTATTATAATAAATTTTTTCTGGGAAATTTCCATGTTAAAAGGCATGAAATTCAAAATGCTTACTCTTACAATAGACACAAGCCCCACCCGGACATGATCAGCCATTATGTGTTGCCAAGGCTGTAAAACTTTTGGCATTTTATGACATTGAAATTTCCAATGATGCAAAAACATGTTTATTTGCAAATTTATTACGGTTTTAGATATTTTTTTAAAAATAATTTGCACTATATTTATTAAATATCAAGAAATATAAATTATTAATAACTTATTTTGACTTAAAACACTTTCTTTTCAAAAATATAATGTTATATTAGCAGCTAACATAAATATGGCCAGAAGCAAATTTGACGTAAACAATTTACTTGATATTGACGAGTAAGAAAAAATCATAAATTTGCAATAAATATTAAAAAAACTAAAACTTTTAAAGCATAATTTGTTAGATATTAGAGAAATAAATAATTATTCGTTAAAGTTTTTAAAAATATTCAGAAATAAAGATTTTGTTGATTTTATAAACTGAAAATAATCTTTCTAAAAACGATGACATGTAACATCTTTGTTTTGATTACGGTTTTATTTTTTTACTATTTACAGAAACAAAATGTGAACATTTAACATTTATTTTAGTAGTAAATAAAAAAATCTATCAAATAAAGTCAAATTTATTATTTCATGATATGTAATAATCATTTTATCATATATTTTACATTGACGTGTGAGACAAAAAAATGTCAGAATAGCAAAGTACGAAACAGTCAATAATGCATTTTTGACTTATGTCAAAGTACATATATTTTATTTGTCACTTTATTAACCTAAAAGTTTTACAAAATTTAAAAATATTTGTAAAGTTTATATAGAATTAAAAATATCACAAACAACTAGAAAGAGAGCACAGTTTTTTGACAATGAAAATGCAGTTATGTTTCTATAGGAAAAAAAGTTATTGAAGAAAAATGATAGCATCTAAGAGTATACTTAATTGTGTTTTGTTGTTCATTTTATTAAAAAAAAAAAAAGATACAATTAATTTTTTTGAGTGCCTACAAATGAGTGAACAAACACATTATACTTAAATATCCCCTTGCCCAATTTATTATTACTAACTGTATTACTATTTTTTTAATTTTACATTATAATCTTAATTTAGCATACTATACATATAAAAAAGTGTCTCTATGTATATATATGCATACATGTTGAAAAGTATTGTAACTTGCAGTTCAATAAACTATATATATATTTTACTGTAATCAAAGCTTATCAACAAAATATGAGCTATTCTACTATGTAAAATGTACATAAGTGAGACTTAGAACAACATTTAGAGGATATTGTGACATCACTGTAAATAGTAAGTGTATAATTCAAATTATATCAATATTTAAAAACTAATAATAATTTTTAAAATAATTTTTACATATGTAGAAGTTTTAAATAAAATGATTATAAGTGTTTAGAAAAGACTGTATTGAATTAAAATTGAATTCGCTATATTAAATGAAAACACAGATCATAATACTATGCTAAATTGAAAATAATGCTTCCAAAACCGTTTTTATGAAAAGATTTCCTGAGATGATTTATTTCATTATATACTCATTAACTAGTAAAGTTCTGACATTTGACACCAATTCTCCAGACTACCCCCCCCCCCCCATTTTTCTTCTGCTATTTAGCAAGTTATTCTATGCATTAAACCAAATGCTTAGGACAATATTGATTGCAAAACGTGCAGACTTCAAGTCAGAGTATAGCCCAATACTCTCCAATTAAGCTCACAAAATATATATTATTTTTAAACAAAATTAAATCCATCTCAGGCAAAATAATTAATTTCATTTATAGATTCATTGTAATGTATATATGAAATAAAAAATTATGTGTAATAACAGTGAAGTTAACCATATAAAATATTTACTACATCATATAAAATAACATAAGAGTTAACTATAAAAAATATTTACTGTATAAATATTTAAATTATACAAATAATTATTAACTTATTTTACAGCATGTTTAGCATTCTCAATAGCATATAACTATATGACATTGTGACTGACAGAGACATCATAAGATAGCTGTAAGGCAATATTTATTTATATAATTAATATTACTATGGCAAATATTTTATACAATTTAATTTCATTATATATATATATGTACATACATATATATATATTATCAGAACATGTATATAAGTGTATGTATATTTACAGATAATGTATATGTGTTCATACATTTTTTAAAACAAAATATATACACACATATACATTATAATACTAAATATTATTAGAAACATAGCACATGCACAATGGAATAATAATTTTATAATTTAAATGACCATTGTGATGTTATGCAATTGTTTTAAATAAAACATACAAAAAAAAATATTAATTTTAAGGCCAGTGGCTATGGTTTATTTTAAAATTTTCAAAATCATTATTTTGATTTTGTTATAAATTAAAAAACTATTATACACCAAGAAAGAAAAATTAAAAATAAGGACAGGACACTACAGACAGAGGAAAAGAATTGGGGCCACCTTCGTCCCACTGACCATTTCCATTCTCTTGCACGCTAACGGCCAGTTGACCCGTGTACGTGTTAAAACTAGACATAGCTGATGAATTGTTGACCGCTGGCGAGCGTGGACTGGTCAGAGCTAACTGATTATTTCGAGGCATGCTGTATAATGCTTCTGCTAAATCGGCCGCTCTCTTTAAAATTATTTCCTGCAAGGGGAAAGAAAAAAAATCATTAAAAATAAATATATTTAACTGTTTGCTAAATAACAAATGAAAACAAAACAAATTAACATTTTTGAAAAGAAAAAAATAATCATAGTATAAAATATATATATATTTAGGTATATAGTGTATACAAATAAAATATATCCCAATAAATAACTAAGTATATACAGTATATAACAATAGCAAACTCTTCATACAGTAATACAACCCAGTGTTGCAAAGGTTGCAAGAAAGTTTGGGCAAGTTTCCGGTAGCCACCGTTTACCTATTTATTGACAATACATCTAGGAGCCCAAGATAATAACTCAATCATGTTTTCAATCCAAGCTCATCTGCTTTTATATTCATATAGATCTGAACCCAATTCAGCATCTAAATATTTTGGTGTCTTTTGGTTTTTCAAAAACCAGTCACCATAGATGGGATTGGTATAAAACCACCAAACATCACATGATCATATATGTAACAAAAAAAAAAAAGAAGAAGAAATTTCTTAGGCAAGCAATAAAAAAAAAAAAACTAAAGCAAAAACAATAATCAGTAATGATAAATAAAATAAAACGAGGATGAGAGAAATTTAAAGTAAAATACAGAATACAGTTTTTTGTTATTATAATCTATTGCTTTTATTTTATTTTGTGGTTTTAGTTATCACTTTTCTCTCAGTCTTTTTCTCTCTTTATACATAGTGTATAAAGATAAGTAAACAATTTGAATCTTTATTAGCCCACGGCAAGTCAAAAGATCTCCAATTGCCCTTCAAGAAAAAACAATGAAGACTATCCAATTGCCACATGATAAGAGTTGAAGGTTTTCTTTTTTTTTTTTACACTTAAATAAAGACTAACCAACCAACAATATATTTTCCCTCTATTCTATCTGTATATATATACACACGGTTTTATTTAAGACTTACAGAACTCTTGATGTTATAATTCAAAATTGCAAGCGAATTGAAAACTTTTTCAACAAATTTGTTTTTCAGAGAAGCATTACATGCTAATATATATATCTCAAATACATACTTGTGCTAAATCCTTATCATATATATCATTTTATCAACATTCAATTACTCAATAAATAATGTATTTTATACAAATGCATTACTGTTAAATTATAATAATAAATAACCATTCGAAAACGAATCAGACCAATTTCAATTCCAAGGAAAAAAAAGTTTGAGAGAAAAAATTGTTCTAGAAATAGACAGGGTATGCCGCTTCCCCCCCCCACCCCCCCCCCCTCTCCTCACACCCCCCCCAAAAAAAAAAACCCCCCACCCACCCCCCCCCCCCCCCCCCCCCCCCCCCCCCCCCCCCCCCCCCGGAGTTTTGTGATTACTACACAAACCAATCAGGAAAACACAAATGGATGTATGCTGGTCCAATTTCTGCTTGCTTGACATTTTTCGATTTTGTCTTTTAATTTTTTCAGCGGAAACATTTCCTTTCGAAACGCCTCAAGACTATGTCTAATTGCACTTCAAAATATTCTACTCTTTGCCATACTTTCTCAATAGAGATAACTGACATGGCACTTTTTCAGATTATCTGACATAATCCTTACAAAGTAGGTGGAGTCTATATCATTCTAAAAACCATACTCAACTTCACAATAAAACATTCTTTTAGGAAATCTTGCATTTGTTCGTTATTTTAAATGTCCAGTCCAATGAAGAGGTGGGTTAATAACATTGGACTCTGTAGTACCATATCCAGCAATTTAAAAACATATTGCTTGATTTTTTACAGAACATCCTTAATTGTAAATATAGGGGATTTGAACTCAGACTTTCAAGCAACCTTCAACTATCCACACTATCTCATACTACTAATACACATGACCAAACACATTTAGAAAAGATAAATAATCACCAATATATGTATTTTGTGCTGAACCAACATCTTTAAATAAAACTTCTTTAATGCCTTTGTATTGCACCAAGTGTGTCCAAGTCTTACATCCATACAATAAGTTAGATAAAATAAAAGTTTTATAGACAGTTTATTTAGTTGTAATAGTTATTATTGTATGATGTAATACTCTTAATTTCAGTTAATAGTGACAGCAGCACATTGGAGCCTTTGCTATATTTCAATATCTAAGCCTCTCTCTCTAATTGTAAAACTACAATTTAACCTTGTTTACATTCTAAAGTTGATAACCATTCAAGCTAAAAGTTGCTAAGAATTTTCCTTCTATCACTGGCTGATAAAAAAACTTGAGATTTTTTAAAAATAATTAGTAAACCAAGATCTTTATATTGTATTCAAAATGTTAAGTACCTTCTGCAAATCGTCTTTTGAACTGGAAAAAATAGCACAATTATCAGCTTATTGTTAATACAGAATCTAAAACAATGAAGTTCTAGTTTTCACTTTTAAACAATTCAAATAAAAACTTCCACCATTAAACCTGTATTGTATCTTAATCCCTTTTTTATTAAGCTTTCTGTAAATAACTCCAAATACAACTGTCATAAAAATTAAAAATAATAATGAAGCCAAGCATACTTCCACTTAGTCCATGATGTAGAAGCTGCATAATATGAATAAATTTTGGTAAACAATCAACTAATTTTAAACAATGCCATAAACCTGCCCTATTAACTGAATCAAATGCCTTGACCAAGTCAATAAAAATAATAAATAAATCACTCTTTTGTTCCTGACACTTTAAGTGCATTTGTCTGTTAACAAAAATTACATCTATACTGCATGCTGATTCTGTAAAATCACAACTAGGCTCTAGTAAACATTCCTTTATGACTTCATACAACCTATTCAATAAAATTCTTGAAAATATCAATAATAATGATAATCAATAAACATCACATGATCACCATTTCTTTTGCTTGCTTATAACTGTTATTAAAACAGGAAAAAACTCACTATACATATTGTCACACTGCAAGCTAGAGTAATCAATGGATGCCGGAAGTCTTGTGCATAAAATCCCCATCTAGTGCCTACTCATCCAATATCCCCAGACTAGTTTCTGGCTTGTGGCCTTCATCAGTGAGGAACCTTGGATCTGAGAGCACTGCACCTAGGCACTAGATGGGGATTTTATGCACAAGCTTTCTGGCATCCATTGATTATTCTAGCTTGCAGTGTGGCAATACATATAGTGAGTTTTTGCCTGTTTTAATAATGATAGTCCAAGATAACTATTGCAATCTTGTTTATTTCTTTTGTTATTAAAAATTGGAACAAATAAAAATGTTCTTAAGATTAGTTATCATATATTTATGGATTCATATACTCTTAAAAAAAAATCCAATATTTTTAATGAACATATTACCACCATATTTTAAAACTTTCTTAGGAACTGTAGCCTTTCCATTTTTAAGCTTACAAAAAGCTGTTTTGAGTTCAGTAAATGAGTAGAAAAAAATGAATATATCATTAAAAAATTGTCATCTCAGTTCTTGTTTTATTATTTAGAAGATGATCAAATTACTCTTTCCATTTGTTCAAAATATCTTTATCAATATATAAAAGTACTATTGCTGAATTAAATAGAATTTTGATACTATTTTTTAGGCATATATGTCATTTTCAGTGCATCAAAATGTCCACAATGTCTTCAGATTCCTATATTTATTATAAAGTCCCACATTTATTAATATGCCAAGCAGAAAATGCCATGTTTCTTTTTAATCAAATTAATAATAACAACATCATTATCAGAAAACCAATCATGATTCTTATCTTCAGTGAACACAAGGAAAGATTTATTTATATTAATAAAACAATACCTTCAAAGTCCAAGTTAGCAATTTTATTATTCAATAGTTTTGTCATTTTCTTGTGAATATGACTGGAATACATTTTTAAATGCCACCATCATTTTAATCTTGGATTATACTAATCTATGATCTGTTTAACAATCTATACTTATAATACTCAAATAATATGAACTCTTGTATTCTGATTCCCAATTATAATGTCCCTGTTTTGAATATTGGTGCATTTATGTTCCTTTATAGTGGTTTTTCTACCTAAACAGAGTGTTTGCGATGGTTATTTGATGAGTCCTATGAATAATAACAAACCATTTCCATGACTAATATTATTATTTCCAACAATTTGTCCAAAGACTACTATTTATTTTTAATGGTATTGCTGTAATAATGTTATTCAACAAAAAATAAAACTTTCCTTCTCTGAATTCCTTGAATTGAAGATTGGAGCATAAGCAATAATAAAATGAGCAGTACCATTGTGCAATGTGATTTTTAACACTATTATCCAATTCACAGAAGCAAAACTCTTCACACAGTAACACCACTCAGTGCAATCCAGAGTAATCAATGGATGCAGGAAGGTTTGTGCATAAATCTCTATCTAATGCTTACTCATCCAATATTCCGAGACCAGTTTCTAGCTTGTGGCTTTCATCAACTTGTGTAAACATGGTGATGATATGATATTTGATCGTATTATCCAAT
The DNA here is from genome assembly GCA_028023455.1 of Epiperipatus broadwayi. Lineage (NCBI taxonomy): Eukaryota > Metazoa > Onychophora > Udeonychophora > Euonychophora > Peripatidae > Epiperipatus > Epiperipatus broadwayi. The sequence goes on from JAQFVV010000004.1 coordinate 2,769,744, forward strand.
TCAATGAGAATTCCAATATACTAAATTAGATTTTATAGCAAGTATAATACTCTCACTAATTGATCTGCCCCCTGGGAGAGAGAAGTTTCACTAAAAGTAGCTATATTGATATAAAATCTAAATAGCTCTTTAGCCACCATTCTGGTTTTGAAGACTTTGCATTAATTAATTTTTCCACATTCATGTACTAATATTCAAATATATAATACTTACCTACAGTATTAACCACTGTCCCTACTTCATCACTACTGCTGGTAATATTCTTTTTATTGTAAATATATCCATCACTGTTGTGAGCAATTCACTACATATAACAATCAATCAGACTGTGTGAGACACATTTTTAAATCATATTTTCTTGGCCCTTCTACTTCTGTGGCAAGCAGAAAGATCCCTAAATTGTTCTGCCTAAACTCATTAGTGATTTTATTAACTCAAGCAAAGATCACAACTAAGGATTGCTAGCCTACTAAGTCGGCCTCATCATTGCTTTTTTAATTGTTGAAGATCTAAATATAAAGCAAAAGGAAATTGAGGACAGTGATGCTGTGAATAGTTAAACATGTGGCTGCACAAACAATCCTATTTTTATAGATAGTATAGGAAAGCACTTTAATGCATGAGAGTCTCATGATGACAGGGTTCTATAATAATTTAAAGTTAAGAATGAAACAGAAAATACTGTTCATACTAGAACGGTATCCACCTTTGATAAACCAACATCCTAGCCTATAAGGCAACAGGAAATACTTTTGGTCAGGCACTATTTATTTATTATTCACACTCGGTCTTCATATTTAGGGAGCATTCCACTCTCTTCTACCTGTGAAGCCCATTAATAGCTCAAGCACTAACACCCAAAACAATGGATTAATACAGGATGAATTATAAAAATAACTAATAGTTTAATTCCTGACTTTTATGCATGAAAAGGTAAAGATTTATACATAAACTGAAAGCAGACTTCTTTCTCCAACACTTAAGTTAGTGATTCTACATTATGCTGATATCTAATAATATGATTGTTTTAAGTCGTTTCTCTATTTCTTTGAATTAATGGCCTCCATTGCAGAATTACAGTCATTATAAATCCAATACTGTAGAAGCAGTAATACAATGCCCTCCAAAGTATATGTTTGTGCCCCAGGTCTGTCAATTCCAGTGTTTGAATTTCTTGAGCAACTCCTGAATAAAAAATATTTGATGATGATGATTATTATTATTATTAAGTATGGTAGTGATTTGGTAGTACTTTTAAATATTTGTTATATTTCCTTTAATAATTTTATGACATTTAAAATGACCCATCCTATATTACATATATAGACACAGGTATATAATAAGCCTGTGTTTCAGTTATGACATTTAAAAATGAAATACTGGTTATAAACGATCCAATATACATCTACTTATTTAATTTGACCCCTTTAAGTTTTTTTTTATAGCTCAGAGTCATGTGAGAAAAATATTTATCTTACTAACAAGGGAAAAAAGTTCTTATTATAAAATCCTCTTTAACTCAACAATGCTTTTTCATTATCAAAATTAATATGGAATTTCATTTTTCTTTATGAAATTTAGAAGTTTTGTTTTCTGACTTTTAGCAAAGGCTAGCTTATCAAGTTATGTAAACTAATTGCTGGTTGGCATTAATAAATCACCAGAGCTTTCTCTTGTCACAAATGAAAGTTTATGTTTTCAATCAATTATGACTAATAAAAATAGAATCCCATCAAACATAGTGTACAAACTTATACTCTGAAAACAATTCATGTAAAATGGTGCAATTGATTTCAAAACATTTATCACAATTAGGAGTTGACCATTGACCGTTAAAACTATTTTTATAGCGTTAAGTATCATTAAAACAATTTTCGGATCGCTTTTTTTTTTTTTTAATCTTAAAGATATTACTTTTGATCTCGATTAATTTGAAAATAGTTTTTATTTAAATAATATAATTTTATTTATACATTAAACAATAAAATATTATATTTGCTCTTACTTAGAAAAAAAAAAACCGAAAATTACATACAACCTTAAATAGATTTTCGGTGCAGACACTTTTTATTCAATGGTAAATATTATTTACCGACTAAAGAAAATGAAATACAAAGCTTTATATTGTATTGTGGATATTTCAAAATGCTCTCAACTAAACACTTCGATTTTCTGTTACATTTTTAATTAATGGGGCAAGCAAATTTACGCTGACTTTTCCTGCTACTATGTTTGTTCTAAACCATCTTTACTTCTTTAAAATTGAAAACAAAATAAAAGAAACATTATTCATTAAGAATATAAACTCTACCATAAACTGGAAAAGAATAGCGTTTTTTGAGGGGGGTGGGGTATGAGCAATTAAATGTAGAAGTTCGTATTTTTTCCTATTATTTTGAATATAACGTTTGCTTTTGAAAATAATACTCAGAATTGAGAATACTGTATATTATTGTTACATTTTTTAATGTTCTAGATATTTTCTCCGTGTAAAAAGCATTGATATGATTACATCCACATTATTACATTCCAATGATGGAGTTTTCACATTTCAAACAATGAAATATGATTTTATTATTATTTAGGTTTTATCAACCTAATAATTATATAAATGACATTTTATACATTTTTAAAATTTTCAACACTATATGTGAGATCACTGCTTTCTTTACCATAGCTTGAAATGGCATTTAACTGTTAATGGAATATGATCATTTTTTTTCCCAATGTAAAAGATATTAATAATAGCATACTAAGAAAAAATTCATATATATATATGAAATTAGCTCAAAAATATGTAGCATACTTCTTATAAGAACTTCTAGAACAAAAAGAAATTAATATATATGGTGTTTGAACTCAGACTTTCACATGACCCTCAACCATCTATGCTATCATATACAGCTCATACACTTGATCACACACATGCTGAAAAAATAAATAACCAATATACATATTTCATGCTAAACCAGCACTCATCAGTTGGTCCAGATTATCATCTCTATAAATGTACAAAATACTTTAACTGTACTTTACTATCATAAACTGAACAATGGATAATATAAAAATAATAATTGGAAGGGAATATATTAAATGGAGTACTTATATTAGTTATAGGTTTTTAAGAGAGAAGACCACAACAACCCTCCCTCCAAAAAAAAATAAAACATTCCATTTTACATTATGAAAGATAAGTGATGATTAATAGGATTTAGTTCTTCAAAAATTTGAGAGTATTGTTTGAAAATATGTTGCCAGTAGAAGTAAAATATCCAAGCATCAAAATGAGAGAGGACACACATAATCTACAACAAAGTTCACCACAGATAGAAAACATTCACAGCTTAATTTAGAATTACTTTATTACTTGCATTAAGCAATTCTCATAGAACCCTCTATCTAACAAATAAAAAGAGTATGGTTCATTTTTAACTTGTCTAAAGTGTAAAAAAGAGGTAAATGTTAACTGGGCAATGGAACAACTAGTGGACAACTGAAATAATATATAGCAACAATCAAACAATTTCAAGGATATAACTTTTAAAGTTAAATATTTCTGAATAGCATGGGCATACAGGAAAATCTGATGAGAAGTATCAGTAACTATAATTAATAAGTTATCTAGCAGTTAGTATCTGATCTCAAATTATATAAATAAATATAATAGGGTCTGTTTTTAATATGAAATGTGACATTAGTCTTTGCAAATTTATATAAGTTAAAGCTCATAATTAATAATGACATAATAAATTGTAAACTCGAATATTTTAATAATATCAAAAGTTGAACAAATGCAAAAACTCAAAAATACACAATTGAAAGATATTTATATTTTATTATAATGAATACCTAAAAACTCCAATTATGAGAATCACTGATAATATACAAACAATATAATAAAAATCTTTAATAGAGTAATTGATAGAGTAATAAAATGCAAAATATTTTAGCCATGTAAGACTAAATCATCCATGCACTTTACTACTGTTACACAATGCTTTATTTACCACTCTCTTTTACAGTTTCAATTGCCCCAACAATCTTCTTCACAACTACTACATAATATAATACCACATGAATATAAATATACGTATTAAGTTGTAGTTCTGAAGAAGATTGCTGGGGCAATTGAAACCGTAAACTGTAGAAGAGGGTGGTAAATAAAGCATTGTGTAACAGTAATGAAGTGCATGAATGATTTAGTATTATATGCTATACATTTGGCAATGCAGTAAGAAAGAGTAATTATTATACTTCTTGAATAAAATATTTTAATATTAAAAATGTGATTATGCAATAAAACAATTAATAATAAAAATAGTGAAAATATGCTAAGACCAACTTCAATGTATTAATTATCAAAATAAAACTACTTAAAATGTACTTTCTGCTCATCTTCAAAGTAACCACTAAACTATAGGCAGATGAGATGACATTTTAATAGTTTTCTGAAGTTTCTAATGTTGTAATAATACATTTATTTACAAAAATAAAACATAAAGATAGAATAAAAAAACATAAATTACAATTAGACATAGATGTAAAATCTTGTTAAGATGAAATTAAATTCTCATACTAATCAAATTTCATTCTGATTTTATTTCAGAATTAAATATGTATTTGGTCTAAATTTCTTTCTATTAATATTATTTCCTTTTCCAATTCTTTACCCTACAAATCTTTGATGTGTCTAATTAAAAAGACATGGTTACCTATATCATATCAGTAATATCAATAATTGTAAATCTCTATACACAATTTCTTATTTTGAAGATATAATTCAGTGTTTGGGGTGGGTTTGAAAACAACAGATTATCATTATCACTTTTTTTAAATTCTATTTTTTTAAAAATCACAACACATCTTGCTCTCACTTATTCATAAACTGGAAAGATTGATTCCTTAATAATTCTAATCCACTCTCATTTTAGAATTAATGATTTCTTTGTTATATAATCTTTTACTCATTACTACACTTATTTGAGCATTTTATTTCCTAACTTTATTAGATGATTAGTCATTGACTTAAATGAGAAAAAGGATATGCATTGATTGATAAATTTTGAAGACCTCACCTAATAGTAGAATGGTTAACATGGTCAGAGATTTCACAAACATGAGAGTTATTAAGCCTTAATTTACTCCTTATTAGAGATGGGGTAGAATGGTATTTGGAACTTTAAGTCCATGTGCTATATCCTCTGTTGCCATTTCTGGTGCTCAAACATTTTATGAACTCCCAAGAAATGAAGTCATTTGATTTATTTATTTATTTTCAGTTATATTAAAATTATATTCACATTATATATGTATAAAATTTCATGAGTAGTTCGTTTTGAAAATATTTTTTTATTAACATTTTTAGTATGGGTTTGGATGCAATATATTATATTATCTGACATATAGAATGCATATACTAACACAATCAATAATTCTTTATTTTTCCTTAATATAATTCTACAGAAATTTTAAAGTAGAAACATTGCCAGATAACAAATAAACAGACCTCAGAATTGTGATATAAAAAGATAATTAGATAAAACAGACTTTGAATATTCCATTCCAATATAAATTTTTCTTCCATTGCCAGATGGTGAGAATTGGAATACTTTTTCATTTTTGTTCTATTCTGTTCCTAAGAGTAGCAAAATACCCATAAACCAATCAATATTGAATTGTTAGTGGGGTTGACCTATAGGCTGGAGGTTGAAAAAAATGTATGTTGACATATTTTTGGTTTTTCAGATTGGGTCATACAGTCATATTTGCTTAAAAATAATAGCCATTGATGATGATAACATAAAAAAAAATTAAATTATTATATGTACCAATCTATAATATAAAGTAATTGAATATTTATATGTATATAAATAATTGTTATTACAATAGTTTTTAATTAAAAGACATTTTATTTGTATTATATATATACATAATATTAAATATATTGTAAATAGTCAAAATAAAAGTCATAGATCAATTCATAGATCACATGACCCTATCTCTTAAGCTTGTAAGTTATAAACAGTGAGGATTGCCAATTCCTCTACAAGCTTTATGATAAATGCTTAGCCAGAGCCAGCACTTAAAATATCTCTGTCAGGAACCCCTCCCCAAACCCCTGACCATGGTTTCGTGCTTTGGCACTCCTCAGAGAGGTGTCAGGGTAGGTTCAGACACTAGATCTAAAAATACCAACCCAAAGCTAAGCACTTAGCTAAAAGTTATCTATTGAGTGGAAAATCTGAAATTTTCAGACATGTACATGTCTTCAAACCCAGCTATCCAACTCAAATAGCTATATGGGGCTGATAGATCTTCAGCCATACCATATAGTAGTAGTCATAGCAATATAAAATTGCATAAGACTTTTTGGCAGAGACTATAAATAGTCAAAATAAAAGTCATGATCTATAAATATATTGTCTATACTAAATTTAATATAATTAATGCATTTTGATAAAGTGAAGTTATAGGGAATTAGAAAGTCTGAGTTCAAATATATATATATATTGAAATACAACTATAGTATGACAAAAAAAAATTGGCAAAAAAAGGCGTTGAATATGCCATCATCAGACTTTCAATGATATGGATGGCTGAAAAGTAGAGAAAATTGAAGCCTGCCCATTAAAGTTTGAAGACTTGCTGTCTTAATATAAACCTAGCACTAATTATATATATATATATGTGTGTGTGTGCGTGTGGGAGATGATGATCTGGACCAATTGATGAGTGTTGGTTCAGCACAAAACACCTATTGGAAATCATTTATCCATTACACATGTATTTGATCATGTGTATTGGTTGTATAAGATAGAGTGGATGATTGAAGAGACCTTGAAAGTCTGGGTTTAAATCCACCTTCTTTCTTTCTATATATATATAATTTTCTGTGTCAATTAACCAAAAGAACAAGCTGAATTTAAAAGTGGTTTTAGTACAGTAGATCATATCCAAGTATTGAGAGAAGTTATAGAAAGGAGCAATGAATATGAGTTGCCATTATGCTTTCAATTTGTAGATTATGAAAAAGCATTTGATTCTACAAGCATTTCTTCAGTAATTAAAGCATTGGATCATCAAGGTATAAACCCAAGATAGTGTCATATTCTAAAGAATATTTATAAAAATGCAAAAAGCAACAATTGGATTACATAATGATACTAGGAAAATCAACATTGGGAAGGGTGTAAGACAAAGTGACTCCATGTCTCCAAAACGTTACAGCAGTGCTGCAAGAAGTATTTTGTGGATTTAAGCTAAAGAAGTAAAAGTAAATGGAGATTATTTAAGTCATTTAGATTTTGTAGATGATATATTTGTTTTTGCAAATAATGCTTCAGAGCTTCAGGAAATATTGCAAGCGTTATGATAAAAGTAAGAAAGTATGACTAAAGGTAAATGTTAAAAAGACTAAAGTAATGTTCAATGGATTTTCTCAAAAGATAAAAATTGATTATGATGAGTTAGAAGAAGTTAACAACTACAAATAACTTGCTTAGATTATTATTACAAATGGAAATATAATGGATTTAAACAAGTAAATAAATCTATTTTGAATGCAGAATACATATGTATTTATTAAAAACCAATCAACACTTAGACAATCACAATATCTATAACAATCAACAATTTCTAAACTGTTGTCACGGCAATCTCTTTTTAACAAGGATGGAATCCCACCCTTATTAATGGTCTAATATATAGACGTAAAGATTGCAACTTGACCACAGATATTGAAATTATTAATATAAAAAAGTTTAAATAAACCTCTTAAATTAATCATAGAATTAAATTTGGTTGGAGTGTTGGTATTTAAAAATAATTTAATATTAAAAGGAAATATACTTATGTGTTTGAAAAGAAAGGTTTTAGTAAATGTGTTTTATCAGTTCTTATTTATGGACCAGAGACTTTTGCATTTAATAAAAGATCAATACAGAGACTTCAGATCAGCCAAAGAAGTATGGACAAATGCATGTTAGGAGTAACAAGAAGAGATTGAAAACACAATATGTGGGTAAGAAATCAAACAGGTGATACTTACATAAATGAAAGAATTAAAAGACTGAAGTGGATTTGGATTGGACATATTGCTAGAATAGATGGACAGTTGAAATCTTAAACAGAATTCCAAATGATTGCAAAAGATCGAGAAAGAGACTACATGTGAGATGTATGGATGAAATAAGAAATGTGCAGGGATCATATGGAGAAGAGAGGGTAGAGATCTGAGATGATGGATTGAACATGGACATACCTTCATCCTGCAAAGGATTGATAATAGTTGATAATGATGATAGCTAATGTCTATACAGCCTTCTTCAAATTCACATTTAAATTGAAAAAGTCATCATAAACACTAGAATAGATAGATAATTATCCACAACATAGCAATATTAAGCTATTATACATATGTGTGATTACATTTGTGTATGTAAATTGATAATTAGGCAGATGTAATTATATGAGAATCAAATGTTTGTATAAATACAAATATTCTGATATGTATTGTCGTATGTGTGCATATAAGTAAGTTTTACGATGTGCAAACAAACTAATGTATTTAAAAACCATTTTATTTTTTTAGTTGTAAGAGTAATGAAAAGCTTTTTACTTACTTCTTCACCTGATCTAATTTAATTGTATTGTTAAGTTATGCTCTCATCTTGCTTTTATCTACTGCAAACAACTTTGATATGTTTCCAGCAAATTCTTTTAACAACACTACATTACTCTTGTAATCATCCTCATTCTGCCTACTCAACCAACCAAATAGATTTGAAAAGGCATTTTAACAAATGAACTTTGCCATTATTGGTTCAAAAAATTCCAATTTAACGTAGGCGTTTTTGTAAACACATACAAATATATTTTTATATATGTACATGTGTTTACAAAGATATACACAATGTAAGTGAATTTATTTTTTTCTATATATAAATATATAATTGATTCTACTAACATTAAAATTAACTTATTATAACTTACGTTGAAAATGTATAGGCTCTGTAAACTTAAGTGATCTATTAAGGTTTTTTCTTTAATTTGAATGAAATCCAAAAATCAAAAATTTGGTTTATTAAAGTTTTTAAAGAGAAAAAAATAGTCTTTTAAATAATAGCTATCAAGGAAAGCTTTTCTCCCTGAGGTTTTTAATCTAACATTGATTCAAAAGCTCTCATAAAATAAAAATGACATCAATAGAAAAAACAATTTTTAATGTCATTAGTATTTGTCCAAAAATTTTAAGAGTAGAAGATACCAGATTAAAAATCTCATCACAAATCCATCATCATTTAATCACTTGTCAATAAATAATCTGCTTTTCCAAAAAAATATAGTAGTCATCTACCTATCAAATTAAAATGACTTTTATTAAGAATAGCTATCATCATCCTCCAGGCTATGACTTAAAAGCACTCTTGAATGTTGAACAAAAAATCAAGAATAGAATTAATCCACATATTCTTGGTTACTCTGATATTTATGAGAATACTAAACACCAGAACAAACAAGAATAGATGGATTCTTTGTTCAACTTTTAGAGTGCTTTTAAGTCTAGTTTGGGATGCGTGTGTGATTTATTTCCTTTAATCACATATGCAGTGAGCTATGTTTAATTTAAAATGTAAGAATGGCTATATAAATCTTAACCTACGATACTTTTATCTACAACAGATCTAATATCAGATCTTGAAGATTTTACATGAAGCAAAATTATTTTTATTATACAGTCATATAAGCTAATTTTAAACTATATGTCCAAGTCCATCCAATTTGTAGTCGTCTGAGTGGTTTAAAAATAGGACTGTCCAAACACACATCTTTTGCTAATAAAAAACATTCTCCAGATCTATGTTCAAACCGATTCATTGATGATTACAGTAACTTATGCAAGATTTTAACTAAGAACTCTTGACCATATTAACACTGATAACTTTACTTTCATGCATTCTTACATATAGTTACATAGAAACAAACTACAGAATCAAGACTTGTAGGCGTGCAACTGAAAGATAGGAAAATTCTTGCAAAAATACTAATACTTTGATCACAATTAGTCTGTATCAATATGATAAGTAATCAGTGATAGGATAGATTTGATTATCAGGCACTTTACCCATTCAAATGGCTGACAATAGTTATATAGAGAAAGAAAATTAAGAATTGTTGAAAGTGAGCTCAGAAAGGAAACAGAACGGACTGCTTATTTTGAAAACAACATATAGCATTCAATTAGCTAAAACTTTAACCTGCAAGACAATAGGTAATTAACTGTCTTGGTCAGGCACTGATTATAAGTTTAATCCTCATATTTGAAGGTAATTCCATTGTTAACTATTTGTGAACTTGATCATGCTTAGTATAATATCTATCCCAAGCACATATGGATCTATATATGTGACATTTTCTGCCCAAAGTAAGCTATGGTAATATGATTAATATGACCAAGCTATAAATAATATTTGATCACTATTATGTGATAAACTTGGGTATTTCTTGTCATTCTTCTTTTATCATAATTTATTATACTATCTTAATTTTAAAGCTACATCATGAGCCTCTACAATATTAAGATGCAATACAATATGCATCCAGTATTTTAATATTTAACACTTCAAGATTATTTCTCATATGACTGTTTTATTAAATAAATGAATACTCTCAAACCAAAACATGAGACAAATTTTTTTTTGTTTATAAAGAAAAGAGTGCAGTCAGAAATAATTTAGGCAGAAAGCAATAATTTAAAAACAGCCATGTTCGTTTCAAAGTTAGTTTTAATTGCTTTAAAAATATTGTCTTTTGCTTTGGCTTGGGAATATTCATTGACTTAATAATATTTTTTGACAAATAATCTTAAAAGTGTTACATTATTAAAATGCTGGACTTTATCTTGTATTACATATTTCATATTTTAAATCTGTATTAGCAATGTTTAAATTAAGAATCACACAGAGCGATTATTTCTATAAAGCAATTAAATTAGCATTAAAATAAATAGTATAGTTGATTTAAATATATGCTTTCTGATTAAAATGTTTCTGATAAACCTCTACATAAGAAATGAAAGTAAAAGAGAAGACTGCTCTTTTCTTTAGAAACAACAACAAAAAATCTTATGCTTCTACTTAAAAGTATTCATTTTAATAAACCAGTGGTAAGAGAAATAATCTCACAGTATTAAATATTAAGGCATATGTAAAACATACACATTTATTAAAAACTAGTCAACACTTAGGCAATCGCAATATCAACAACAATCAACAATTTCTAAACTGTTCTCAAGGTAACCTCCTATTAACAACAAAAATGGAATCCCACCCTTATTAATGGTCTAATATATAGACATTAAAGATTGCAACTTGACCACACAGATTGAAATTATTAATACAAAAATGTTTAAATAATCAAGCATTGGTGGTCGAGAGGTCAGCGACAGCTGCTTTACAAGCAGTTATCCCGGGTTAGCGGGTTCGCTTCCCAGCTGATGCTATGACACATGGGGGGAAAAGGTTTAAATAAACCTCTTTAAATAAACATGTAAATAAAACTTATTCTGAATGCAGAATATTTGTTTGTAAATATAGTTTTTAGGTTTGCCTATGCACGTAATTACTTATTATTATAAACACTACAAACTCAAAAGGATATTATTTGCTATTAGCTAAATAGTGAGGCAGGTCAGTTCAAATTATGAATAAAATTTTAAAACTATGATAATAAAACTAAGCAGTCATATATAGAAAAACTAAAACCATGTTCATATCTTATTTCTGAAAAATTTAAGAAATATCTATTATAAAAACGTAAACTGAAAATAATTTAGTATTTAATAAAAAAAATTATTTATTAATAATTTTGATATATGTTTTGTATATTTTAATAAAGTCGCTTTTAACTTCTACAGATTTTGCAAATAAAAAAGTACTTATAAAAAATCATTAAAAATAATCCATGATAAATTGAAAACTGGTGTAAACTTGTTTAAAAGTTAAAAATAATGAATTTTATTAGCAAATAAAAGAAAACAAACTTTATTTATATTTTTTTAAAATTTTAATATTTTATGCTGAAATCCAATCAAGATGGCCACTTACAACTTTAGAAAATTTATAATTAGCTAAAAACAAATTGTATGTCTAGAATAACTAGGTACTAAAAATTTGTAATAAAAAATTATACTGAGAAATGTCAATATCTGTGCAGATGAATTAAGGATTAAAAAAACTTATCACATCTTATATTATAATCTATATGTATGTTTAATTTTCTGTACATGTTCGTACTTTAACCATCTAATAATTACGATGTTATATTATCATTTAGATCAGATAGTTTGTTCCTTATGTGTTATAAGTATTTAAAACTATTCCTAGCTAAAGAAAAAACTAACAGTCTGACGCAGACAATTATAGATGTAGAAAATGTCTTTCTAATTATTTACTGCACTTAACAATAATTTTGAAATTAATATTAGGATCTTTTCTTTTTTTTAACAAAGTCAAGTATAATTAACCAGTTATGTTTTCAGTTAGTAGTCAACAATTAACTATCTAACCCCCCCCCCCCCAAAAAAAAAGCATTATCATAAAGTGAGTTTTATATAAGATGTATTATTACCTAAAAGTAACCCATATTTGATCGTCTGGAAAAGTATACAATTTAAATAATTCCATTACAATTGTTTTTAAATTTATCTATATACCACCATCATTAGTCACTCACTAGTAAAGAAGTTTATCTATCCTAAATTCGGAAAAAAACAAGAGACAAAAGGACTAAAAAAAGTTAATGATTATTATACAAACCAACCCCTGAGACATAAATATGGCCTCCTATATAGTTACTTGTGATAGTTTTTTAATCTCATTTTAACTAACTTTTCTTTTTGAAAGATTTTATCAATTTCCTATCCCCAGTCACATCTTCAATTTACATTTCAATACTTTAGCGTGTCATTGAGATAATCTTTATATTAACGTCTGTCTTTTCCATGAAAATCACTCTCAAGATTATCATAAAATACTTTTTTATATAAATGTTGTCTTCTATGCTGAAACAAGTTTGCTAAGTTGGTCCTGAAAAGTATCCTTTTTAAGTGTTTTAAAAAAGTAAACAATCTATTGTTAATTATTATCTAAAATAAAAAGGCTACTAATTTTAAAAACATAACATATTAAAAAAAAGTAATTAAAATAGTCATCCCTCCCCCCTTAAAAAAAGCACAAGCAGAAGTGATATATAAATATATACAGTATATGTTACAAAGTTGGTTAATTAAATCACATCTAAATATATAAATAAGCAAATAGCTAGTTAATTGTATCAGTCCATAGAGAGAAAACGATAATTATATAGATTCTATCCCATAATAGAAATTTCATCAGATAACCCGGATATTAATATTAGTCAATTGCCTTTTATACCAAGATATGCTAATGTTTAAAATTTAAATCAGAAATGTCGTTCATATATGAGTGTGTATTTTAATAATAATAAATAATATATATTTTATTTAATATATGAGTGTGTATTTAATAATTATAAATAATATATATTTTATGTAAAGCATGAAAATTATAGACCCAGTTTAAAAGCCTTATACTACACTTATTTCTAGTTTAAAAAATGTGAAGAACTATCTACCATTTTTTATAGTGCTCACCTACACTCTTTCCTACATTAATATAATAATAACGTGAAAGCTAAACACCTTCAAACAGATACGCTTTAAAAATGCTTACGTGATAGCCAATCAGATGGAATAATGGCATCACATGGGACTCTAAATTCTAAAACACAAGCCAGAACTATTAGAAAAAGATGGGACCCATCTTAATCTATGCCTCAATTATATTTAAATAAGCCAGACTCAAGCATTTTGAACTAAGAGTGTGAAGCTTAAATACCTTCACATTTAATCCACTAAATATTATATATATAAATTAACAATGCGAAATCATCCGATTTACAACGAAGCAATATTTTTAAATCTAATGAAATGATATTAATAAATGTAAATATATTAAATTTAAGCATAAACAGATAATATTATAATAACGTGAAAGCTAAACACCTTCAAACAGATACGCTTTAAAAATGCTTACGTGACAGCCAATCAGATGGAATAATGGCATCACATGGGCTTGTGTTTTAGAATTTAGAGTCCCATGTGATGCCATTATTCCATCTTATTGGCTGTCACGTAAGCATTTTTAAAGCGTATCTGTTTGAAGGTGTTTAGCTTTCACGTTATTATAATATTATCTGTTTACGCTTAAATTTAATATATCTACATTAATATAGAAAATGACATGTTCTACGTTAAAGTGAAACTTTATTTATTACTAATTTTTTTGGTACTTACATATTATTCTGGCAAAATTTTAGTTTTCATTAAAATTATAACTATCTATAATTGCTAAATATTTGATAGTATTTATTTAAGTAACTAAATTTAACTTTCAAAGATAAGTTGTTGAAGATCTCTAGAGTATTTTTATATATACTATACATTCTTTATTAACATATAGTTACCACTGATTTACTTATGCTTTAAAGATAGCCATCTTTTGCTGGTGGAGTTATTTACAACTTGGTTAAAAATGATTCTTTAAATCTTTGAAAGTTAAATTTATTTACTTAATTAAATAAAATGTACTATCAAATATTTAGCAATCATAAATCAACATAAGAAAAGAAGACTAACATTTCACCACAGGACTAATATGTTAATAAAATTCAAGATGCATTTAAAATTTAGCATAGTAAAAAGTAGTAATGGTTTGTCAGTTATTTATTATAGACAATCTTATGTTCATTAAAACAAAAATTAATATAAGACATTAATATGAGCTCATATTTAACCTTGGGTAGTAAAATTTTAATATTACACAATTTTTTAAAACATAATTAAAACAATGATTTTTGGAAAATAATTTGATAAAGATGTTTACAATTATTAACCTTTTTAAATTCACTACTATGAACTTTATTTTATTAACTGTAATTTGGGGTTTTCTTTTTGATTTCATCTGATAGCTACTGATATATTTGCAGTAGTTCTGATTCATTATTTGTCAAAATTTGATCACTTCATCTACAAAATCTAGAAATTTTAAATAACGTCAATTATTTTTATTTCTTAAAACTTTAACCAAACTCTAGAAGTAATGTACTAATCTATCATAAACTATTACCATGTTTAATCTAAGAGACTTTTAATATTCAATAAACCTAATTCAAAATGACATTTCATTTTATTAGTCCTTTCTTCAACTTTTTTGATGCAATCAATTGGCTTACAATCACTTTTTTTTTGTGGCTAGCTAGAATTGCTACTTTAATTCTATTTGATTTGCTATGTTCTTAGTAAATATCTTATATAGAATTCATAGAAGTTGATTATTTTTGAAGTTTCCATTATATTATTTTAAGAAATTTCATTCCTCCAATCATCTAATATTTCCTCATTATTTTGATATTTGATTATTCTTTTGCCACTAATTTATCTGGATTTTTTTTACCTGCTTTTTAAAAATTATTTCTAATGATTTTATTACTTTCTGAAGCTTTTTTATTCTCAAAAGATTTGATTGGATTTGTCACTTCTCATAAAAATATTTAACATTTCAGATGATGCTATTATATTATAAAAACAACTTCATCTGTTTGTCCTATATTATGCTTTATTCATTTCATTTCTGGATTAAAAAGAGACCTCATAATATTTAATTATTTTTCCTCCACAAACCCAAAGATTTCAAAATTTTTCATGGCCTTTGCTTTCAGTCATCATTCATTGTCATGAATGATTATGATGATTACAAGATAATTAAGATTATATTTTAATAGTTAATAAGCATAAATGTGAATATACACTTATAACCATATTTATTTATTTTGTATTCAAAAGGCTAAAGTTTGAGTGAAGAATTATTATATTTCCAAAAAAAAGACCATAACATTTTATTTTTCCATCCATTAGGCTTATCATAATAACTCAATGCATATTGGTTAGCAGTTTATTCATATTCATTAATCATATGAATAATCAAATGCTATTAATATGTGAAATGACAAGAATATAGAAAATGGAAATTTGAAATTTGTTATTGTGAGGTTTTTAAAGACTTCAGTTTAAAGAACCAAAGATTATTCTTTTAGTTATAACAATTTTTTTTTGCAATCACATATATAAATATATAACCAATCATAGATAGATCTTTTGTAAATGTTAATACTTGTCTTTCTAGGGTGTAGAAACCATAATTAATATTTTATCTAATGAATTCAAAACAAACTGATTTAGAAGCACCCACAACTGTCTTTCTGTTACAAAAGTAATAAAAATGAATGATGTCATACATGTGGAAACAATCTTAAATGCTAGAAATATAATACAATATTTAAATTTTGTCTGACGTCAAAAATGATCATGGTTGTCAAGGCACACTTGGGCTTCAGGTGAGATCAAATTTCTTATAACATATAAAGCTTTATTTTTTTTTGTCTAAATAGATATAATAATACATACATTTTCTTTTTTAAAAATGCTTAAATTCAATTTTTAATCCTCTAGTATCAGAATAAATAAAGCTTGAAGTAAATAAATAATTTAAACTTCTTTTTACATTTATTGAAAAAATACAACGTTGATGCAAATATATTAATTAGTTATTAAATAAATATAAGAATTTTCACCGTTAATCATATCTATCTATCTATCTATCTATCTATCTATCTATCTATCTATCTATCTATCTGTCTGTCTGTCTGTCTGTCTGTCTGTCTGTCTGTCTATCTATCTATCTATCTATCTATCTATCTATCTATCTATCTATCTATCTATCTATCTATCTATCTATCTATCTATCTATCTATCTATCTATCTATCTATCTATCTATCTATCTATCTATCTATCTATCTATCTATCTATCTATCTATCTATCTATCTATCTATCTATCTATCTATCTATCTATCTATCTATCTATCTATCTATCTATCTATCTATCTACATACCTAGCTATTTATCTATCTACCTACTTTCCTATCAATATTAATAGCACTACAGCATATAATTGTAAATAATAACATTTCTAAAGTAATAATTTTCATAGCACTTATTATAAGAATCCTTTACATACTAGATTTTCCAGAAGTTATATTAATGAAATTATAAACAATATTACTTGTCAACCTGAATAGAAATAAATCATTCCCATTTGATCCTCATGATCTTATATTGATAGCAGGATAATCACTGATATCTCAGAGAGATGAATGTTACATTAGTGGGAATCTTAGAAAAGCTATGATTTAATTAGTTCTTCATTCTTATATGAAACTAAGAGCTGGTGAAATCAAGACTTTTCTGAGATTTCTGTTAATATAACATTTTATCCTGATGATATATCAATGATTAGAGTGCTACCCATATGAGATCTTGAGTACCAGATGAAAATGGCTTATTTTCACCTGATTTGCAAAATAATATGAAAGTTTGGGGTTTGCAAGTTTATTAAAATGTTTCTAAAATATCTGGGACTTCTAGAAAGTCTTTCTTATAAATGATTTTTATATTATGTGCCCAAGAAGATTATTATTTTAGAAACATCAGTATATATTATTACTGTTACACATGAATTAGCTATTATTTTATTATAGAGTTTTTAAAATTAATAAAATTTATAATTATAAATTGGCATCTTTGTATACTGAAAGCTTTATTATATTTTTATAGTATTTTGAAGTTATTAAAATATGCTATAGTTATATTGATAGTAAGAATATTGAAATAATTTCTTTTATTTATTGCCTTGCTATAATAAATTTTACACACACACACGTATATATATATATATGTAATACTAAAAAATTATCCATGGTGCAATTTTAACAACATTATACTTGCACAGAGTTATGGAGTTCAATCACAATGTCTTAAGATATGTATATAGTAGAAAAACAGAATCTAAAAACTAGATTAGTGGGTCTTAATTTTCCATATTTTATACTTTATATGTAAACTTAAATTTTTATTCAAATTTGTAGCAATACATTATGTTTTCCTAGTTTTTGATATTAAACTAATTAAATATATTAATAGTAATAAAAGTATTAACATGATATTATAGTAAGCTTATCTTGCTAAAATGTGTTTTATTAAAAAAAAATATAAATTCAATAGAAGCATGAGATTAAATCTTTATACCACCAGAGAATAAAAGAAATCAAATTCACTTCGCATAGAAATATTTCTGGATAGACAGAGTTAGTGATATTGAAAATCTGATACTGCAAAAGAAAATCTAAAAATTAGACCAATGAATTTTGGTTTTTCTAATTTACAATTCTCAGATGTTTGTTAATATGTAGATTAAAATTTTTAATTCCAATTACTGTATAGCTTTTCGAATTATATATATATTATTTAGATAATAGTTGTTTTTACATAAAAACTAGATGGATCACATGATAATAGCCCAAGATTATCGATACCAGAAATCTTCAATCTGTTGTCAAGGCAATCTCTATGAACAAATGATGGATTTATTATTATGTGACATATATATAAGTCTCATGGTGCAAATTTCTGCCAAACCTACATATAGGCTATTTATAAAAAGGCTGTTTTATTTTTTTACGTTGAATAGGTATATGGTATTTAACGCATCAATACTTCAATATATTTTATGTATATATATCCATATATATTTATATACATATGACATATGAATAATAATATTGATGGGTTAAATACAAAATTCATATATGACATTGTGCATATAGGCCACAACACCTGAAGAAGAGTGGAGAATACTACTACTTGAAATGTTGTGTAATTACTAACCTGTATTGTCTATTTGTGTGTTATTACTAACAAGTTGTTTGTATTTGGAAAGTTTAAATAAAGTTTAAAATTTTCTATACATTCAACAAATGATGGAAATACTCCAACATAACACATCTCATATATGACAAATTACTAAAATATTCAAGCTTCAAAATCAAATTGATTCCAGTTAAATAATACAGAATCTGATTATCATTTCTGTGTGAATGTTGTTTCATACCTTTAGTTCATCTGATGAACTGAACTTTCTGATAAAATACATGTTGATAAAAAAGACTGGTTCAGAATATTTTACAAGATTTATAAGCAGCTTTGAGGTATGCATCACAAGTATGAAAAATTTGATTGATTACAAACACATATCAGACACATTAGTCAATTTATTATATTAATTTATTGAGATCTAAAATAAATTATATTAAGAAAACAACAAGAAATGACAAACTTTTATTAATGCTAATGCTATTATTTAGTTGCAGTAATGTTTAGTTATTAAACAAATAACATACATATTTTTTTTGGTTACCATATTGTGATTATGTTATCTGATTTCTAAACATTAACCGTAAACAATTAATTAGAGGTATAAAAGTAAGAAATTTTATTTATTTTCATTTCTTAATGTAATAACTAACAATTTTGTTTTAAATCTCTTTTTACTCTGTTCATCAAATTTAGCAATAATATTATCTGAAAACTTGAAAACATGTGGATATTACACGAGTATGCAGTTGTTTACATTAGTATATTATTATATGAGTATAACTGCTTGATTTTCAACTATCGCAAAAGGCCTCATTTTCAAGATTTTTGACCAATCACAGACTTTAAATCATGCTAGCACAAAATTGGTAAGGCCTAAAAAAAATGTGGCATACATCACTATTTGCTTAATTTCATTGTCTTTAAAATGGTATAATTTTTTTCTTCAATAAAAACTGAATTTTTTATGAAAGTTTTTATAAAGAGATTTTTTTCTCTTACTTTTTTATATTTCACAGAAAAAAATGAACTTAGAATTATTTTTTCTTAAAAATAAAAATTAAAAGTCTGATGTATTGGTATAAACTTTACTCCGAGAGCTAGAAGAAATCTTGAAATATAGTTTACTATCAGCTGTAAATATATAATCTTTTTAATTTTTTCTTATATAAATAATTTATGATACTATAAAATAATGGTCCATTGTGTACTTTAGAATAGGATTATATGTGCTTTAGAATAATGATCTATTTTGTGTGTGTTGAATAATTCTAAATGTAAGCAATTTTATATTTATTTATTTTTCAATCTACAGTTATTTTTTTGATATAATAAATATAATGCTTATAAATAAAAATTAAATTTATTCCAATGCCATAACTGATGTTGGAAGCAATGTCTCATATGTCTGTTTTGTATATATATCATATATATATATTATCAGCACATAAGCAATTATATTCCATTTTTTGCAATATTCTACTTGTTTATATAAACATAATATTCTTTTGCAAGTAATGCTTATAAAAAAAAAATCAAATTTATTTTGTTGTCATATTTGTTACTCTAAACAGTATCTCATTTGGCTGTTTTATATCTATTATATATATCTCTATCATTTACATATAAGTAATTATGTTTCATTTTTTGTAAACTTTGGGTATTTTTTCTACTTTTCCATACAAATATATTTAAGTTATGCTTATAATCATATTTATTATAACAATTGATCCTTTCCTAAAATAAAGCCACCTACATGGTAAGCTATAAGCATTTCCACAAGGGCAAATGAAAGGTAGAACAAATAATAAGAAGCATCAGTATTGGAACAATTCTCATTAATATTTGATATTGTACTAAATTGGGAAAAAATATTGTCTTATTTAGTTATCACTATATGCAAAAATATATACACACCTGAAAAAACTGTCTTTCATTGTGTTACTTTTTCCTTTGCTTTTTTATATAATGTTAATTTTTTTATGCAATTATTTTAAAATTAATTCTATTTTTTAATAAATTACATTTTATTAAACTTCTCTTTGCATACTATTTGATATACAATGCATAACATCTGATATACACCCATTTGTTGTAAAATTTTATTATTTTTATGTTGGAAAGAAGCATATAGGTAGCAGATATCTGCATAGAAGGACAAGATCTAGCTTTGCTAAAAAAATTGGAAATCACCAGTACCTGATATTTTAATAATTTTGAAATGAAGATTTAACTCAGGAGAGTCAAGCTATATATCACCCCCCCCCCAGTATTTTAGGAGGAATGTAAAGAAGATCTATAAAAATGTAATTTTAACATATAACTCTCAAAATTTTAAGTTTGTGAGCCAATATAAAAATTAATATTTTTAACAGTATTAAAAAATATTTTCCCAGTTTCATTACATTCCTTGATATTTGCATTTTCTAATAATATGTGTCATATTATTAATGTGTTCCAACTTAAGATATTGTAAAAATTGTATCTTAGTCCAATTCTTTAAAATCCAACATGGCAACATTCAAAAAATCAAGTAGATAACTAATGTCTATAAGAGATGTTAAAGCTACCATGAGATTTTAATTAATTTGATATATAGAATATTTACACTTCCTTGTAAACAATCATTTCAATATACAATATCTTATATTAAACAAGCAAAGATAATTAATTTTAACCAAATAATATTTGGGTCAAATGATATGCCATATAAATATTATAACCTTACTTATTGACAAATATATCAAGGTTTAAAACATCTCATATTAGTCAGATCAGTTATAGCTTACCTCTAGAGATAGTTATAGGACATTTAGGGATAATTATAACAGCATATAGTATGAAGTAATTAATTCAGAGAAAAATGTAAACAAATAATTACATTAAGCTAAAAAGAATCATATTATTTTCTATTCACTTTAATTTGTAGCTTAATTATTATAGACTGTAAGAATACACATTATTTGAATAGTTTTAAAATCTTAAATACCTCTTCAAATAAATTTAATAAAATTGATGCAAAAATGAATTAAATATTCTGATTAATTTTATTTAAAACAAGTACTTTTTATTATTAAATTAGTTTTTAATAAAGAGCTATTATTGATTATTTTTATCTTATTTATCATTTATGTTAATCAATTGAAAAAAAAAAGTTTTTGAGGTAATGTGATGATGCACTAGGTTCTCTTTTATCGGAGTCAGCAATCTCTCAGCCATTGTACCCAGAGAAACTTGTTAGCCACCTTACTTTTCCTTTCCATTCCCCACCCTAGGTTTTCCCCATATTCTTCTCTATTCTGATCCAGTCCATTTCCACATCATCTTTGTCCATTCTATGACCTTTATGTCTAGACCCCCCCTTATCTTTTTCCAAACCCAGCATAAAACCCCAAAACCCACTTTCTGTATAATCATTTTGTTTATACTTCAACAATTTCATTATTTGTAGCATTTTTGCTTGTAAGCATTTACATTTAATTAACAGATGCTTAATATTTTCCATGCCTTCCTTACATAACTTGCAGATTAAATCACTCACATTCTTCCATTTATGTGTATATTCCCTTGTTGCTAACGATCTTGTTTGAGCTTTAAACTGTAAATTACTTTCCTTGCTATTATCATAAATTAACTCACACCAAATATTCTGTTACTTCTATATATATATATTTAGAGTGTTAGCATGCTCTTAAGTTTATATATATATATTTAAACTCTTTTTACTCTCCATATAGAGTGTTAGCATGCTCTTAAGTTTATATATATATATTTAAACTCTTTTTACTCTCCATACTAGTTCTCCATCTCTCCAACTCCCTATTTTTTTATTAATACATCTATTCTTCTATACTTTGCCACTACAACACTCAACAATTTTCCTATCACAATCATCCCATCTTTTGTATAAGTATACTGACATAAAGTCTTTATCCAAATCTTCTGCATACCATATTATCTTTCTCACCCATCTTGTTGTCTGTCCTTTATTTGTAACCCAATTAAATACTATTTTGGCTATTCTCTTACTATCTACAAATTGCAATCTACCTAACATTTTCATTTTGCTTTTTGAAACTCTCATATAAAAACTTGACCATCCCATTTCTCCTTGAATTACCTCCTTTGCTGTTCACACATCTGCATCTAATGCATGTCTTTCTACTTCTCTTTGTACTTTTTCTCAGTAATCTAACACCTCTTTACTAATACATCCTTACCATATGTTAACCCTGTTACTGCCATTCTCTTCCATACACTTCTTGCTACATCATATTTATTATATGAAAACACTGTTAAATTTTTTATCAGTTCCTTTCCTTTCTTGGCTTCATTTATCAATATTTTAACCCATTCATCCAAGCAATTTCCCTGATTATTTATGACAGTTCCCAAATAGTTATATCTATTCATTACATTTAACTTTATATCCCCCAATAAAATTTCTTTCTCTTCTTTTTCCCCAGCATTTATCATCATTACTTTTGATTTTTCTTCACTAAATTTATTTCCATCTCTTTACCCACCTTTGTGCATGTCTTCAGCATAACTTCCATATATTTCCTACTTTCTGTGCACAAGAAGATATCATCAGCAAATAAAAGACCTGATAATATATACACTCCCTTGCCATTAATTAATGGTATTCCATCCCTCTTTGTAGTCTTTTTATTGTCCTCCATTTCTCTGAAATATAACCAAAACAAAATAATTGACAATGGGCACCCACCCCATTTTTAATACTAGATGATTCTATATTCCCTAATTGATATGTATAATAATTATTTTCATACAATCTCTTAAAAAAATCCACTAAAGCTTACCCATAATCTATTTCTATTTACTCTATTATATGCCTGCTCTATATATCTATAAAGATCATATATAACTGTCTACCTATATTCCTAATCATACCCATAAGTTGTATGACTACAAATAAACTCTCTTGTATGCCTATCCAATCTAAAACCTCCTTGCATTTCTCCCACTATATTATTTTCTTCCATCCAATTTGCCATCCTTCCATCCACCATATATGCAAAACATTATATAACACTGATGTTACCCCTATCAGTCTATAATTGTTTAACTTTCTATGGTCCTTTTCTTTAAATAATAGCCTTATTTATATTATTCCAGCTATCTGAAAATTCTGTCTTCTGTGCTATCTTATTAAAACATGGTAATAGATTTAATTTTGCCCTATTCCCCAAATTCATCACTATCTCTGCTGCCCATCCATCTAAACCTCTTACTTTTTCACTTTTCAATTTCTTCCCTGCCTCATTCAATTCATTTTCTGTAAAACTATTATTTCCATTACTATGTACTTTTATGTTTATTATCACTCTATCCTTCACATTTAACATCTTTTCTATATATATTTCATCTTATTTAAAATTGTCTCTAATTCTTTTGCCTAATCATTTAGCAATACTATTTCTCTCTCCCTTATACTCCTTCTTTTAATATATTTTCAATTTTTTTTACTCTCACCTTTTTTTCTTTTATTAATATTCTCCAATAATTTACTATTTAATTTTGTTCTATCTCTATAATTATTTATTTTAGCCTTTTTTTAAAAAAAATAGTTCTCCCATTTAATATTAACATCTTTTTCACTTTCTTTGTTTTTAATAGCATATTTATATTCTCTGCATGATTTCCCCTCTCTATTATACTTTTACTAATTCTCACTTTTCTCTTACTTTTATTCTTCTGAATATTCTCACTTAAAACCCTATTTGTCACTTTTTTTACTTCACCACATCAGTTCTTATATTCATCTCCAACAAACTCTTCCATGATTTCTTCTACTTTTATTTTATATTCTTCTAACTTATTCTTATCATTCATTCTCCAACCGCATCTTTCACTATCCTTTCTACTTTTATTACTATTTTCCATTACATTACTAACCATTTCTATTATAAAGAAATTGTGATCACTATTAAATACTCTCTCTTCATTATCAAACACTTTAATTTTCCATACTTTATTCATTATCTCTTTTTCTGCTAATACATAATCTATTGTGTAAAATATATTATTTTCTAGACTGTGTGTATTGCCCCTCATAAATATTTGATAAATTTCCAATGCTCAAATTCACTACCTGATAAAATTTTTTCAAAAGTTGTCCATTTTTGTTAATCACTTCATCAATTTTCCAATATACCCAGTCATATCTTCTATAACCATTATTTCTCCCCCTTTTTTGCATCTCTGTATATCCTTAACTAGGCATTCATATATGCTACTGTTTCACTCCATTATAGTTTGACTATCTTCAGTGGCCATATACACTATAGCCACCATCCATCCTTGTATGACTTAGTTTTAAAACTTCATTGCAGTAAACATATGTACACAAAAAATATTTTTTCCTTTTATATTTAAAATGGCATATTAAATCACTTTTCAAACATTAGCAATATTTTTCTTGATCTTTCCAAATCCAATTAAATCTATCTCTCTGCACTCCAGCTCTCTTTTCTCATCCATTCACTAAGCAAATATTCTGCAGCTACAGAAAAATTTCCAGCTATTAAACATATATATAAAACTAACTTATCTTACAAAACAAATCAGCCATATAAATGTTTGTGAAATATAAAAAGCACCATCTACAAACATTATATTTGTAGACTTTCAAGCAACCTTCAACTATCCACACCATCTCATACTACATGTGTATCAGTAGTATGAGATAGTGTGGATAGTTGAAGGTTACTTTAAAGTCTGAGTTCAAATCCCTCACATTTACAATTAAGTTCCACGAATAAGAATGCATGTATTTCAAATCTTACATATTAAGCCTGCATTCTTCCCATCCCTCTTTTATGTATTTAAATGGATATTATCCTATATATGAGGGGTCAGAGTGACTTGAGGTCAACATGGGCATAACAATAATATTGGCATCAGCATGGGATTTGGGCATTCTATCATTAGAATTTCAATGGTATGGATGGCTGAAGTGTTGTAGTAGTTTGAAGCCTGTCCATTAAAGTATAAAGATTTTCTATCTTAATATATACTGAGCACTGATTACATATATGTGTGGGAGATGATAATCTGGACCAACTGATGAGTGCTGCTTCAGCACGAAAAATGTATATTGGTGATTATTTATCTGTTCTACATGTGTGGTCATGTGTATCAGTATCATGAGATAGTGTGGATAGTTGAAGGTTGCTTGAAAGTCTGAGTTCAAATCCCTATATTTAAGTTCCAGGTACAAGAATGCCTGTATTTCAAATATTAAACATTATATTTATAAGTAGTCATTAATAAAAGTCTTGGTCCTTTATTCAAGCCTTTTTTAAGTTTGGAGGTGTAACAAGGGGGCCCTTCTTTAAATTTAGAAAGTTCATTCTCCCCATGATTCCCCTTCTGTCTCCCCCCCCCCCCTCACCTTTCTTGGGGTTGTGGTGGTCAATCATAGAGGGGACTACTCAATCAAATTGAAACAAAACAATTAGATTCTATAATGTGTGGGATGGAATTTCAATTTTTTTCTACTCTCAACCCATAAATATCTAATGGTGATGGGGTGTAATCTATGTAGACTTTAAATTATATGGTTTGATGAGAATTATAGATGACAATATCCAATTAAAATCTCTCTTGTGTCTCTTCAATTTATGTTGCACCTTCCAATTTTTAAAAATTTCCCAATCTCCCCCTAATTTCATGCCTCCCACCCCTCCCCCCTTCCCCTATGTTCTTAACGTCAATGTCAGCATGTTCAAATACCCAAAATCTACCCTAAATCTCTTATATATTATATTAAATTAATTTCACTTAAATATTTCCAATTACTCTTTTTCTATAAATATTTTAACATATTTTCTTTTTTTATTTTTTTTTTTTTTTTATTTTTGTTTTTTTTTTTTTTTTTTTAACATTTTTTAGTATGATTTTTTCTTCTAAAAATAGCATTTATAAAAAAAAAAAAAGCATTATTTTTATGATTATTCTATGTGTTTAGAGCATTGGTAGAAAATTCAATCAATAGTCAAAGATTTCTGGATTGATTCACAATTCAGAAAAAAAAAAAAAAATCATTCTGAGCAGTTAAAATGATTGTACCAAACCTGTCATTTTGACGTTTGAACATACTATGATCTCTTGAACAGATAGATGGCCATATTATTACTTTTTTTTTTTTTTAGTATCAAAAATGATAACAGTAGTTGGAAGATACTTAGGTGAGTCCAAACTCCTTAATAATTAATGGAGTTTTTCTTTTTTTTTTTCTTTCTAAATTTAAATTCTTTAATAGATATTTTCTAATCAATCCTACTAAAATATATTGAAATTTATTAAACGATGAAAAATAGTTCCAAAATATTATATATATATTCTTTTCACCAAAAAATCAAAGCTGCTTACAGATAACATATAATAGTGTCATCCAAACATTTGATTATCTGATTTATATAGCTAAAGAAGCAAACTGACTTGGATTAAAAACATAGGGTTTAAAACTTTCAGTAATCAGCTTGGCATGTAAATGCAAATCTATGATGAAGGCCAAAAGCAAGGAGGGTGGTTGACACTACCATGTGATATTCATTGATTACTCATGATAACTATGGATGAACTTGGAATAGAACTAGAGTAGATTTTTCTTTCTAGTTTTTGACTTCTAAGAAAATAGTACTTCTGTATCTAACAGTTCTTAAAATCATTAAAAGTTTGAGGTCTATTTGTGATTTGAATCAGTAATATAACTTAACAAATTATTTCTGATTTTGTGCTCTTGGAACTATTTTTGTGCATAGATTCCAATAAGTGACAGTGATTTGTTCCTATCTGTTCTAGTTTTGGAGATATAACATAATTTCTGTAGATTTTAGTCAATATTGACCGTAGATTGTGTAATAATTTAGAATCATTTGATGAGAGTGCTTTCAAATACAATATCCATTGTAATATTGATTTCAGTCATATTTTGTATTATATTCAGTTTCAGTGCAATATAACAATGTTTTGCTATGTATATAATTAATGTGGTCTTCAAAATTGTATAGATATTGCTTAAATCATCTCAACGTCTTTGGTAACATTTGAGGTAAGTATATCCTCAAATATTTTGATTATTATGATATTAAGATTGAAAAAGAAAATACATCAATGACTTCCCATATTGCAAGCAAAATTTACGTAAAGAAGAATATTTGCATCAATGGAGAAAGGAAATTTTTTTTCAAATTTAGAGTACCAACAAATTTGGAGATAACTAAACAACCATTACTATGGCTTTTATTTTTATCTTATCACATTACAGACATCTCATCAAGATAATCTAAACAAATAAATATATCATGACTTAATTACAGCAAGACAACTATTTCCAAACTGAGTTATCAATTTCATCTTTATGTCATCTGTCAAATCAGAGTTCACAATCAAGATTAAAAAAGTGAACCAACAACAGCTATTTTATAAACAAAGCAAAAGCAAAACTCCATATAGTAGTGCCACCTGTGCTAAACAGAGTAATCAATGGATGCCAGAAGGCTTGTGCATAAAATCCCTATCTAATGCCTACTCATCCAATATCCCCAGACTAGTTTCTGGCTTGTGGCCTTCGTCAGTGAGGAGCTTTGGATCTGAGAGCACTGCATCTAGATCTTAGGATCTAATGCAACCCTCTAGCAACCACCTGTTATCTTTACTTAACTACAAAACTATGAGCTATTTTGTAGGAACTTGATCAGATTTTCAAAATTTCAATCAAATGAATTGTGTGACATCATCAGAAACTTTCAAAGGAATTTGCTGAATTCTTGGTCTCCAAGGTGAAAGTAAAAAAATATCTTTCAATCTGAAATCAAAATTACATTTTACCATAGCAGAGGGAATGAGTTTCTATCCTTCTTATATTAGGA
Organism: Epiperipatus broadwayi; assembly: GCA_028023455.1. Taxonomy (NCBI): domain Eukaryota; kingdom Metazoa; phylum Onychophora; class Udeonychophora; order Euonychophora; family Peripatidae; genus Epiperipatus; species Epiperipatus broadwayi. The sequence continues at coordinate 2,798,489 of JAQFVV010000004.1, forward strand.
TAGCAATTTAGTATTCTGCATTGATGTCAGAAGCTCTTAAAAATATAATATTCAACATCAAGATCCAATATCTATACAATATTTGTATTGCTTTCCTAAAAAAAATCTGGGTGATTTAAGAAAAGAGCACGAAGAAAGATTTCATCAAATTGTAAAAACTATAGAAAAGAGATATCAGGGAAGATTGGAAGCCAATACAATGGCAGATTATTGCAGGAATCATGAGCAAAATAGACGTAATATATTTTATAATCTAAAATTACGCTCTTGAGTTTAAATAGCAATTTAGTATTAGATATTTATAAACATACTGATGGTATTAAGAAATTAGTATTAATAGCAATATTTTTTGAAACCATATTAAGAATTTCAAATTATAATGGGCAAACAGTTGGAATGTCATTTCATAAAGTAATTAAGCTGGATTCCCAAAACTAATGCTTATTTGGAATTACTACCCAAAATATAAACAATAATACATGTAATTTTAAAAGTACCAAATTCATTTATCAGATTCTTTAAAAATAACTGTGGGGGGGAGGGATAATTTACTTAACACAGAAAACTTCAAACTGATTTAAATAAAACTATTTATTACAATAAGGAGGGAGCATTACTAGTAAATACATAATATTAACTTTGGGTAGTATATGTTAAAAAACTTTAAATGTGCATGAAAATGCACAAACAAGATTAAAAGCGATTAGCTTTCATATATGCATTTAAGTAGAACATCTACTTATATTCAAGCTTACATGAAACAGAACTAGTGTATGAGAAATACATTTTCTATTTAAAAATAATTTTACATAGAGGTTATGTGACGATTTGTTAATTTGCATTAAAATAAGTTTAAATTGGACAATTACTTTCAACTAATTTTTATTTGATGATCAGAATTTATTATCAGCTTCACTATATAGAATCCCATTATACCGCTATTTGAAACTACTCTGCTTTCGGTTATGGGACTAGGTATAAAGATTTTTTTTTTTTTTTTCATATGTCATAGCATCGGCCGGGACGCGAACCCACAACCGTCTGCAACCAACTACTTGCTTGCAAGGCGGTTGCGATGACCTCTCGGCTAACAACGCTTGACTAGGTATAAAGATTTTTATTGAAATAAAAGTAAACTTTATAAGCCCACTTGTTTTATTTTCTTTTGAATATATAAATTCCAGAGAATAAATTATTCAAACAGCTTGTGATGAACAAACTTGAAAAACCTTATAATATATACTTATTAAAAGAAAAAAATAAAATAATTAGTCTTCTATGTGCACCTCTATCTGTTTTGAAGACTTATTAACAGAATTATAATCTAGTAATTTGAAAACTTCTAGCTGATAATTATAATCAAAATAAAACATTTCTAATTATTATTCTTAGTAAGGTCTGAGGATCATATGTCTGATTCAAAATTATTCAAAATAGAATAGTTTATGATTTCTTTCTCTTGCTATAGTTTGAAATGTTTTCATGTTGATATAACTGCATCAGTTGTCATATCCTTCTTCAATTTTTTTATTTACAGAGTTGAATTGTAAGATAGGTCATTTAAAATTTTTGAATGAATATATTACACAATAAAAAATAATAATAACAACTGCATTTTTTTTTTTTTCATGTGTCACAGCATCAGCCGGGAAGCGAATCCGCTAACCCGGGACAACTGCTTGTAAAGTGGCTGTCGCTGATCTCTCGACCACCAATGCTTGACAACTGCATTTTAAAAGCTTAAGTAAGTCTAAAGCTTCCAGTGCCAGAATATAGACCAACCATATATATATGTTGTAAAATTATATATATATCATTTTTATTTTAAAATAAACATATTGTTGTGAACATATTTATTTTAAAAAAGCTTAAACTGTCATGTGCTTTTAAAAGTGGAATAGACAGAATTCTCTTTTAAAACATACTATATTATTGGTTTTATGTGTAAAACTTACAATTGGTGATATAGCATTATTTGGCATGCAAATATACTATTGCCCCTATCTGACTACTGTTGAATGATGGATTCGTTGTTTTGAATGTAACTTCATTGTTACTACTGTTGAATTGTATAGAGAAAATACTAAAATTATTCAATTTTTCTTGATGATCAATTAATGTAATTTTAATAAATTTAAATGTGTTCATCTATGCATTTTTTTAAAATTGGAATTTTTTTAAATAATTGGTGATATACATGAATATACGACATAGTTATGTCATATTAGTTCAATCAGATGAAATGGGCCTATTCTGAATTCATAAGAAATATTTATAATTAGTTTGTTTTTTAAAACTATAATTTTATTTTACATATATATATATGTAAATTAGAATGTGTAATTAATTGTATGCATATGATTATTATTATTTTTGTATGATTATATTTTCATTTATGTTGTTGCATTTAATCTGTTGAATAATTAATAATAAAACTTCAAATTACCAAATATAAAATATTTTAAAATCAACATCGATTTATTTATTTATTTTTTACAAAATAATACTTTTTCTCACCAGATGGCGCAATAATCATTCTACAACAGCTTTCATAACTTTAGCAACACTAGCAAGGTAATTTAATAATGTAAATAATTCAAGTAACTTTTCATGTATAATCTATTAAAATGTTATATAATTTATTAATTTAAAACATAAATAAAATTTTATTATCTGTTAATTTAAAATCTGTAAATGGAATTTTAAATATACATCTAACTCCCTAGCTGCAAAATTAGATATATATCATTATTTTAAACAGTTGCATCATCTATTTATCAATATACATATATATACACACACATGTATATATATAAAATATAAGCCACTAAGCATATTTATACACATAAACAAAACATATTTTTAAAATTAGAATTAAAATAAATAGAAAAAGTTTTTCAAATGCACATACACGCACAGAGATTTTTAAAAAATCATTATAATAAAATTTTAAATATATTAATAGTATATATTTTTGCATATGTGTGTGATCAGGTGGGTCAGCAATATGAGATGGCACTGAGAGTGGTGGGTCGTGTGAAAGTCTGAGTTCGAACCCCGCATATATTACATATATAAATGCAGGTTTAAGCCTGTACAATGTATCATATCTATTATTAAAACTGAATAAATCAAAAAAGATACAACAGCGTAGTACAGAACAAAGGCCTATCCAATAACTCCTCTTAGAAGAGTAGAAGTTGTAGGCATAATAGAAAGGTGCTCTACAAGGCTTTTCTTTATCTGAGTATATCTATATTTCTTTTTATTGATTTATATGACTTTACCTAGATGTTGCCAATAAAATTACAAAATATAACTTACTGATCAATTAGATATTTCTACTGCTTTTTCAAATATTAGTGCTTATGTTAATAGTTTGTACATGCCCAAATAAATATACAGTATATGTGTATAAATGCACGCATACTTACATTTACGTATTTATACAGTACTTGCATATAGTAATACTTTTTTTTTCTTTCATGTGTCAAAACAGCGGCCGGGAAGCGAACCCGCGACAAGAATTTAACATATAGACATTAACCATAAACATATAAATACATATTTTTCAAACACACACACACCAGCTCATACCAATTAACGATTGAAAGAATGCAATTCTTACGTTAATTAATAATACAACAATAAAACAATCAAATAAAAAAACATAGTATTAATTTAATAATGAAAAATATATTTTTGAAAAGGAAAAAAAGATATAATTACAATCCAAGATATAGGTTTTTTTTATTTTAAAAATCGTATCTCATTTATTTAAACAACTTTATAATTAATAGTTTACAATGCTGATTAGAATTCTAAACGTAAATCGATAAATTAAAACCCGGAAATGAAGACATTTTTAAAATAAATTTATCAACTCATACGTTTATAATATAAATCTAGTAATCTGTAATAATGAACAACGTTTTATAATGAATTGTTAATTCGGTTTAAGAAATATATAATTTATTTACAAGCTTAAAAGTTCAATAAGCAGTACAAATTTTAGTTTCAGAATCACTACTGACAAGTTATGTTGAACAGGTGGAGGTCAATAATAAATTGATCTTTTCTTTTTTTCTTTTTTAAAGAAACCCTCAGGTAAACTCACCTTCGGTAATCTCTCGGGATCCCCAGGATGTCTGGGTACGAGCTTCTGTAACCTTTGGAACCCGTAGTCAATGGTAGGTTCTGTCAGGGCTGAAAGACAAATTTATATTTTCATTTCTTCTATACTTTACGTAAATAGGAAAAAGAAAAAAAATGACGATTATTATTCATTACAAGCTACAAATAAATTGGTTACTTGTTTGCTATATATAAATAAATAAAGTTCCAATGTTTTCATTCGTTCATTTAAATTATTTGCACACTCTTTAACAAGTAGACACATCCCTACTAAATAAAAATAAAGCAAAAGTTCATAATATATTATTTGCACTTAACACTGGTTTTAATAAATATACTTACAGACATAGACAAACCTTCCCGGTGCCCCCTTACAGAACTGTTTGGACTTATAAGAAAGTGTAACCTCCACCACACCAGGAATGTGTCGAGGGGGAGTTTGGACTCTAATAGCATGAGATGTGATTAACTAAAAAATAATATATATATATGAATAGTTACTTAATTGATACAAAATAATTTTTTAAAGTTTTATAACTACATCAAAAGAAAACTATAATGTATTAAAATTATACTTTTGCATTTTTTCTTGCAATAAAATAATGTACTCTTTTTTGTATATAAAATTTAAATTAGTCTTTTAGTTATTATTAGTGTTTCCTAAAGTTTTAACTGCTGAACAATGGAAACAGTAAGTAGCAATAGTAATAAAAAAGAATACATTATTTCATTGCAGAAACTATTAATAAATAAGAGGTTAATATTTTAAAATATCGCTTTTATTAAATAGCGAGCTGGGAAGGAAAATAAGCATAAATAGCTAAAGACAAAATAAGTTCGAACAAATTGAATATAGAAATTCTTTTTACAAATAAAATTTAGTTTAATTAGAAATTGCAAACATGTAGTCATTCAATATTTCGATTGTGTAATTAATCTGAGTAATAAATAGTAAATATGATTTCTAAATACATAACTTGCACACAGTAGAAAAGCTTAGATATAAAAGATTCCCAAAATTAAAGCAGAACTGTAATTTTGGCTGTATTTCTCATTCCAGAGATTACTTTTTCAATCACTTTAGATTGGGGAATCAAACGGCTATCATGAATAAGAGCAATACAGAGACTTCAGACCACTCAAAGAAGTATGAAGAGATGTATGTTAGGAGTAACAAGAAGAGCCAAAACGCAATATATGGGTAAGAGAACAAACAGGTGTTATTGACCTCATTGAAAAAATTAAAAGACTAAAGTGGAGTTGGGCTGGACATATTGCTAGAAGAGATGACAATGGATGGACAATTGAAATCTTAAACTGAATTCCAAGAGATTGTAAAAGACCCAGAAAGAGACAGCATGCGAGATGGATGGATGAAATAAGAAAGTGTGCAAGAGTGATGTGGAGAAGAGAAGCTAAAGATCGAAAAAATAGTTTGAACTTGGAGAGACTTTCATCCTGCAGTGGATTGATAATGGTTGATGATGATGATGTCCCACCATGTATTTGTAAAGATGCATTATTTACATTTCACACACCAACATTAATTACATATAAGAAAATCTTGGATCTTGGAGATACGTTTTTAATAGCAGAACTAATAATGAAATGTTACTAATAAAAACGCTATACAAATATTTAGACTAATTATGATCTTTTAAAAAATAATTAGTTATGATTGATTTTCATTACTAAAGATAGCAAAAACTTTTGAAATATCTTTTATGAAGTTTATTAAAATTATCATAAATGTTGCTTAGAACATGATTCTATTCTATTGTGACATTTCATTGACTTTCATTAATTTTGACAATTTGTAGAACTTTTTAAACTTTTGTAACCATTCTTTCTTCAATTTACCATTTTTTTGTTTACCATTTAGTATCCATTCTATCTGTTATCCAGACAGTAAGCAGATATTATTCTTTTTTTAATGGCCTCACATGTTTTTTTAATATCATTTATTATATCACTAAGCATCACATGATCACCATTTCTTATGCAAGCACATCTGTTATTAACAAAGGCACAGGCCTATGGCATCCATTGATTACTCTGGTTGGCACTGGGTGCCACTACTGTATGAAGTTTTGCCTTTATCATTTATTATAGTTGATTTTTCTAATTCTGTCTCACATTAATTTTTTTCTAATCATATTCATCTTCACAACCTATAGTTATTTCCCAGGTTTTAGGATGCAAATTTAAAAAAGGTAAAAGTGGCCTTTAAATAGCCACTGTAAAAAAAAAGACTCTTAGTGAAGAAGAGGTACAAGGTTTTCAAATTGCTGAATTGTGAAAATTTAAGTAGTTTTCTATTATGTTTTTTTTATAATCCTCTAGCTAATAATATCTATATTCATTTAAAAACTAGTTAATTTAAAGCTACTTGTTTTGAATATTAATAGGCTATTTTAAAAAAATCCTAATTTTGAATATAACAAATAATTTTAATACTGACTATTGCAGTTATTGTTGTAATGGCTTCAATATTTTATAAAATATTTATAATGAAATGGTAAAGACAAACCAAGTTAAGATTATAGCACACAATAGCAAATTGATACCAACATTCATAACTATTATCATTTATTTTTGAAATACTCTATTGCCTTTCAATAAAAAAAAAAAAACTATCATACGCACATACAGCTAATTACAGAATAGATATTAAGACAAAGTCACATTAGTTAAAGGAATTTGTTACATTATACATTTAGCAGGAATATATCTTATTTAGGCAGGTTCACAACCTATAATCATTTTATCATTAAACCATGAAAGAAAACTATTTTGAACTTTTATTCAATCTAAAAACATTTTAAAAGACAATAATTAACTATTACCACTAATTCTTTTCACTGTACCTTTACATCTTTCTGACAATCTCTCCCCCTTCCCTCTTTTCTTTTACATACACACACACAAGAGCTTTGAGTGTTTCATTATTGGATTTTCAATGATATGGATGGCTGAAGAGTTGGAGTGTGGAAAAGATTGAAGCTTGTCCATTAAAGTTTGTAGATTTGCTATCTTAATATAAACTGAGCATTGATTGTATATAGGTGTGGGAGATAGTGATGTGGCCAACTGATAAGTGCTGTTTTAGCATGAAATACTATTGGAGATTATTTATCTTTTTCACATGTATATGATCATGTGTATCAGTTATATAAGTTTGAGTGTATAGCTATAAAGAGCTTGAAAGTCTGAATTCAAGTCCCTTCTAATTACATTAAGTTTAGTACAGACAATATACTTATATATATAAAAAACAAAATAAATGTCCGCTAATATCAATAATACAATAACAAAACTTAAAAATATTCCAAACAGTGGTAAACAATTTATAATACAATATAAATAAAAACTCAATAAAAACTCATAAAGAAATATTTTCGATTATATTCATAATCATTTTCAACTCAACTTTCAAAATGGAATCATCTATTACCAACCGGAAACACATGTCGATTTAAATATCCCACAATTCATTTAAATCGACATGTGTTTCCGGTTGGTAATAGATGATTCCATTTTGAAAGTTGAGTTGAAAATGATTATGAATATAATCGAAAATATTTCTTTATGAGTTTTTATTGAGTTTTTATTTATATTGTATTATAAATTTTTTACCGCTGTTTGGAATATATATATATATATAGAGAGATTAAATATTGATATATTCATATTTATTATTCAAAGTGCATTCTATAAATACACTAATATGTTTTTTTTTTTTCAGACTTATATTTGTAAACATTAAATACAAATGGGAATTTTTGACTAATAACTAAGATAATTTTTTTAGCAATAATGTACCAAGGTCATAAACAATTAAAATTGGAAGAGTAAAACGAAACAATATTGGTGTGCAAATAATAATACTTGTTTGAGTTACTGAAAGCTAAAAAACGAACTCTTTTGAAGCTTAATATTTCTTCTTATGCATGCATCTTAGAGTAAAACATCTACTATAGGGTTGTTATTTTTTTTTTTAAAAAAGGGTTTATCTAGTTTTCTAGCAGTGATAAGAGATAATTGAATGAAATCCAAATAGCTAGAAATAGCCTAAGGAATCAAAAGTATTGATTTCGTTACTATCTAATAAATTCACTATTACACATATATTCTTTTTAAAATAATTCAGTGAGTAATTAAAGAGAGTGAAATACTGAATTTAGATTCATATGGAAATATTGAACAAAATCAGAATTTTTGTATTATTGTTTCAATGAATTCAAATTTAATGGATTGTGAAAAATGATTCTTCCTAGGCTAGTCAAGTTTAAGGGAGGTGGTTTTAGAGGAGTAAGGATTTGCGCTTTTGCTTCTTAATTACTCAGTATGTAAGAATAAATAGATATCTATTTATTGATCTATAATTAGGTGGTTGGCTGAGTCGCTACTGGCCAATTACCTGAAAAAAAATCCTGGATTAAATTCTTTGCAATGTAGATTGTATAAGAAAACAATCTGTGATTTTATAAACACTTTAAAACTACAAATCAGTTTGGATAATTTTCAGAATGCAATGCAAATATAAATATATATTAGATAATTTCTAACAATATTAAATATTAAAATTAACATTTACCAACACATACTTTATATTGGAAATCTGTACGTAAGATTATATCGAGACAGAAAATTAACAAAATTATTCAAAATACTATAAAAATTGTTAGGGAATATAAGGCCCAAGGACTGAAGAACACGTTGATGAAAGCAAAATATATATAAATAGTTTGGCTTTAAAGGTGAAAGAAGAAAATAAATTAAGATTATGCGTAAATGACTAATTAAGCATTCAATTTTGCATTAAAAAATAAGTTTACTAACTCAAAACAATCATCTATGCCAAATAAATAAATTAGCAACAAAAATTATTTAATTCAAATAATACTGCTTCCGGTCCTGAGATTAAATTTATTACTATAAGACAGTGTTTGCAAAAAGACATATAATATTGGAAAAGCAAGAGGATTATAAATATGTATATACAACTAGGATTGTTTGTAAGCTATAAAAACGCACATTTTACTAATAAAAAAAAAAAAAAGTCAATTTTTGCCGAGGCAAAAGATTTCTCCAAAATCCGACTGACAAGGATGAGCAAAAAAGAGCGTAAGGACTCAGAAATGTTGGCAGGTGAAAGTGAACGTTAGGCCAGCGGCAACTGCTGTAGATTTCATTGCGACAGTTTCAAAAGTTTTCAATATCAATTTGTAGTAATTAGCTGTGTAACCTGTATGACTAGCAGCATTTCTGTCACGCTTGTAAAGGCTGGACGCACTCGCTTGCCAGCTGATGCTGGGCCACGTGCAGCCATCTTGACAGTTGGCTCATATTGCCAGCCACAATTATAGTAATTGTGGTCAAGATCAAAATCAAATGGTATTTGAAGAGCTAGCAATTGGTCATAAGTAAAATAAAAAGAGGGGGAGTGGAAACAGACCAGCATATTTTCTCTTTTTATTACAAAGGATAATTCTTTAATATCCAGCACGGGTGATGTATGCATGTATATTTAATACATTTTTGAAATACGAAAGATAAATCTAATATTGTAAAAATTGAAAAATTGATGATTGTTTTAAAAAAATTTCGAGCTTGACATTATAAAATAAAATCTAATAATTTAAACATAACTAATAGATAATTCACGATAATGACAGATCATTAAATTAATTAAACAGTGTATGTATATAAAATTGTGATCATAGATCCTCATAGTGACTCAAATTAGAACAGGTGCTAAGAATAAATGACAAAATAAATAAAATTAATTTAAGTAACTACAAATTAATTAAATTATCATTAACCCATGCCATATCATTATGCATCACGCACACACACATATATGTATATATAAGTACACTTTTTGTATATAAATATATCTTATTATGAATAATAATTATGGTCGTGATAATGTGTGGGACTATTAAAAATGTAAAGACTATCCAATAATTGTTTAAACAAAATTAGATTAGGGCGATAATGTCTGTCTGCACAGTAATAAATTTGAGGTAAATAAAGCAGTTTTGAGATACAGCAATCTGATTTTAATATAAACACTAAGAAAACAAAAATAATAGTTTTTAACAACATTGTTACAATGCAACTTAAAATTGGCAATCAAAATGAAGATACAGAAAAAAAGCAACTTAAGAGAATAAATAGGATGAAAGATATGATTATTACTTTAGCTATATGAATGTCTACAGAAGTGAAAATTAAAAGAAAATTGCAAACAGTGAGAAGTCTTTATGTAGATAAACTTGAAAAGTAATTCAATAGCTGACCCAGAAGTTAAAAACACTTATAAGAAGTTACATTTATAATATTCTGAGTAGGTTGTCCCTGTGAGAATAATATTAAATAAAATTTATGAAAAAAGTGTACAACTTAAGATTACAGATCAAAAATAGCAATGAATGAATTCCATATTACAAAGAACTAAAAATGCTACAAGCATAGCTCTAAAGTGGATGCTATTTGGACAAGGATTCTTAGAAAAGATTTTAAAAAGCACTGTAGATGATATTTAAAAAACTGGAAAGTCTTTGGAAGGATACCAATTAAAGATTAAATAGATAATAAAAGATTAATCTCTATAAAAAAATAAACCGAGTTTTTTTTCTTTACTAGCTGTTCATAATGGCATTTACCAAAAGACTGGAATCAAAAAATATGTTTTCATTATATTATTAAATCACATATATTATTGATTAACTAATAAATTAAAAAAAAAATGTCACATATTATTAGTCCATATCTTTATTAAGAAAATATTTTTCAGCAGAATGATTAAAATAATTTCTAGATTGATTACCACCTGTGTGTACACAAGATCTTTCTTACATTCAGTGCATTAATATTTATTTAAATATTCTCCTCAACCATTAAATACCCATTTACTGCCTATTATTCAATGACTAATTGCTTTAGAATTTTTTTGGGGGGAAAAAGTTACATTTTGAAATGGAATCCTATGTTAAAAACACTAGACTCTGATATAAATTTTATTGTAAAAAAGAGAGAGGGGAGAAAGGGGGAAATTATATTAAGTTATATTTCACTTTTGGAAATCACAATTTTCATTCTTTCTCTTTCTTTATATATATAGTAAAATATCTTTTTTGTTACTGCTTAGTTGTATGTTTGAATCCATATATATATAATTCAGTCTTATAAAACAACTTTACACCTGGGTCTCGTTTTATGCGGTAAATAGGTTCCACAGAAAACCCACATTAAAAAAATCGCACAAAAGTAGACTTAACTTACCTTGAAAAATGGGGGATAGGTTCTGTAATTTTCAGAAATCACATAAAAACAAAGCAACAAGGAAAAATTACTTTAAAATTCACATTAAAAAAATAAGAAAATAAAGTATGACTAATAAAAAATTTCAAATATTTAAAAAAAATTAATACAAGACAAACTATTTTACTTTTTCTATTAACTACAATATTTAAGTTTACATTTTTCATACATTTTTTAATCATTACTGCTATTTGACAATATGCATTCATTTGTAAATTGTAATACATTAAAGATCAGCCTTTTCACGCTATTGTGCATGCACTTGCTTTTTATGAGTGTTAATAATAAATGAATACTTTCACTCCCAACACAAGATATAGTGTTTATGAAAGAATAAAATGAATCCACTTATTCTTTCCAACCCAAATGCTTATATATGGGCAAATCTTAAGTACTGGAAATGAGAGCGTGAGGATAGACCACTCACTTTGTGAACTGATAGGAAATCAGATTCATCACAAGAGCAAGTACAACTAGCACCACTTTCAGTCTTGTGCTGTGTTAATGGTTTTTTGTCGACAATGTAATCAGTGATTAAACTTTGAGATGATGATTTTATTAATTGTTATAAAGCTTGCAATGTCCAGACATATAACTATTTAGCTCTCATTGGAATTTAAGAGGGTTTTTACTTATCAGAAAATAATAAATTTGCCTTTTTGTTTACTACTGAAATAAATTTTAAATGTTCACATTTTGTTTCTATATTAAAAAAATGAGATTGCAATCAAAACAAAAAGATTATACAATATCATTAGAAAGATTATTTTCAGTTTACAAAATCAATAAACCTTTCAAATCTTCGTTATTTATTTAAAAATCTACAAGATTATTTATTTCTGTTATATCTAACAAAATAAATTTTAAAAGTTTAAAATTTTTGAATATTTATTGCGATATTTTTATATGTAAGTATAAATCTATTATTATTTACTCATTAATATAAGTAGGTTATTTACATAGAAACTAAGATTCTAGATACAGCTTGAGGCCATATTTACATTAGCTGCTAATATAACATGTTTTTGAAAAAAAAAAGTATTTCAAGTCAAAATAAGTTATTAATAATTTAAATTTCTTGTTATTTGATAAATATAATGAAATATGAAAGATATTAAGAAGAAACACGAATCGCATAACTTCAAAATCACATAAAACGAGACCCAGATGTATTTAAGAATTTTTCCCATTTATTTTTCCTCAATTTCATTATTTTCTATTTTTTATTTCTTCTTATTAGTTTTTTTAAAATGAAATACTAAAAATTTGTTAAAAAATATGAAGTTTATTAACTTATTAGTCTTCAATCTTTCTTAAGTTCAACTAATTTTTTAAAGGCTTTTCCCCTTCTTAATGGCTATTTGATTTCAATGAATGTACAGTATTTAATGAAAAACAGGCACCAAGAATGCTTTACTAATTCTGAATAATATCAATCTGATATGTATTCCAAAATTATCTTTCTTGGTTTTGATATCATTATGATCTTTAACTATTGTAAACAATTGGAATATATAAGGAGATTTTCAAATTATTCATACTATTATGGTTAGATATTGTCATTTTTTCTTATAGTAAAAATGATATTCTATCTAATCATAAATTTTTCAACTAGTATATGAAAATGCTTCTTTAATATCTTTGTACAGATACAGTGAAATGGAGAATGATTTCTATTAGTCCAATCAATATTACCTGAAACTAATCATAATCTGGTTTAAAACTTTATAAAGGATTTCATTTAGATACAAATTCTCAAGTTGTTGTCATTTCAAGATAAAGTATGGATACAGATTTTAAAATGAACATTATTAAAACATAGAAAATACAATTGAAATTAAAAAATATATAGAACCAAACAAATACAGGCTGGTGTGTTATAACAAGAATAATAAAGTAAGTATAAGAATATACTAATGAATTGAGAATGCTTTAGTTTCAAAACTGAAATCATTTAAGCATCACTATTGCAAATAATATATAGTTGATGACAAGACTAAAAACAATTTTAAGCTCTATGATGGTTATTCAAATGTATACATAAACTAGTAATCACGAGTAAAAAGCACCCTTTAAGAAATTGAAAAAGTAATATAAAATAATGATGATAATAATAATTGAAATAATGTGGTAACAAATGAAAAAGATGATAAATTACAGGAGATTAGTGATTAAGAATATGAAATGAAAGGTGACATATTTGTGTAAAGAAAATAGCAGCTTAAGAATGAATATTGAAACAGTAAGATTCACATTCGAATCTTAAGTTACACCTTTTCCTATCGTCTCTCACTCACCACTCTATCCGACCCAAATTTAAACTTTTTTTGGTATCAAATTGTGTGTGTAGCAATATTAAAATGTACAAATATATGTAAAATTCACCGTAAACGCACACATGTTTCGATGACAAAATTTAAAGCAATAAATAAAAATAAATGTTATAGTTTGTATTTCTCTTTTAGTTATTTAAAAATATATAATTTTAACAATTTATTTTAAATTATAAAGTTCGTTATTTATTGCTGTGTTTAAATTTCATATTTAATAATAATCTTAGAAATCTAATTGTAATTTAAGTAAAAGTAAAATAATTGTATATTCCTTTTTGTATTTGAAATTTTAAAAGTAATGATCAGTGAGAGATAATAGATTAATTAAAAGGAAAAATTCCCTAAAATATTTAATTCCAAAATCTAAATGTAAAAATAAAATCGAACAATAGAAAAGCAACTTTGTATAAGAATGTATTGATTATCGTCGGGGCAAATGATTAAATCCAAAAATAAAATATCACAAAAGTTAAAAGATAAGATCAAGAAGGGAGGCCATTTTGAACTTTCTAAGAACTTTCAGTTAAACTTTAGCTGTGCTCTCGATCAGTTGAGAGTCTCCAGATATATATATTAATTCACCTACCCCAGTATGTTCGAGTAGAAAGCACCAAAGACTATTCTCTCAGAGATGGTCAATAGTATGCCACGGACCTATACATGTGCCCTCCACAAAATCAACCAAAAGGATCTGCTGCCCCAAACAATTAGAAAGCTGCTGCTGCTGTTAAATTAAATGAGTCATCTAAATGTTGGAAATAACTGCTACTTCTAAAATCATAAACAATTTGCTACTGACTACTGAATTGAAAACTTCGTATAAACAGATACCTGCATCCAAATTCTCTAGAATATTCTAAATAATCATGCTATAGCTCACTCTATATAACTTGTAAACTATAACTTGTAAAACTATAATTTGTAAAACTGAATTTAATTATTAATTCATTCTGTAAATTTCTTTAATAATCTAGCTTGCCTAATTCTATCTTTCTTGGGTACGTATTTCTAAAAATTTGCATTTTATTATCTAATTATAGCATGCTCATAATTTTCTAAATATAAATCCATGTTTTCTTGAAACAGTGGATGCGTGTCAAATCCTCATTAATATTTACTTCCATAAATTATTTAATATTTTCATATAAATCGGCACGCATTCAATGCTTCATTTATTGTAATGCAGGGGTCTACTACTTGACAAATGGCTGACATATTAGTCATTAATACTCACCTAGCTTACCTATTGTTTTTATATTTTATTAGATTTTAAGTAATAATTCCGTAAATTACATTTATTTGAGAGTCAAAAAAAACGTTCTTTAGTAAATGTTGATGATGTAGGGGTGAGTTGTAAAATATATTAAATCTTAGCAATAATAGTCTATACATTATACATGTTTTATGTTTTAGAGATGCAATGACCCATTACAAGCCTTGAATATTCCGGATTCTATAGGGTTGAAATTAACTCTAGTCGTCCTACACGAGCGGACAAATAAATGTTCCCATAGGACTTGATGACTGTCATGCAGCCAGGAAGTAATCGTGGCATGAACCACTTGCCCCTGGTTATGCTTATGTGACACCTTATCTCTTTGGGCCTACGGCAAATGCCAGCCCGTTCTTATAAACTCATTCACAGCTTCACAGTTTTAATATACTGCCACCTTCATATCGCCTTTCTAGATGTACGTGTTTCTTCGTATTAACTTTATTATTCAATGTATAACTCCGTCTCTGCATTAGTGACATAACTCACTCTCAAATAAATGTCCGTCCATAGTAATTTATAAATATCTTATTTAATTAAATAAATATATGTCTGCCACTACTATTATAAATCCTAATTTAGACTCTTGCATTGCAAAAATATAAATCCTGAAGGCATGCTCTTGAAATACTTGCTCGAGAATTTAGGCAGCTAGATTACATCAGCTATATAAATAAATGTATCTCTTTAATATCTAACAGTATCGGAAAATCCCGCTACTGATATTTTAAATCTTACCAATATTATTAGTTAAATGATTTATTATTAAAATGTTTTAAATAAATAATTTCAAACTATACGTCTGCCATCACATCTTTATTTATTCGATACCCATTTAATATATTATTTCCTCGATTCTGTTAAAATATAAATGTTTAATATTAATGTTGTTATTATTGGCTAACTCGAAATAAAATTCTTGATTCTCTTGCATCTCCCTGATGCCCGTGCCTAAAGAAATATTTACTAGTGTAGCATCAGATGCATTGTTTTGTAGATTGTATTGTGGAACCAATAAACTATGTTCGAATTCAGTACTACTGGTGGCTTCGCTATCTAGATGGTGCTGCAGTTCTGTGTGGTGGTCGAATTCTGCACTATGTTAACGAATCACACGTTTCTGACCGTTACAATATTAATAGAATAATTTACGCATTAATAGTTGTGGTTATAAAAACACATTAATTGCATTATGCAGTAATTAAGAGATGGGGAACTATATTGAAAGTGCTTGAGCATATTCTGGAATTAGCATATACGTTGAGATCACAATTTAGCTGTGAAGGAATTAAGATAACTTTTTTAAAATTTGATCTCAAAATGGATCTTTTTTGAAAAAAAAAAGCTGCTTTTAAATACATTATTTTCATTTTAAGAAAACATGCAACACAAAACTCATTCCAGTATATTAAAAATTATTATTTTTAAATATTTAGGAATAGTCAGTGACAATAGTATTAAAATATTTCAATATTATTCACTATGATAACGCCAATTTCAAATAAAAATATAAATTATTTTGTGGACTGTAAAAGATGAAGATTAGAATTTTTTTTTTATGGGCTATAAAAAACTAAAAAAAGATAACTGAAAGTATAGAATTAGTAATATTGAAACGTTGAAGAGAGTAAATAAAGAGACTATTTATCAAGGAAATTATGAATCAGAAAAGGGGGGGGGTCATATAATTTAAGGGCAGAGAAATCATAAAAGAATGTTAGAAAAATTTATGAAAGTAAAAAAAAAAATGTTTGAGAAAAAATTTGATTTATTTAATTTAAAGAACAGTGTTATAAGTCTCTGAAGATTAAAACAACAGATAGAAAAGCTTATGGTTTAATGTGAACGAATTCCCTTTTTAGTAGATAACAACTGATAACTAGTCTATAAAATAACTGCAAAAAATTAGTTTATTGCTATACAACAATTATTCCTTATACTATATATTTCTGATTGAGCGGGTGATTCTTAAGAAAGCTTATTATTTAGTATCTTTTTTTCTTCATATGCCATAGCATCTGCCGGGACGCGAACCCACACCCGTCTGCAACCAACTACTTGACTATTATTTAGTATCTTAATTAGTTCCTACGTTAGTTTTTCAGCCACTTTTTTTTTGTTTGAGATTATGTGATTTATTTTAACATTTAGTACCTATATTTTATTTTTTTATTAGTAGTTTTAAATTAATAAAATTTCTGAAAAGAGTAAAAGAACAATCAATCTTGAGATACTGATAAGACATAAGTCTGTTGTGTGAAGAACTATACTGAGATCTAAAAAAAAATAATGGGCTGAAAACAATTTCCACTCAAATGGCCAAACTGCGAATTTTTTTTTATTACATTTTTCAACTCATGAAGTCTTTAATTTTTTTAGTCCAACACCTTACAGGACATTGCAGAAAGAAGAGAAGGGAAAAATAATAAATAATGATTGTAGATACATGTATAGAGAAAATCCTAATAATAGATTATCATATGATTAAGACAAATCACAGAATAATCAGGGAATTCTATTGAACAAGAAACAATATATACTAGACATTCTAAAAGCAAATTTAATACAAACAATATATTTACCACAACATTTTGAATATCTTTATAATGATAAAATATTAATAATTTAATGTAGATTAACTTTATAAATTCATGTTATTAAATTCTTTCCTGAAGGCAGATGAAGATAAGTAGGTTATAGGATATTACCAAGTGATAACTTTTGATCATCATTGATAATTGGGCAATGCTTCCATCCCCTAACATTTTTTTTTTAGCGTCTCAAGATCTGAAATTACATAACAAACTAGTGAGATTTTATATCATTAAACGATATAACATTAACACTTCATAGTAAATTACTAAAAATAATGCTATATTTATTATAGCAACTTTAATCTTATTTAATTTTAGTCATATTACCCATATATGTATATAAATGTGTACGATGACAAAAAGCACAAACAAACGAATCCATCAGAATTCTCTTGCATGTATTCAACTAATTTAGGTATTCTCTGAACAGCATGATAAAATAAATATTTGATAAATTCTGGTTGGTTCCTGTTTGATGTTTCACTTGCAAGTCAAATGAAAGAGTTCTTTTTACTATTTTGACCTTTTATCTCATTTTCTTTTTTTAAACAAAAAAAAAAACTGTATTTCATGATGAATATTTACAAGGGCTACAAATATTTGAAAAGATTTTTTTTTTTTGCAGATAAAAAAAAAGTTTTGCACATTAAATAAAAATGAGTCAATTCCTGCATTCTTGCAAAAATAAATGTCTGAAAAATTATAATAAGACGTTTAATATATAGGGTATGTGAGCACAGACTTTCAGACGAACCATCACTCTCCACTCTATCTAATAACACTGATACACTCAAGCGCATATAAGACGTTTAGTTATATGCCCTATTGAATTTTTCGCCTATATATATTTGCATGTAAAACATTTATAGTTTATACAAGTATTGATTTGCAAAACACGATTTCAAATATATATCAGATCAACATCATTGTATCCAAATTGAAATAAAACATTGCATTTTGTAAACAACAGTGCATTTTTCAATTGTTTTCATCTTGATTCCATAAACCATAAATTAGCTTTAGTTTTTATAACATATGATATATAAAAAGAAGATTAAATATAAAAAATAGATGTACAAAACAATCATTTTCCATTTAACTTTAAAATTCTATAGAAAATAAGAAGTCTGTTATGAAATAGTTGGCCTATTAATATATATTTTTCCCTTTTAATATTCTTAAATCAAATGGTTATTACTGAATTTAAAGACATTAAGTTTTTATAAATAATGCTAGCTTTGTAACATAATAGCTTGATCCAATAAAATCACATTAATAATAGCTTGATGTTAATATTTTTAATATATTGGATAATTCTTAAACGATATTAAATTTGTTGGATTTTTTAAGTAAAATGAAGAACGTTGTTTTATTAAATGTTACATAAAGATAAGACTATATTAAGTTTAATCCCTTATTAATGCATTTAAGTACTTTGCCAAACATGTCATAAAGATGAGAGCATATTTATGTTCAATCCCTTATAATTTAATGCCCTAAATGTTTTGCTAAACATTACATAAAGATGAGAGCACATTAAGTTCAATCTCTCATAATTTCATATCTCAAGTGTAAGTTTTAGATATCACATTAATTTTATTAATAATCATAATTTGTAAAAGAAATAGAGATACATAGTAATTAAATACTCGATCTAACTGCACCAAAAACATTAGTTTAAGCTGTTATAATGAAAAAGTTTATATATTTTATTTTCAGTTTTTTTTCTTAAAAATGTATTAATTTTTGTATTATATGTTAATATGAATGCTACAGGAATGCATATTCTGGTAGTCAGTTACTATTATATTTTTGATTTTGAAGATTGAATGGATGAGGTGTTGTGGTCAAATTTTCATTTAATGTATTGATATTTTAATTAGTATAAGTCTTTTAGATGTAAGATCTTTTACCTAGAAGACTACAGTTACAATAAATCTTATATTCAGAAGATATAAAAAAATAGATAGTGCAGATCCTTTTGAGAAATAATTATAGATAGTTTTAAACAATCTGGATTGCATGATTTATTATATAATTTGAAATAATATGTACTAAATATAAAAAAACTCAAGTAATAAACATTCACTCTTTTTTAATGATTTCATAACATATACTTATATGCTTTAATAAAAGAAGTCATCAAAATCAAGAAAACAGAATTTAACTCAGTCTGGAAGGCTTTATGATATATAAATGTTTACCTTTTTTGAAAACATCCTGAGTTATTTCTAATAATTTTGATATTAATATAATAAAGTTTTAACTACAAAAAAAAAAAAAGAAAGAAAGAAAAAAGATTTTTTATTATTCTAACAAATATAAATAATAAAATGCTTTACCTCACTCCAGACTAGCATTGTTCCAAAAACAACTTGGAGACCATCAAAAAAATTGTCTCCAATGATAATGACTGTTGCTCCCCCTGTTGTCCAGCCTTCACTTGGACTTATAGCCTTTATGCATGGTGTTGCTAAAATATTAATATATAAATAATTAAAATAAATAAAATAGTCTATTCCAATGTGAAATTTAATAATTATAAACTAAAACTAATTTTCAACATATTTTAATTATATTATTTTACATATATATTAAATGTTTTTATTGACAGTGCACTAAAAATAAAATAATTAATTGTTTCTTTAACCAAAATTGGGGTTTTTAGATTTAATTTGAAATAAAAGCTTGGGGGGGGGGGCAGAATTAATTAAATCAACCCCTTGTTATAAAAAATAAGAATTGACTTAATTCATTTCTGAACTCCCCATGCTTTTATTTCAAGTTAAATCTAAAAACCCCAATTATGGTTAAAGAAACATTTGTATTTCTTTTTAGTGCACAGTCAATAAAATCATTATATATAAAAAATTATCTCTATTATTTTTTCAGTTTTTAGTATTGAAATAGTATATACAGTATAAAACTATGTTTTATTTTAAATTGACTGGACACTCTTAGTTGATATATATAAACCATTAAAAGCCAATCAACACTTAGATAATCTCAGTATCAATAACAATTTCAAACTGTTGTCAAGGTGACTTCCTTTTAACAATATATATATATTATAACCTTTAGTTTTGGCAGAAGTTAAATGTTAAAGTCAAAATTTGGGCCAAGCCATCTAAAATATATATATATATAGTTTAATTTTGTTATGAATAAATTGTTGCTGTATCAGAATTTTTATAGATTATACAGCTGTAAAATAAAATTTACACAGCCTAAAAACTCTTTAAATTTTAAATAAATAATGCTAATTTAGTCATGATGTAACTTTTAAAATGTTTTAAAAAGTTTGTATTCATTTTAAAGTTAAGAGGTGCCAAACTGTAACCTGCGAAAGAACGGTACGGAGAGACAATGATGAGTCACAAAAGACCTAATATGTTGGGCAAAGCAAATTGTAACCTAGAAACATGCAGTCATATAGGCTAAAATATCTCATGCGATAATATAGCTAAGCTCAGTAGGTTTATAAAACAAATGTTGTATGCTCCAAGAAGTAGATATATAGGGAAAGCATTTATAATAAAATATGAAGTAATATTATTAATAAATCAAGAGGAAGATAAATCTCAACTCATTCTAGCATACATAAAAGTCTCTTAATATTATAAACATATGTCATTGAGGTTACATTTATATTTCTTTTTTTCTGCAAATATCTATTACAACTACCACTTAACCCATCTCTTCAGCATTTTATAAGCATCTCATTTTAATTTTAAAGACCATTTTAAATTTTATGAGAATTAAATAATGTTTTTATCAAATGAGAACAATGAATGAGATGCTTATAAGATCATGAAGAGATGGTATTTGTAGAAAAAAGAAATTTAAATGAAATCTCAATGGCATATGCTTACTATAGTGAGTTGAGACTTTCTTTTCCCCTTGATTTATTAATAATGTTGCTATATATTTTCATAATATTGTATTATAAATGCTTCCCCTATATATCTTCTTATTGTAGCATATCACATTCATTTTAAAACCCACTGACATTAACTATATTATTGCATGATAGTTTAGCCTATATGTCTGCACATTTCAAGCTAACAGTTTGCCTTGCCCAATGTTTTAGATTGATCAATGAAGGTGTGAGAGTTGTTATGGCCTTTTGTGGCTCATCACCATCTCTCCATCCCATTCTTTTGCAGGTTACAGTACACACATACACGCACACACATATATCAGTAGATAATTCTGTTATAAATTAAAATATATACCCCTTATGTGTTTATCATATTTAGTATGTGTACATAATATATGTGTATATAAGTGATTAAAAATATGAAATATTCTTTTTAAGTGAAAAAAAAAGTGTTTTAACATTTTTGATTTGATTGGAAATTTTTATTATTTTTAAAAAAAAGCTTACCAAAACTATATTGTAAATGAACTTCATTTAATATATATATATATATTAAAAGGCCAGATAAGAAATAAGTGAGATGATACAAGCAAACTTCCTCCTATTTGGAAAGATTTTTTTAAAAAACATTCTTAATTTAACATTTTTGCTATTGGTGGAACTTTAACATTTTTTTTCAAATCAGCGATTGTAGTGCCTCTACAACCATCTTTCTACCTTTTATCACTCTGTGGTGGACTTGTGTTACCAAGTCAAAACGTCAGTATATCAATATTCAAAATATTTTAACACGGATGAACCCGTAAAATATGTCTTTTATATATATTTCTGCAGTGAGTTAATGTGTATACACTTTATGTGTACATAATTATTGTACCGAGACAAAGTCGGTACAGGTATATACACACACACACGAGCAATATAAACACTCTATATTTTTTTTACTTTCAACTTATGATAAAAAATAAATGTAGTTTTCTTTCAATGCGTTATAAAATACATTGTAAAATAAAATGTTAATATTTCTGATTAAATAGTTTAAGGCTTTCATATAATCTACTATAATAATATTCTCTAAAAAAAAATAAAATATAAAGTATTACTAATATGCCATTTTAAATCTCAATAAGTGATTTCTACTTGTATATGCCGTGGGGGTAATTAAAAGGGGTTTGTTTTAAATTATAACTGTAGTGAAAGTTAAAAGCTTATAGAAGTGATTTTGAGACAGATTAAATGCTCGACTTTTAAACTAATTGTTCTCTTAAAACACGCACACATGTATGCATAAAAGGTGTGAATAAGTATGAATTTTTCTAACTGAGATTGCAACATGAGATTGCATAAACCTAAGATTGCCTCAAGCATATGGATTGAGTGGACATTACGTAGGACACGGACCCCAACGACAACTCAAAGAATATTGAACTCTGGGTGGAGATTCGATCCTCAGATAATAATCAACCCATATAAATATGAATCTAAATCTAAAAAAAAAGATTATTACACTCCCTTTTTTGCTTGTATTTATGCTTATGCTTATAGTTTTTTCCTAGATTCCTCCGGAAGCTACAACTAGAACCTTTCTTTTTTTTTTGCTATCCGGTTTATCCAATATGATCACTGTGAAATTAACATTTAGAGCGTCGATCGTCATGATGGGCTAGGAAACCCTTCAGTGATTGACCGACGCTCCGCCGCCCGAACATCTCCACAGCTATGAATGATCAACAACAGTACCATCCGAACATAGTGCTCCAATCAGTCTAAGGACGTTGTTCCGTTTAATATATAAGAATCGTCCAAACATACTACGCTGAACTTATGTGAAATGAATAACCATGTATTAGGGAAACATCATCTATCAGGTTCGAACCCTCACCAAATTAGAAGCAGCAGAAGACTAAGCAAAATCCTAGGTAAACATTTTTTTTTTATAATGCTTCCATTCATTCTTTACGTAAACTTAAAAGGCAATCTCATAATTAATTAAATTCGACTTTCGTAAATCAAATATAAAATGATCCGTAATCCCTCATATTTAAATCTTATTATTTTAATCTCAATTTTCGTAAATAAAAATGTCAGATGCTCCATAGTTCCTCATATTTAAATCTTAGGACTTTTCCAGTTATGAACTTTGATTCTAATTATTATTTCCTTTCGCAGATAAACTATAACACACACCTAATTTCAAAATGTAAAAAGAGGAAATATATTTTATCAGCCATGTTTATTATGTATAATATGTTCGTTTCTGTGCGAGTGCGAGAATGCGCGTATGTGCGTGCAAATAAAGCTATTAATCAATGTTTCATTTTTTATAATCAATAAATTTTTTTTTTTACTTAAACAAGTCGAGCATTCCTCAAATCATTTTCTATAATTAAATATATTTTTTTTTTTTGAAATTATTATTAAAATTAGCATTTATTCATGCAATTAATTATTTTACTTTTAAATTTGTCTTTCTTATATTTTTTTTGTTTTTTTTATTTCTTTTAAATTTCATTCATAAACATCGTGCCGTAAGTCACGATGTTTATTTATTATGTAATTAACATAGGTTTAAGAGTTGGGAGGGCCTATTATTAATAAATATAAGTTAATGTCAATAGAGCTAGTATAAATAATTCTATTGGACTGTATGATAAAAGGGGGGAGGATGTTATAAGCATCTAATTGTTTATTCTAATGATGCCTCAACCGAACATTCGTATTAGTTATAAATAACCAATGATCCCGTCCACTGCTTGGACCGATCTATTAATCAACCGATCTTCTTATCCATTGGTTAGTATTGTGTCATTTGCCAGGATAATAGTCTTGAAGGCAATTACATCGCGACCCTGAGTGACCCCTATTGGTCCATGCTGGGAGTTCGAGCTTATGGGCAGGGATTAGACTTCAAAATCGTTTTGATATGACGTAAGGTGATGCGAGAAATTAAATTGTGAATCAAATCATCGTATCTGGTGCCCTCTTGTGTTGATAATGAACAACTATTGATATAAGAAAAATAAATAAATCTTTACGCTGTATCATGTTTATTTTGGAGCTCACAATCCCTTTTAGGAACGGTTTAATAGGGAGCCGGTGCAGAGGGTAAAAAGGGGTCGGTAGATTATATACAAATCAGTAAGTAAGTTTTCTATTTAAGATTGTTGCCATTTCTTTTTATTTGAAAAACAAATTGCATAAGTGGAGCTCTTACTGGAAAGTCATCCTCCTCACAGCTCGCACAGAATGGCTCAAAAAGGTTGGTTTTGCAGCAGTGAAAGGTGCCTTTTATATTTATTTGGCCCTTTAAAGACCTTACTTTGTTGCTAATATACTCTTCACACACTAAATCTCAGTTTTAGTGCATTTTTAACAAAATTTCCCTATGTCTACCTTTTGCTTATCAGCATTTAACTACCTCATTTCCCCACTGTTTGGTGGATGGTTCAACTGTTTCATGGACCATAAAGCATTTTATTCCCTCTTAGACTCTTAAATATTTCTCCTATGCCAATTCCCTACCACTCAGAACTTGTTTATAAAGTTTTTTGTGTGTTGTCCCAGTTATTTAGACCATTTTAAATTATTTTTTTTTCAGACCCCCCCTCTTCTGGGGTAACTACCCACCTAAAATTCCACTCAATTTTTTCATTACTCAACTAAAATTATTAATAACAAGTTTTCCAGTGTTTTTTTTTTGCTTTTACATCAATATATTTAATTTTTCCATTTCAAAATTGTTTTCTTCATTTTACTTTTCATTCTTTCAAATGGTTTAAAGATGACCACTGCCCCTAGCGGGAAAATGTGCAAAGTCCTAAACTAAATGAACAAATTAAGGTCTTATATGTGAGGGATTGGAGTGATTTAAAGTCAACATGGGTATGACAATAATATTGGCATCAACAATGGCTTTGAGCATTCCATCATCAGATTTTCAATGATATAGATGGCCAAAGAGTTGGTGGGTGGATAGGATCAATGCTTGTCCATTAAAGTTTGAATATTTGCCATCTTAATATAAACTGAGCACTAATTATATATGTGTGTGAGAGATGATTTGGACCAATTGATGAGTACTGGATTAGCATGAAATACATAGATTGAAAATCATTTATCTTTTTCACATACATGTGGTCATGTATATTGGCTGTATAGAATGGAATAGATAGCTGTAGGGAACTTGAAACTATGAGTTCAGTACCTTCTATATATATATATATAATATCAGTATAAAGTATGGATATATGGGTTGGGTTGCACGTGAGATAGAGACTCTATGGAAATTAAGTTAATAGATTAGTCAGATATAGAATTAGCCTAAATAGAATAAGAGACCTTCTATATCTTATCCAATTTTCCTCACTTATACTGATACATTACTTAAGGAAATTACTTAATGATAAAAACTAGGTCTTAAAATATAGAAAAGTACAAGACAATGATTTGATACTAAGTAATGTATTCTTCTTGAATACTATTTACGAATATATATTTTAGTTGATAGGATAATTACTCCCCAATTCAGCAATACATAAAATTATTAATAATAATATATTCACAATTTGTAAATGAACTATGGATATATATATAATATAATAAATAAACAAATTTTTTATGTTGTATTGAAATTAATTATTCGGACCCATAGTGGTATAAAAACAATAGACATATATTTATAACTAAGAGAAAATATATACAAGCATGTGTGTAACTACATTTTAATAAAAGATATTGAAACGATCAGTGTGTATGCACACACAGAGCTTCATGTTAGTTGTTTAAAAATAGTATATATATAGATTTTATAGATCAAATATCTAATTTTCATTTTTTTTGTTAAAAAAATAATATACAGATGCATATATGTGTGTTATTGAATGAGAGGGCATATATGTATATCTTGTTTTATTGAAATACATTTTTTTGTTATATATTTGAAAAAGAAAAGTGTATTTCCTTTGTGTATATGTTTTTCCTAAAAGACAAAGAAAAATGGAAATTATAAGTTGACTCATTTTTTTTTTTGGAAATAATATTTTTTGAGAGTCTATTTTTTTTAAACATTCATATAATTGCATGGAAATGTTAATTATTTCTCATCTTTAAATGGCAGTTAAAAATGCAATCAAAATTTTCATACCTTAATTTAATCTTAACAGGATTTTGCTAACTAGTTTAAATTAAAAGATCAGTCAACCAGTCTATTTTCATTTTTAACAAAGGCAGTTATGATATAGGTGTTAAGAAAAAAATATAAGATTAAACAAAGACTGTACTGATTTTTGGTTGTGCTGAGACAAGTTTTGTTTAAAGTTACTAGCATATAAATACTGAGCTATTTTTTCTACACAGGGCAGTAAAAGAGTTTAAAAGTCAAAGAGTAAAAAATAAAGTTGCTGGTGTCAAAAAAAATAAATCAAAAGAAGAGTAAAAAAAGTTTTGAGAGTCAAAGTGAAAGACTTTCTAATAGACATTGAACTTAAGCTGATGACAGATAATCACCATGATCTGTGAGTAGACAAAGTTTACCTTTCCCCTCAGGGGAAATCTCCAGAAAAATGCACCTGTGGGAAGAAAAGAAATCCAATTAGTTCCATGTTGCCTCTGAGAAAATGGAGAACCAACTTTGAATCCAGCCTTTACTATGTCCAGTAAAGCCAAGGGTGGGTCCTGAAATAAGACCACCAGTAAGAAGATAGTTGCCTCATCAAAGTGATGTCATTGAAAGTATGAACTTTCAATCTTTAAAAAATATTTATATATTAAAAATGCCTTCTATAAAAAACTCTGGAATATTTAGTTTCCTCAGATTTATAAGTGATTGGTAAAAGACTATATCTTAAAAAAAAGATGTGTTTCAAAAGGACAGTGATATATATGAGTGTTTTATTTTTTTTATTATTATTTTTAACAAGTCAATCTATGTTATAATTAGATTTCTACTTATTAATGGTAGAAAAAAAAAGAGTGTAATGTCTAATTCTAAAAATGGAACAAAATATTACTATGAAGTTTATAAATACCACTTTATTATTTATTTTGAGATATGCCAGTATGTACGTTCTCTTTAATTATAAAATATACACTTTATTGATTAGTGTTAACTATGCCAAAATCAGCCAGTTTTGGATGATTATATTTTATAATTCAATCAATTTTATGCATAAATTTGTTGATCTCAAACCTTAGATGGGAGAATGGTAATTATTTCATAATTGTAGAGTAACAAACAGTCAAATTTAAATTTCTTAAATCGTTTGTCTAATTCTGGCTGGGTAACGTCATTTATTTTTTAAAAAAAAAAAGAGACAGAAAAAAAATCAAATATTTGGATTAAAATTCGCCATTTACTTTTATATATCTTGTTAATAGAAATTAAGAATATAAATGAGTGTTAAAACCATTATCTATTTAATTTGGATTTGATTAAAATTCTTTATAACAATAAAAAATGAAATAATATATATATATATATGCGTTTATGTGTTATAATAATAATGAGGGTGCTTCTTTTTCTTAGATGTGAAACGGCAATATTACTTATTACAAAAGTATGTTTTCATCTCACTATATATGTATATTTAGTGATGCATACATTTGGGGAAAAAGTACTATCTCAGCAGTAGTGTTTTTGCCTCTTTAGCATTTTGTGGTTAAGCTTTATATTTAAGCACATCGGTATTTTATAGCCTATAAGATATGGTTATCTTAAAATTTCTCATTATTACTTATGAAACACAGGCTTAAGAAAATATCTATAAAAGATATGAGTTAATGCTTTTTGTGGGCAAATATATCAGTGTTGCTTAATAGAATGATCTATGCCTACATGGCTTTTAATAATGAATATATGTTGAGTAATGCTATGCGGGCTACCAGACGGATATTTTTACTGGTCCTGGAGATAGCCATGTTTTTGAGCCGATAAATGGGTACTCTATGATGATAGGGATTCAAAGCCCATGCTCCATTACTTCCTACACATGCCACGCTGATTGCGAATGTGTTTTCATAGGAACTTCTCTATATATTTTATTACTCGACAATGGAGAATGGCCATCTGCCAATGCCAATAATAATATAGCCGGCACAGGATTCAAACCCAGATGCCAATGATCTTCTGTAATTAGATTTCTTGATCATGCCTGTTGGTAGTGCTTGTGGGATAGATAAACCATATAACTATTGATAATGAAGGGAGCTAGAATTATGCTTTGATCCATAACTCCTGCTGGGAATACTAAAAGTAAATATAATAGTAAAAAAATATACTTAGCTTTTCCTATGTATGTGAACACACACATAACTTTGTTATATATATATTTCTGGCCTCTAGCTTAATTTAACCAGGTATTGTGTTTACTCTTGACAAATGGCATATTAATTTTATAGTGGCATATTTCTTGATCAAATATTATCATTATCAATATAAAAATTTGTTTTTGTTTTATGTTTACACACATATAATACTGATATTTACTATATGTTGTAATTATGGTTTCTGGTTATATTTACTATGTGTTGCAATTATGTTTCTGGTTAATTTGTAATACCTATACAGTATCATACTGATTCATAATTGTTGTTGTCATGGATACCAGTATGACTTCATTGTAATGCACCCACACATCTAACACTAATGCTTAAATACTATTGAAATTATTATTTCTTGTCCATAACTTCTGTTGTCATTATTGATAATATGACTTCATTGTAATGCTCACACACATCTAATATTGATGTTTATTATTGTAATTGTTATTTTTAGTTCATAACCGTGGTTGTCATTATTGACAGATGACTTCTTTGTAAAAATCATATATTTATCCTAGTGATATCTAAATACTGTACCACTATTGATAACTGAGTTAAATATTGTAATTATTATTTTTGGTTTACATGTATGTATACATGGATCATAATAAGATCCAAACATTGTTATTATTATTTCTATCTTCTAATGAATTGTGTTAATAAATCATATATATTTATACAGTTGTCACACTTAATTAAGTCATATATGTATATATCCAAAACCTATGAAATATTTGAAATAATATTCTGAGCTGTATCGGAGTATTGGTAAGTATCTTAGATTAATTTAAGAATTCTAGTGCATGACAGGCTAAGTTTGAATTGATAGAGTCCTTGTTTACCCTGACCACTGGGACTGAAGAAAAACAATGACCATTAGTAGCTTCAGGAGCGTTGGTCGGATAGTGGAGGTTTTGGAGCACTGGCAAATAGGTTAAAGCTTAGTACTGTTCTGCAACTACCATATCCCAAACATGCTGGGTTTGAAGTACTTTTGCTAGGTCTCTGAATCTTGTTGGCTGATCACACGATTCTGACCGTTACAATATCAATAAATGTTTTAACTTATGATTTAATCAGTCTAATAAATCAAAAATCTAAATAAGTTATTTATACCTGCATAAACTGGTGAGGTAATTCAGAATAATGATAATTATTTTTCTTAATTATATTTTGTTGATATCATTAATCCTAAAATAGAAGAACTAACATAAATAATTGCAATAAACATGTAAATTTCTGAACAGGATTTAATAATCCATGGTAGGCCTTACTTAGTTGATAAGAACATGTTTATTAGATGTCACACACTAAGTAAACTATTCTATATTAGCAGTACATGAAAATGTGAAATATTGTTGCAAGATTTTCCATGAGTAGATAGTGTTGTAAATCATGTTAGATGCTTTTGAAAATAATCATCCCCTTTTGATTTATAATACATAATATATTATATGGTAGGTTGAATGTGGTTGAGCTATGATTTTAAATATATATGTCTATGTAATTCCTCTATTAAATTGAAAGACTGCAGACCTCTTGTGCTTATTATAATTATAATACTTATCTGACAGCCAATCAGATATTATGATGGCTGTCTGAATAGCGATCAAACCGTAAACCCAAGACAAAGAATTTTACAAGAAAAGGGTGGTCCACCCTCTTCTCTACTTGTCTTTCTCTTATTTTTTTTTACAGAAAGATGGTGTTTTATTCCAATGTTATATAGTAGTCCTTAAATGCACAAAATACACATAAACTGAAGGTCTATTTATGAAAAACCCAGCTATCGGATATGAAATAAGTAGCCTGATATGATATTCTCTGAATAGAATTAAAATCAATATTTCTCTACAGATAACCTTCTCATAATATAATTTTAGCACAGCTCCTTAACTTTCTTATTGATATTAGATATTAATATGAAATATTTTCTTATATTTATTGGCGATGGAATATACATTCCATGAATATTTCAATGAAATGAATGTTCAGTCATTGTTAAGTCATTACACTTTCATTTGTTTAGGAGAATAGATGATAAACTTTTAAGCTTCCATGAAGTAAACTTTATACAGAACTTCATAAATATATACATCATTGCTGCTATGATAGGAAAAAGTCTTCTAAATTTGAATTTCCTTCCATATAGGTGGATGTATATAAAAAGCAAATATGATTTAAAAGAAAAAGAAACAATATCCCTTTGTTTTTTTTTGTTGACAATAACTCTCGAACTGTTTCTAGCTCCTCTTTTGGTTTATGACAATATCCCCAATATTTATAGTCAAGCATGGCTTTCTCCTGATTTTATTTACAACATTTTATCAATCAATTTATTGTTTTATTTCTTTTTGATATTATTTAAAACATTAATCATTTTTACATAAAACAGATTTATATAAAATTGGCATTTCTTGTTTATTCCTAACATTCCTATCGAGTTGTGTGTGCATGTATCTATGAATATGTATATAGATAATGATTATTGACTTCTGAATAAAGTAATGAGCTATTTTAATGTATATATAAAGAATTAAACTGCACATGACACTGTTATAACTTGTTATACGGGAATTAAATGATAAATTAAGTGAATAAATAAAAATTATGTGTACTTTTTTTTTTCCATATGTCATAGCATCGACCGGGAGGCAAACCCACAACCGTCTGCAACCAACTACTTGCTTGTAAGGCAGTTGTGATGACCTCCTGGCTAACAATGCTTGACAAAATTATGTGTACTTTAACTATAAAAAGGGGTGATATACACCTTAGTGGTACAATATATATAGCCATAGAATTCAGTTTATTTATAGACATTCTCAATTTTGAAAATATCGCAACAGCATTAGAATTAAATTACTTCACAATTTCTGTGGAGAAAGAATAATTACAACTATTAGCTTTGTATTCTGCCTAATTGAAAGGTGGGCAGTCAGATTTTTTTCCATTGCTATAAACCTAGCCATATGGCTGGTAATTGTCCTATTAATGAATATTCAATATGTGGATACATCATTAAATTACACACATGAGTGTTATGTGCTCTGTCCTTTCTTCAACCTAGTATGATAGCAGGGGAGGGGGTAAATATCAGGGAATCAAATTAAATATTTCATCTTAAGAAAATGATGAATTTGGTATATATTTAATGATGGAAAATAATAAAAGTAGAGAAAAAAATCTAATCTACATTAATAATGAGGAATTATAAATAACTTCACAAACTTCTAACTTCTTTTCAAAAACTTTATTTCCATATATTAATTATATGAATATATATCTAAAATCACATTATATATTTCCAAATGTTTCAACTGTTTTTTTTTTTTACCATTACAGTCACTTTCAAGGATATCTTTGAATGGTGGTAACCAGTTAAAAATATCTCGCAGTTGCATTGTGGACCCCACAATGTAGGGGTCTCTCTATAGATTTTGTTTGTTTTATTTGTGCTGGCTGAGGTGACCTCCTGAATGAATGGCAAGCAGCGGTTTCATCTCCAAGGAGAACAATATACAAAATGGGATAACTAGGATGGACTTCCACAACATGCCACAATCTGGAGTATTTATCAAGACTTACTAGGAAGTATAAACTTTTATGTGCAATGTGAACTTTTAAACAGATATCTTAAACAAACTTTCAATTCGTAATCTAAGCATAACTTCTAAATAAGCTCTTATCTGATGAGCAAAAGAATTCTAAATTAATTATTAATATTTCTCTCTTATGTATAACATTTGCTATCAATCATTTCCATTTTTTTAAACTAAATTATTAAATTTAAAGTGTAGATGGCTGCATAGATTCATTAAGTTTAGATTAGATTATGTGGGGTTAATTTTGGACTATTTGTTTCATAGTTGAATCGATGCTGGTGGAGGGATGTATGGCATTTTATATTAATGTAATATGAACAGATGCATTAGATTCTCATTCCCTTGTGCCACTGTAGCATAAAGGGCATAGTACCCAAATGAATGCATGGCCCAAAAAAGGTAGCCATTGCATTGTTTTTTGGTGACAGAGGTATTCCTTACACCATTTGTTTTCTTATGCTCTATGATTGCTGTATTAAAATGTAATAAATTTAAAGCAAATGAGCCCATGGGGCACTTAAATGATGGAAAGTCAGATAAGAGATAAAAAATAAAAGATTATGGTGTTTCCCACTTTGGAGCAGACTAGCCAATGCAGTTACCAACAAACACATGGTACAGAAAGGAAAACCATCATGGCCGATAAGATCAAGCAACATCAAGAGCGATCAATCTGAAAATTTGGTTAGAATACTTTGCAGCTGTATTGTGGACTCCACAATGTAGGGGTCTCTCAATAGACTTCATTTCCTTTGTTTGCACCAGCCAAGACAGCCTCCTGAATGATGGTTCCTGAATGAATAGCAAGCAGCAGTTTCATCCCCAAGGAGAACAATATACAAAATGTGATAACTAGGATGGACTTCCATAAATATGCCACAATCCAAAGGATTCATAAAGACTTACCATGGGAGTATAAACTTTAATATTCAATATAAACTTTTAGATATCTTAAACAAACATTCAAGTAGTAACTTAAGCATAATTTCTTAATAAGCTCTTATCTGATGAGCCAAAGAACTCTTAAATTATTATTATTATTTTTTATGTATAACATTTTTGCTATCAATCATTTCCATTTTTGTTAACTAAATTATTAAATTTAAAGTTAAGTATAGATGGCTGCATAGATTTGTTAAGTTTAGATTAGGTTAAGTGGGGTTAATTTTGGACTATTTGTTTCATAGTTGAATTAATGCTGGTGTGGGGATGCATGGTGTTTTATATCAAGGTAATCTGAAGCCCATTAGCATATAGAGCTTAGGACCCAACTGAATGCATGTCCGAAAAGTGTAGCTATCACATTGTTATTGGTGATAGAGGTATTCCCTACACTATTTGATTCCTTAAGCTCTATGGATTGGGACTATAAGTCGGCAAGGACCGCGCTCTCCCTCCATATGGAGCATTTCGTTTTCTCAATATTTTTATATGATTCCTTCACCAGACAGATATACATTCCTGGACTGGATGAGGATCATGTCTTCAAATAATATCATGCTGTCAGATGCACATTCCTGTCAGCATGGTTTTATGCTAACATCTTTTGCATAGGTTACATCTGTGTATCAGGAAGCTAGCATTGGTTTAACTGCGAAATTTTAGCCTGAGGTCAAATGATTTGAGAGTCTTTTAATGGGTAGTTTATGTAGACTATTTGCACTTAACACAATATAAAAATATGAAAATTATATAAGTTTTCATCTGTGCATATTAAAATAAATATCAAGATTTAAATTTATCAAATAATGTTTAATCCTAATCCTCAAATGCATTTTATATATGTTATGTGTGTAATAAATGCTTGTCTTATTAATGCTGGCAGTGACTTATTATTTTATCTTGATTAATAATACTTTGAAATATATAATTGAAAAGATATATTATACAACTCAGCTCCTCCATGAGCTAGTACACACACACGCACACACACACACATATATATATATATATATGTATTTCATTTACACATTAGTGCACATTTTCTATTGATATTTACATCTTAAGTAGAATGGAAATGATTGTTCTATTAAAATGTAATAAATGTAAAGCAAACGAACCCTTGGGGCACTTAAACGATGGAAAGTCAGATTGTAATATATATTGATCAATAATGAGGAAATAAATACATTCTATTTTTCATTCAAAACAATCATTTTTTAATGGGAATATGAAATATTTACTCATAAAATTCCAAGAACTGCAAACCCAAATAATAAAAACCATGTCACAATTATATAAAATAAAATTCATATACTGATATCTGCTGTGAAGTTAGGGGTATAGAGAAAAAATATACCTAAAAAAAAACTCAATTAAAGCTATCTTCAAAATAAATCTCTAATGTATTCTTGACCTATATAATCCTTCCTCCAATCTATTGATAGGAATTATGACCTCAATAACTATTTTTTTTGTTTGTTTTTGTCATTTACAGTATTGTTAGCTAAATATGACTTCACAATTCTCTACATAAAATTATTACTTGATTGGATCAACAAAGGTTAATTGCCTAACTGCAAAAAAAATAATAAATGAGAAACAAATTGCTCATAAAATGTCAGATAAGATGGACAATAAAATTGACTATTTTTATTCCAATCTCTGGTTATCTGAATATATTATTCATCATAGAGTAAATATGTTATTTCACAATTCTGGAAAATCTTACACATCACTTGCTGATATTAAAATAAAGTCATATAAGGAGTATATATCATTATTTAATGGTAATGATTAAAGTCTGAAATGGCATAATGGATTAAAATGGATCTTTATATTTGAATTAATTTTTATTTAAAGGCTAGATTAGATTGCTCATGTATTCCTATAGATTTTCAAACTCTGGATTACAAGATTTATCTTTGTTGGATTAATTATTCATATAACTCATTTCTGAATCAATTTTCATTATTTTTAAAGTATATTCCAACTCTCCTATTTAATACTAAATATGAGTTTTATTTATAAACATTAACTTTAAGGGTACACAAATTACCTTCTCTTACCAAATGCTTACTTAATAATTACAATTTTTACTCTTATAGGTTATGTCACTAGATATTGCCTAC
Source organism: Epiperipatus broadwayi (assembly GCA_028023455.1). Classification (NCBI taxonomy): domain Eukaryota; kingdom Metazoa; phylum Onychophora; class Udeonychophora; order Euonychophora; family Peripatidae; genus Epiperipatus; species Epiperipatus broadwayi. Next base: position 2,834,025 of record JAQFVV010000004.1, read on the forward strand.
AACAACATCAATTTAGCTTTGTCTAAAAGTCATAAACTTATTATTTGTTATATTATTTTTTTAATTTATGATAGATAGTTAAAATTGAAGAACTATTTGTGAAATCATTTGTAGGTCTTTTATTATTATTAAATTTGATTACTAAAACAATTAAACCAAAACTTACACAGTTATCAATATAAATAGTAAAAATGTAATCATATTAACATAAGTCAATTAATTAAATGTCTTCTTTGGAGTAAGCCAACAGATAAGCACATGGAAATACAATCTATGACAATATATTGTGATAATAAAAATAAATGCTAGACAAAACAGTTAGCCAAACGGCAATAGACATTAATTAATTTAACAAATAAATAGAAGCAAAAATATAATCCATTAGACTGTCATGCGTATGACTAGAAGTTCAAATTTAACCGTAGCTAGGAGATGTTTTCAATTAGAACAATATTTTCCAAACAAGATCATGAGTTTTTAAAATAGCTTGACTATACATACTTTCACATCCAGCCACTCTATATTTTATTAATAAATAAATATGTAGCTTTTCTTAGCTAAAAATGACAGTAATATAGACAACCTGAATCAATTAGACTGTCTACTTGCTGAGTATTAAAAAAAAACAAAAAACGACGGTAATATGAATATAATTTTCCTATTGATGTAGAAAATATCATTAAAAATATAGTTCGCGTTAATATAAAGTGATCAATACCTTTTTATTAATTAATTAAAAGATTTAAAACTAATTATAAGTCTTAATTTATTTTAAATAATTGCTTTATCAGAGAACCTGATATAATTCCAGTAATAGAGTATAAAAGATATAAATAAATGAGATTAGTGATTTATTTAAGCGTTAATATGATAAACACATCTCTTTAAAAGTTATTATTATTATAATTGGCTGTTATATAGAACCTCAGTGACTAACTGTCACGTGGGATGATTGAAACAGTAATTTATTGTACATTTTTTAAACATTGTTTTGATTATTACAGCATTAAATTTTTGGCATAATTTTTTAAAGGAGAGTTAAAAAAAAACTTGATAGACATTTATTTATTTTTTAATTAAATAGGTTATAATTCCTTAAAAAGGTAAACAAATTGCCCTTTAAGCAAAACTTGTTCAAATGTTTAATATGTTTAAACAAGCAATCACAATTTTTACTTTCCATTTTCATTACGATAACCATCTACTTATCATACGCTTAACTATTCACCTTTTAAGAAATAAATTACTTAATTTATTATGTTATTTATTTATATTAATACTTTTTAAAAAATACCAAAGTATTTAATTAAATAGAAATATTAAATATTTAAAACATACGATATTGTTTCACTTATATTCCTCTATAGTCTATTAACTTAATTATCTGGCAATAAGTATTTAATGTTTATCTACATATATAAACATTTGAAATAATATAAATAAAACAACAGCAATAGAAACAGTTGGGTAGTAAAGTTGATAGAGTGTCAACCATTGGTGGTCGAGAGGTCAGCGACAGCTGCTTTACAAGCAGTTGTCCCGGATTAGCGGGTTCGCTTCCTGGCTAAAATTGGCTACAAAATTATAAAATAGATTAGTTTTTTGTAAATATTTGGTAAGGTATTTAATTAATGATAAAAGTAGCAACAAAAAAAAGGAGAAGTGAAAATTATAATGGCTAATGAAATTTCTAATAGGTATAAGAGATCCCCCCTGAATCCATTAAAAATAATTCCAAGAAAAAGATTTGCTAAAGGTATGTTTGAACAATAGCAGACATCAAGACAATTAGAAAAAAATGAGAAGATTGGAGAATTTATAAATATAGATTTGGAGAATAATTAAAAAGACAATTTGGAAAGATTATATTAGTAAAGTGGAAGAATAAGAAAGAGTAAATGAACGAAAGATTATTTACTGAAAAAATTATGGAATTAAAAAGATTGCATTAAGTATGTATAGTATATGGAATTATGAAAATTATGCTGGAAGAGAGTGAAAATGTTATAAGATCAAACAGCTGTAGATACTTAGAAGAATAGAGAAAGAGGGCCAAAATGAAGTGAAAAAGTTAGTCTGGTTTGTTGTGGTCAATATTAGGACTCAGCATTTCTGATGTATATTTCAAATATGCATTAAATATGTATATGTGTTTATATACATATATAAATTTAATTAGAAGGGATTTCAACTCAGACTTTCAAGCTCTCGATAGCTAGCGACTCCATCTTATACAATCAATACACACGCTTACATACATGTGAAAAAAGATAAATGATCTCCAATATACATATTTTGTGCTAAACCAGCACTCATCAGTTGGAATACAAGTATATTGTCTATACTGAACTCAATGTAATTATATATATATTTAATAAGTAACTTAAAATCGATCAAGTTTCTGAAAGTAATTTACATGCATAGACATTTATACAAACACATACTTTATTATACATATTTTATTAAAAAAAAAAACATCAACGAAAAATTGATAAATAAAAACTGACATTTTATATCCAAAATAAATAAAAGTTAAAAGTTTAATAAATTAAAACTTTTTTTTCATCATATGCTTTAATGTCGTTCATCTGTTAATAGTAATTTATGTAACAATTTCTTATTATTAAACTCTCATTCTCTGTTCTGCAACTCCTTTTCTCAAAATCATTTGTTATTGAGTGTGTCTGAAGTAGTAAGATAGTTGAGATGCATGGCACTTAACAGAAGGATGGAATAGAGATCCATTAGACCTCACAAATATCTTTAAGAAAATTGCCTTTTTTCATCAACAGATGCCTCCACATTTGTAAAATAACTAAGCAATTCAACAATAGTAGAGGTTATCATCCCTTCAAAATCAGGCAAATTACTCTAAACTGAACTGCCAAAGTGAAATTAATCACGAGGCCATTATCTTGACTGAGAAGTCGGTAGAGTCCAAACAATGTGGACTAAAGACAAGGCTATAACCTATAGCTTTGTTTGAATGGACAGGTCACATGACATAAGCACTTAATATATCGTGTGCTTATTAATTAGCCTTAATTGAAGATAGCAATGAATATTTCATATACTTTAACAATGGCATCCTATCATTTCAACATAGATTCAGTAAATTAAAAAAGCTTTCATTTCAATTTAAAATACTTTCCAATAAATTTTTCATTGCTGTGGAAAGAATAGTGAAAAGAATTAAATTAATAAGAGAATTCAAATGAAAAAAAAAGTCACTGTTACTACGTATATGTATTTACATATATGTAAATATAAAAGTTAATCAAAAATTTAAAAAAGTCGTTAATATGAGCTGCTAAATTTTCTGCATTTTAGCACATACGCACACAGACACATATATATATATATATAGCGAGCACTATTAGTAATTTAATGAAAATAACTTTACCAGTGCGTTCACCAAGTCAAAATATGAATAGAAGTTAGAATTAAATTTAAAAAAGTTAAATATATTTTGACTCCTTGGCATGTAAGAAGGTAGATCATCATAACCTCATTAGCCTTAATAGATTTATTTTCTATTTTAGGATTATAATTCATAAAAAAAAAAAACTGAAGTATTAATCATTTAATTTGATGACAGTATGATTAAAAAGATTATTCCAAAATAACTTAAATAATATGATTCCATTTAAAATGGTTTCTAAATTAACACATTGTCATTCAAAAATGTAAATAAAAAAATCAGTTAAAAAAAAACAAACTAGTGTAATAGTGTATTACACACATTTTCCATATACAGTTGTAAAAATACTTCTTAAACAGAGAAAGCTTAAACAATATTACTTATAACCTTAATATATTTTCAAAGGCAAAAATACTGTTTACATTTTCTTCATTTGAGAGGCATATAAAATATATAATTTATTACATATTTTAAATATAAATGAGTCTTTTTTGTTAGGATCACATTCGTGGCAAACACCCTTTAATAAAAAATTATTTTCGATTAAGTTAAAAACTATTCCGTTTTATTAAAGTAACTGAATGATTAGTTACTCAAGACGACATGTGATATTAAATCACCGGAAATGATAGTGAGCTCCGATCCAGAAAACTTTAACTTCAAACCTACCACACTACTACTGCACTAAACTATACGTGCAATTCCATTTAAATTTAGATAGAAACGTTATATTATTTCAGCATCCGAGTCTATATTTTAAATATAAGAGTGAACCACTAATTATATAAATAATCTACTTATCTAATAATAAAATATATCTGGAAAAATTATACAGTTTGTGAGCTAAACTGGAGATTTTCAGAAATTATACACATTTATTCTTTTTGATAAAAGAAAAAGCTTTACTGTATTTTCTCCAAGCAGTTTCTATTATATATATCTTACACTTGATATTTTCACTTTATGATTAAAAAAATTATAGTAAACGTTTTCCCACGATAGATGATAAAAGAAAAGATCTAAAATAGGCCTTAAAATTTTCAACTTTTATATATCAAAAATAAAAATGGATGGTTAATTTCTGGAACGGTCATGTGATGTTTGAGCCCCAAATGGCACATTAGACACAAAATACCTCTCAATCAACTAGTGCTCTAACATAATTATACATTTTATAATAATATACTTTGGAAATTGTCTAATTTAGCTAATAAATTTATACTGAATAAACTTATTCACACAACATTTGGGATTGTTATAAATTATCCAACAATATTACTTATTTTCAAACTTGATAACGGAATTTAATAAATAATTTAAAATTAAAAAACTAAACCCTTATTGTCCAAGGAGAAAAAATTTTTTAAAAATATTTTTCTTTTTTTTTTAAAAAAAGTTAATGCATAATATTAGTAAGAATATATTAATGAACTATTTATTATTAACTTTAAATATAGTTTTCATTCATTATTAAAATATGTACTATTGAGGATAATAAAATAAGATTACAAAATGGTATTTGTTATTTTTCACTCATATTTACTTTTCAGAAGAATAAAAACATTAAATTAAATCTTGCTAAACATTATTTATGATTTAAAAGTAATACTAAGTTTCTTGTTAAAACAAAGAAGAAGAAAAAAAACATTTTTTTAAATAAATGGGAAATGCACTGATATACATAAGAAGTGTGCTTTTAAAAAAATGGTATACTGTATATATATTTTCATATGTCAAATGCGTTGACGGGAAGCGAATCCGGGCCAGCTGCTTGGAAGGCAACTATGCTAACCACTAGCCCACCAACACTTGACTGAAATGCTATATTTTTTGTGGAAGAAAGAGACAAAATGTGCAGGCTTGCACACAGAAAAAAATACAAGAAAAAGAAATGAAAAGAGAAAATTTTTATTATTATTTAATTTGTTCGTAAACAATAGCAGGCAAAGACAAAAACTACAATAATTAGATAATAAACAATATTGCACAATGAGCATTTACATAAAATTTAATTTAATAATCTGAATATATTTTTTTGGATGCGTTAAAGTCTGATGCAAAATCAACATCAATAAATATGTTACTATTGATTTTGTATCCTATAGAGAGATTCATTTTTTATACATGTGTACTTTATTATTGGCAGTTAGAATAGTTCATGATTTTTACCATGAAAAGTTGGTATTTTATATATTAGATATTAAAATATTAAAAGTTACTGTGTCATTTACTACTTTACATTAATGAGATATTATTTTATATAGCGCTATGTTTTTTTTACGTAATAGTAATATTAGCAATTAAGCCAATGCACATGCGATTTAAAGATAAATTATAAATGAATACTCAATTTTTCCAGACACGAGATATAGTATTTTAGAAAGAATGTAATAAATCCACCCATTCTTTCGGACCCAAACATTTATGTATAGGCAAATCTTAAGTGTGTGGAAATAAAAGCATGACGGTGTTACATGATCACTTTAAATTCTTTCTAAAATACTATATCTTGTGTCTGGAAAAATTGAGTATTCATTTATAATTTATCTTTAAAGCGCATGTGCATTGGCTTAATCGCTAATATTACTATTACTTTACATAAAAAAAAATCATATCGGATAATAACGTTTTTTTGTACAGTTCATTACACTGTTTGTTACAAGATGAAATTTTGTATAAATACATGCAATATTTATCATAAACTTTCTGTAATTTTTGCATGTTTGTTTGTCACAAGAATTTCATACAATTGATCCATAATATAGAATTGATATTTTTAAACTATTAAATATTAATTTGTTAGTTGAAAATTAAAAACAATTTTAGACCTTAGCATCATATCAATAAGTTTGATTGCTTTATTGATGGAATGTATTATATGTTTGTAAATATTAAGGCCAAATCTTTATGGTGATTGTTTTTTTTAATTTTATGACAATCAATATAGTAATGGCTTGGTACTATCATTATTTTACTTGAATATGACATGATATTGCATTTGCTAACTTTCACGTTATTTGTTTGTTATCAGTTATAAAATATGTTGATATTATCCTGTAAAATTTTAGCATTTTTTCTATCTCTGATTTCCAGAAAAAATGTAATATCATCTGCATAATATAAAATATTTTTATCTGCACAAGTGTTATTAAATCTGATACCTATATAGAAAAAAAATATTGGACTTACTACACTATCTTGAGGAAGGGCATATCTAGAGCCAAAAATAGTTGATTATTGTTGTAATAAAGATAATTATTAGATTAGTTGAAAGGCCAATTTTCTGTGCTTTGCTATGAAATAAACTATGATCAACTGTATCAAAAGCTTTTTCTAAATCAAAGTACATCTATTTGACTTATTGTTTCAATAGCTTTACTAAGACATCAGATATATGAACCAAATTTGTTTCAGTTGATATTCCTGGAAAAAAAATCATGGAAAAGATCAAGAGAAATTATTTTTTAGAAGATGTGCAATCCTCCGATAAATTGATTTTTCAAAAAATTTTAATGGTATGAGCGATAAAGAAATAGGCTAGTAATTTTGAACTTATGATTTCTTTCCTTATTTGTATATGGAAATCATTTTAGCAATTTTTAAATACATAGGAAGATTAGCTGCTTTAAGTTATAAATTAAAAATAAGTAGCAGAGCAGGAGCAAAAATTCAGTGCACACTTTTTTTTATAAAAATTGTTATACTACCATAAACAATGCTTTATTTTTTTTAAAAAAAAAATGTTTTAGTTTTGTTGGGTAATACAAATCAAATTTTGATGTATTTATAGAATCATTAGTTTTAAGATTTTGAGTAAATGGGTATTCCAATGTTAAATTACTACTTAGCTTACACCTGAATAAAAAATAAGATATAAAATCACTTGAATTTATAGCTGTTTTACATATATTGAACATTTTAGAAATATAATATGACTTTAACACATTTTAGAATTATGTTGGAAATCTATGGATATCATTTTGAACATTTTTAGTATATTCTTGAAAGTCATATTTTTTACGAATTTTTATTTCACCCCTATAATTTTTATATTTATTTAGGTATAAAATGCATTTGTATTGTTTATATAATTCATGAAATATTTTTTTCTCTTTATACATAGAAACAGTTTGATAGAGAAACATTTTTGAAGTTTAAGATTTCTGTTTCATTTGATTATTTGAAAGTAATTGAGGAAATATTTTAAAAGTTAGAGATGGGCACTTATTTATAAATTTCATTCCAAGCTGTATATTAAATAGTTTGATATTCAGTTGTTATTAATTTTCTTCTTTTCTGAGCCAATGTAATATCTGGTAAAATAAAAATACACACAGAAAAGGTAGTTTTTAAAAAATAATATTTAGTTCTATTACCGCCTAGCATGCTTTCAATATATTGTTACTATATCATATGCCATGAATATGATATAGTAAAAATATATTGAAAGCATATATAGGCAGTAATAAATTTTCACTTACGATTCAATTCTTTTTTAATGTTAGTAAAAATATCTATATTGATAAATTTTTCATTATATATTTTTGTGGGCTATTAATGGAAGAAGATGATGATGATAATAAATTTTATTTCGGAAGAAAAAATAAAGAATAGAAAATATTAATTCATAAATAAAAAACCTATAATTTAAAAACAGATAAAGGAATTTCTGTATTCAGGAGCATGCTAATTTATGGACAAAATATAATAGAAATCAGAAAATATTCAAATCATTCTCTAAATCATTATAAAATTCCAGTAACGCCCTCTATATTTTCTTAATCAGAAAACAATATATACAGGGAGAATACCATTAATATAAATTCCTATTATTAAAAAAATTATATTTACTGAACAAAATTTCAAAGGTTATCTTTAAACTTTTAAATAAATAAATAAGTTGTACACACATTTTAAAACAAAAGTAAATACTTAAAATTAATAAGAAAAATTTTGTCCCCCTCCTTATTTTAATCATAATAACTTTATTTGTCAATATATAAATAATTTTTCAAAAAGATTATATTCAACTATTATGCAAAAAAAGAGGGAAAGAAATCACTGAAGAAGAGATCTTTTTAAGACTTTTATATATGTTAATTCTTTGTATAACATTCATATCAGAATTTTCACTGATAGGGCAATCATAATATATGCCATTGCTTGATGATGAAAACTTAATTTTAAAAAAGGCTGTAGCTGATAATCACAGTTAGAATCTGTTTAATAGAACAAGATTTTAATTCTAAATAAAGTAACTAAATGTTAGCACTATTATTAATCCAATCCAAAATATCATTAAAGACTGTCCTTCTCTGCTGAAGAGAAAGCGCATCTCCACATTTGCTTGGCATAGGCTTTTGTTACTACCAAAAACACAGGACTTGATTTATATTTGTATAATCTTCAATAGTTTCTCTTCCTCTTTCTTTCTTTATTTTTGCTTTTCTAATATATAACATATAATAACCACATTCCACTCTTTTTACACTTTAAAACAAATATTTTTGCTTTAAAGTATAAAAAGAGAGGAATGTGGTTATTATATGTGATTTATATTTGTCTTGTTTATAGTTTATTCATATGAATTTTAATTGCATTCCTTCCTGTAGCTACAATTTTATTAATTTTGGGCGCTTTATTTTGGCATTGGTAATGGTTTGGCTTACCTTCACTAATTTATGATCATTTTTCTTTTTGCCAATCTAAAATTAATAGTTAAAAAAAAATCTGAAGATATCAATATACAAAAATGATATTAATTTAAACCTGAAAGCAAGATAATAATGTGTTATTTATATCTCAAAGCAAACTCATAATATCTGATTGATTGTATCATAATATAAAGAAATTAAAGCAACACCAATTGATACATTATTTGGCATTAGACATTTTGCTTTATTGTTGTAATATTTCTGAAAGGAAAATTGTAATTTTCAGTAATTTATTTACATATTTAAACTAATTTATGCAAAATATTTGTAAAATATTCATTTTTAATCATTAAAAAAACTATATAATTCCAATTAGATTTTATTTGAAAATGTTTGTTTTTAAGAAGACAACAAAGCAGAAATTGTTTTTTATTGGCAATATATATATATATATTCATAAACACACTATGTTTTGATTCTTTTACAATGTCTCAACTAAAATTCATTTCTATTTCAAAAATGAAATTCAAATAAGAAATATTTCTTTAAATATTTTTTTTTATGAATAGACACCAATATGATGCAATACACAAAGAGAGCTATTATTATCATTAAATATACATTTTACTACTTTATTTTTTTATTTTGCAAAGTTCAAATATTAACTTTTAGAATGTCTTTCATTTGTAAGCTTATATTTACAAATTTGATTGTAAAAATAAAATGTTGCAAACATGATTGAAGTGTTCACTAGGATCTTTCAAATAAAAGGGATTTTTCAAATAAAAGTGGGAGAGTGATAATGAACTAGTTAATAGGTATTTGATATTTACACTTAGCTTAAATTTAATACATTTGTTTTCCAAGAAACAATTTGCAAACTGAACATTTACTGATTTCAAGAAGAAAATGTCTCCTCTTATTAATTTTCTTTTTTTTTTTTTTTTTTTGTAATTAAGTTGGTTTTGAATATTTCAAACCACATTTGTCATATTTTAAATTATACTTTGACAAGATTTGTCTTAAACATAGATTTTTTTAGAGAATGTTTTTTTTTTTCCATGTGTGAAAGCATTGGCCAGGAAGCAAAACCGAGACAACTGCTTGTAAGGCAGCTGTGGTAAACACTCGGCTATTTATTTCTATTTATTACTCTTTTTATTTTTTTACAAAGTTGATATTTGTTTTTATAACTAATTTTACTTTTTGAATTTATGTTTTAAATAAATTTATAAAAAAAAAAGTAAAGAAAAAAAGAATGAATTAAACGGTACATTGATGTGTTAATGAAGTACTTACAATTTTTTAAAAGTTTACATTGAAATGTTAAATGGAAAGCTGATCTACATTTTAAATAAAAAATGAAAAACCAAAAAGAGTTTATCAATAAATGTTAAACTAATGTAAAATAAACCTATATTGTATTTTAAAGCTTTATATTATTGTTAGTAAAATCATTATATATAAACAGAACTAAAGGAAGTGAAGTTAATATTTATTTGTATTTTTAGCAGAGTAGGGGCTTACAACAAGAGGATAAAATATATATTCTTGACATGTGAATAAGCCCCAAAATTAAACATTTCTGATAATATTAATGTCTTACCTAAAGTTTATTAATCTATTATTAAAATAAAAGGCTATGCTTTTGTAGTTGAAAATATTACAAAAAATTGTTGCAAAAAATTTACTACTTACTAAATAGTCCCAAATGTTTCATTCATAACTACATTTTTGATTTCATGTAGTTCTTTTTTGAAAAAGTTTGTTTATAAATATGCACTTCCAAAAATAGTTATTGTTTTTCAGACTGACTTCTTAATCATGAGTAGTCAATCAGTGGACACTAGATGGCAGTGCCAACCACATCTACAGAAAACAATCTGGTTGGTGATTTTTCAGTAACAAGGATCACTGAAATTGCATATACACATTCAGAAAAAAATCTCATACCTTTTTATATTATCCAAGCTAACGGGTTGAAAGTTTCAAATCCTAAAAGTTTTGAACACAAGCTAATTTGTTTGTATGGATATATAAATCTGGTACTAGGAAGGCAAATATTTAATTTTAATGATATCTGTGATCATTAACTGTAAACTCATTTGATAAACAAGTTGGCTTAAATGAAGTTTTCTAATCATTAATTTTGTAAATATAAAAGTTGTAAAAAAAAAAAAAGCTGCCAGATAATACAACACTTTTCATTGGTGGAAATGAATAACCAAAAATTTTACACTGGGATTTCATAGGACTACCATCTGCTTTTCATTGCTAACTTAGGATTACACTAAACAGTCTTTAAGTAAATTAATACATACAATTACTTCTATTAATGTGGTAGTTAAATGTTAGCTGGAAATGTTAGGTAAAGTTTTTATTTAAAGATTTTCTCTGTTGACTTTGGCAATTACTAGAATTATGACTGTGGCAAAAGATCTACTTTAGAAATTTTTGGATGCACTTTTACCTCCATATTTGCCTAGGGTCACATACCCTCAAATCAAACTTAAGCTTTTGCTACAGATACTTAAAAAAGCTGTTATTATAATTAAGCGATATATGAATGAATAAATAAATATTACCAATAATAGAGGCATATATTTATCGCTGTTATATATACATTTACACTTCTAACACACATTTTAAAAGCATAATTTATTCATATATAAAACCAGCTATGAAAGGCAAAAGTCTTAAATTTCAATGATATTAATAAAATCCATCATCTAATTTGTTTTAAAGCAGATTACTTTTTACACATTGCTCTCCACTAATAAAAATTTAACAGATAAGTTGACATTACATTTTAAATATATCAAATTTAGATTATTGACCACATTTTCTTCAGAAGCAAACTGCCAAAACAATTATGTTGCCTATCATAATATGTTTATTTATAATGATTAATAAAGAGTGAATTTAATAAATAGATGATTAAACAAAATAATAATAAATTCATTGAAGATAATCATTTAGAAAATAAATACTGTAATGTATTTTACATGAAATATTTTAAAAATTATTAATATTTTTTTACAAATTAAATTTTTTAAATGAAATATTACCTATTAAAATATATAATTAAACACCTATGCTTCAAAATTAACAGATTTTTATTTAAGTTTCTTATCTTATTCACATTAATGAAAAGCAAAAAACTGAAAACATGGCACCCAAAATCAAACTAATATTCATGATTAATGAATAAGAAAATTGAAAATTTTTGTATCATATAATTGTATTTATATATTGGACTATTTCCATCATGTAATATTAAGTATTGAATGTCTTTAGAAAAATTTAACTTTTCAATTACATTCAAATGTATTAGTAATAGCACACAGGTTAGTATATGCACATTTTAAGAGGTATTATTCTCCTCTCTTCTTCAGATGTTTCTGGATAGATCAGTAATAGTACTACCATAAGAATCAAACCTGAACCCTTAGATTCTTGAATACTGAATTTTAAGATAATGTTCTAACCAACTGGCCATTCTGCCAAAAGCAACAGTCAGTAGAAATTTCATATACTTATCTATGAGGTTCTTCCTAATTTCTCCACTTTTTCTTAAGAGCAAAGTTGATTAGTGGCTTCCATATATTACGTATAGTCACATTAAGTTGATTTATGGGTTTATTCACCATTGTCATGTGAGCAGTTTCTTTGAATTTTCTTTTTAGTATATTTTCCTCTCTATCCAATATTATTGTATTTTCCCAATTGAACATATATTCATTGTACATACATGGTCTTCTACCTTCAACACCTCCATTTTTTCTCTTCTAATCATCAGTTTGTGCTCTTGCAAGCCGTTTTCAATGGGTGACTGGTATCACCAGTATACATTCTTTCACATTCACATAGTATTTTATAGATCATCAGAACAGCTTAGTAGATAAGGAAAATAGCTCAATATATAAATATAACTAAAATATCATCATCATAAACCTTTAGGAAAACAGTAAACAGTAGACAATTTTTTAATTATTTGATTTATGGAAGAAAACAACAACAATAAAAGCTAATATATATATATATATCATAGCAAATAATAACAGATGATAATTTTGTTTATGATAAACACAGAAAACAAATATTAAAAATATTTATGACTTTTTTGTATTTTCTAATTGCTAATTAATTTCTCCCAGTGCTTACATCAAATCTTCTTTTATAATGAATAAGTCTCAGCAAGTTATATAAAATCTTATGGGTCAGATAAAATCTTGTGTGTTGCTTTAGGTTTTTGGATTGTTGTGCCAAAAAAAAAAAAAAAAATAGAAAAAAGAAAATGCTAACTTTTGACAAAAGATCATATGTTTACATTTCATAGTCGTAAAATATCACTTCTCTACTTAAATACGCAAATAATCAAATACAACTCTGATACAAAGTGAAATTTAATTTTATCTTTTAATCATATATTTCTTGCCATGTAAGATATATTAATAAATGTACTTACTAATATATATTTTTAATCACTAATAAATCAAAAAATTCTCTAAGTATATGACAAGCAAAAGATAACTTTCGTAGTATACGGTTTACAGTAGTTTATTGGTTGAGTTTTCTAGGTTTGTAAATACTTGTTTTAGTGGATTAACATAGAAGTTAACCATTCCTTCTCACTAGCACCATTAGCAGTGATGTTAAAACTGTAAAGATATTCTCACCCCAAGTCACAAGATGGAGACTTTGAGAAAATAAGCATGTTAATCTTATTTTTGAACTCAAATGCACTTATACGAGTCAACATCACTGTTTAACAATGCTATTGAAAAGAGATGATTACCTTCTATATAATTACAATTTAAACACTGTGCTTGTAAAATTTATTGATTATTACATGGATTAATTTAAGTATGTTAGCATGTCTGTATGTAAATTTGTTTATAAAAAAATAAGTCTTTAAACTATCCATTGTTAAATAATAATTTCTCAGCATGCTTCTATAATAAGCAATAAATTAAAATACCTATCGGCTAATAAAATACAGATGCTAAAGGTATATAGCTGTCTCGTCTTACCATCTATGAAATAAGAGCTGCACTGAATTAAAACAAGGTAGATAAAGATAGTAATCATTGTAATTGTCTTTTCTCCCACATGCACCTCAATATATAAATGTTGTCATAATAATAAATAAAAATAAAGATAACATTAAAATTAACAAATGTTTGATATCAATAATTGTAATACTTTTTTTTTTTTTTGTAAAGAACAATGGTTAAACTATCACTCAAAATATTAAGTTTATATATATATGTTAAAATTATCATATAGTCTAATTTTCCCTCTTGCTTAGCTTTATTTTTCTTTTTAAATTCATTTTCTTCACCATCTCAAAAGAAGATAGGATCAGAACTTTTCTACATTACTCTATTTATGATTTAGTGGACAACAATCAGCCACTATTATTTTCATTTTTAAATTCTTAGAATTGCATTATAAAGATTGTTTGTAAGTTCAAGTATATATAATTAAAAATCTTATTTCATAACGATTATAATTTTAATTTGTTATGTCTGTGTCATGTGTTAAAATATGGATTAGAGATAACTTTTTTCAAATTGTTGAGGAGTTACCTAGCAAGGCTAGAATATTTTCAGATAGATGGCTTACTATTCTCTATGTAAGTTAAATAGCAAAGATATAAGGATAATATGAGTTGATCTGAAAAGCATTAAGATAGTAATCATATAAAACAAGTGGTAATATTATGTACTTATTATTACTTACAAAAGATTGTTATAAACTTATATTTTACATGTGTCTTTTTTACTTTATAAATAGCCTACTTTTAATATTCATAAAAATCGTTATGATAATTAAAATTTTCACTTTTAAAGAAATTAATTTATTATTTCAATAATTTAAATTAATTTCTCCATTTTTTCCCCATTTATTGGGAATTCATTCCAGGTCTAAGTCCCACAAAGACTTGTCACTAGCTTTCCTTTTTTAAAGTTATTTCAATCTCCCATTTAAAAATAATTCATTTCAGAGAGCAGCTCTTCACATGGTTTGCTACTACTTATTCAATATCATTATTTTGTTATATATCCAGTCTATTCCCAATTATGTTTAAAGCAGTATATTGATAATCTCAAGTAAATAGAAGAATATAATTGTTATTAATAAACTCTTAATCAATTGATAAATTATAAATAAATGGAAATAATAGACAACTTATTGATATAAAACTTAATTTAATATCATCAAATCGATTTTCATTCTAATTAGAACTTTTTCAAGATGTCATTTTTAAAATTTATTATGTGACAAGGAGTGTTCTACAGCTTTATACAATTAAGATGCAATAGAAAAATCCAAAAATGTATAATCCTATGCATTTTTAGAACATTTAAAATTTCACAGAAAGAATAGATTATTCATCATATTTAAGTATAAGATTTATAATAATCCAAATTACCCCCCCCCCCAAAAAAAAATTATCCCAAATTCACAACTCAACCAGATTAGCCAAAAAATATAAACTCTAAAACATAACCAATGGTTTTGCTGTTACAAGCAGACTTTCAAGTGTAAAGAACTACAAAATAATAACATATTTAAACTAAACATTACCCACAATTCCACTTACCTCCCATATCCCTTAATATTAAAAGAATTTTTAAATAAGTTGTTTCAGAATCATACCCACAATTCCACTTACCTCCCAAATACCATTAATATTAAAAAAACTTTTAAATAAGTTAATTATGATCCTGAAGCAATTAACTTATTTAAAAGTCCTTTTAATATTAAGGGTGTATGGGAAATAAGTAGAATTGCAGGTAATATTTAATTTACATATGTTGTTATTTTGTAGTTCTTTATACTTGAGAAGTCTGCTTGTAGCAATGAAACTATAGGTGGTGTTTTAGAGTTTATATTTTTTGGCTAATCTGGTTGAGTTGTGAACTTGGGCTAATTTTGATTATTTTATTGACTAGTAAAGTTGTAATTATTTATTAAGCACATACAAAGTATATGTAAATACTTTAGAGACAGGCTTTAACCTATATCAAATGCACCTTGATTGTTTATAATAGTCAAACAATATCTTTATTTGCTGATAGAGGGACCTCTCAAACCTCAACACAAGATAGAGACTTTTATAAAGATAAGAGCAGCATCTTATCTTTAACTTAACTTTCCACTTATATAGGCCAATCTGAAGCATCTTGATTTGGGAGTGTGAAGCTATTTTATATTAAATAGCGAAATAACAACTTCATGCTCCCAAATCAAGATACTTCAAATTAGCCTATATAAGTGGAAAGTTAAGTTAAAGATAAGACACTGCTCTTATCTTTATAAAAGTCGCTATCTTGTGTCAAGGCTTCAGAGATCCCTCTATCAGCAAATAAAGATATTGTTTGACTATTATAAACATTCAAGGTGCATATGATATAGGTTAAAGCCTGTCTCTAAAGTATTTATTGACTAGTTTAGCTTTAGGCTTTTAAAAGTTAAGATTTATTATATATATAAAATTAGACCTACTACATTCAACTAATTTATTGTTCAAATCAAAAATACTTTTTTTTTTTCAAAATAATCTTTATTTGCACAAAAAGTAAAATATACATTGTAATATAGAGTTCATGTTTACAATCATGTCTAACACATTAAATTTTAGACTAATTAGTTATTAAATTCGATGATGAGTACAGGATTAAAAGTAAAATTTATTTTATGTTACTTATCAGGGGTGATCTAATTTGGCATATAAATCCCATGGCATGTAAAGTTTAAGTGTCATGAATAAATACTATACATGGCCATTGCTAAACACTTTTGTTTAATTATAACATAGTTTTCTGGTAGTTTTATTTTTATAATAATAATTACTCAAGTCAAAGATATTTTATAAGAATATGCGCATTTTGTGATTTATCATGAAAGCCAAATTATATTTAATGATTTTGATTGCCCTTACACAAGAGTATTTTTGCCTTTTAAATATAACCAAAAAATTACAAATATGAATGTTACTTTATAAAATTCATTTTATCTAACGATATTTTAAAATTTATCCACATTTATGCTCAGCTATAGATTTACTCGGAAGCATTTTGGCAGATATCCAATATTAAATTATCTTGTTTCTGTGGTCAAGTTTGAAAATCCAATTATAAAATTTAATGATGTAGTATCATATATATATAGTGTGGCAGCAATAAATTGCTATAGAGTGTGAAAACAAAGAATAACAGATTTCGTAAAAATCTTTTGATATAATAAACTGTCAGTTACATGGTAATTTAAATTATTCCTATGAGTTAAATATTAAACGCACAATTATTTCCACAGCATAAAACGCATTGAAATATTAATTATCATAAAATAATAGGTTCTTTAATTTTACTTTATCAGTTTAAATCAGACCTTTTTTTAAAGAGAATTTTTCACATTTTGATGTTCTACTGAAAGTTGCTTTGTGGCTAATTAGATTTTCTTCTTACGTTAAGCTGAGAGCAAATACATCTCAGTATACTTATACTCCATAATTAAAGCGTTAATTTTGGTCATGAATCAATTTTATCAACCTTCTTTATTATTCCCACTGTTCCCACTGTATTTTCTTTGGCTATTCTTTTTGTTGTATCTATTTTAATTACGAATAGAAGCCCTATGTTTGAATTTAAACTAATACAATGCAAAGCCTGTAAATAACTTCCAGATATTCATTAAAAATTTATTTTGATGAATCTACTTTAGATAAATACAACTATTTGCTTTTTCAACATTATTACAATTTATTAAATTTATATATAGCCTTATCATTAATAGTCATAAAAGTTTAAGTATATAGTGCATGCTAATTTAAACTATCATTTTAAAAAATGAATATATTATCTTAATTAATAAGGCTTATTTAACTTAATTTCTCCATTTCTTCAGCCATTAGTACCCCACTCCATAATATTGCTTTGGTTCCACTCAAATATATAATTCTCAAATCTATTATTCAAACTTGTTAAACTGAATTCAGAAATTCTTGAAAGCAATCCATGAGTTGTAAATTAGTAAACTAAAAAAAGATCTAAATTAGAAATATAAATTCGAGAAGATAGGAAAAAATATTAACATCTGCATTACAAAATATTTACTGATTGCATGCATACATTGTAATCTTTTAACCCATATGTTTAGTAATTATTTTTTCTCATTTAATTCGAGTTTTAAATAGATAGTTTGTAGTAAGGACTTCATAAATTTATAAATATAAAATTAGATAATAGTAAATTTTTTTAATTTTTTATTTATTATATTTTCTATTTTATCACCATGTGATGCATAACTTTCAAAACATTAAACAATATTTATTCACATTTTATTTACTTGGATTTAATAGCTACTGCCTATATGCAAAGTGTGAATAGAGTTCACATTATATAGTTCCATGTTTTTAACATGCCTCAATATAATATATTTTAAAAATAATTAAAAATATAATGGAATGATCATATTTACATATGTATGTAATGTACTCAAATATAATGCATAAGTTTGTGATTGTGATCATTTAGTCACCCTCTTTCTCTGTCTCTCTTTCTTTCATTCTCACAAAATAAAAAAAACTCAATGAAAGTTAAATATATATATTTATTATTCTTCTGATGAAAATTGGTAATGATAAAATATGAAATACACAATAATTATACAATGTGTAATATGTAATATTTACTAAGGCGTAAACCTCAGGAATATGCACATGAAAATGAGAAGATAGAGACCTCTACAGGTCTTAACCACATACGCCTTAGAAGAATGTTAATTTTATGCAAATTTGCCTATTCAAACAGCAACATCTATTTGCTGGTGGGTTTTTTTTTTCATCACCGTGTCAGCATTTCAAATTAGACAATTAAAATTTTCTTTAAAATGGAACCAAAGCATATAATTTTTAAAATATTTTCTATTAAGTATGTATTTACATGTTAATATCATGAACTATATAATGTAAGCTGTAATCACACTTGGCATTACACATAGGCTTTAGTTATTAAATTTGGATTGATGCCAGTCTTTTCAATGAGTTCTTTTTTAAAGGTTTTGTACAGATTCATCACTTTCTGATGCAATATATTGCAAACAATAAGAACACTCTTTTTGTCAATATAAGTCATAACTTTAATGTTCTTTAGTCTTCATTATATTTTAATCACATGATATTGATATGACTTATTTTTAACAGTTTCATATTAATTCACAGCAACAAGGCATTGCTCATAAGGATGTCACCAAGTGTGATGCAAAAAATAATAGCAGCAACATTGGCAAATAATATAAGCTGAAAATGTACACATTTTTAATTATTTTTTTACTGCAATTTTTTTAAAAAGCAGGGCTTTAATTAGCAGGTTTTGAGAGAGTAAACAACAGGTTCAAATTGTATTTTATTTTGTTATACCCCCCCCTCTTTTTTTTTTTAAGATCATACATTATTATTCAATCTATATTATGTCTTTTAAATTGAATTACCTGAATTATTTAAGTATAAATAGAAAGATTTGAACTTGGGATTTTTAGTCTATATTTGTCCTCCATTCCATCTCAAACCACCAACAAACATAACCACATACATGAGCAAAAGGTAGATGATCCTCAATATATACATTTTGTGCAGAACCAGCATTCATCAGTTAGGCCAGATCATAAACTCCCACACATATATACAATCAATGCTCAGACTACATTTAGTTAAACATTCCTTAAACTTTAATGGACAGGCTTCAATCTTCTTACCCTTCCAACTATTCAACCATCTATTTCATTGAAAAACCAATGATTGAATACTCAAAGCCGCTATTGGGTTTGATATTGTAGTCATATCCATTTTCTGAACTCTCTATAATATAGTTTTATTTTTATTATAAATTTAATTAATTATAACTTAAGACATTTTATTATTATTGACTACTAATATTTTTACCTTCCATTATTAAAAATGTATATATCACTTAGTTTTTTTTCTTTATGATATAAATTTTCAAATTTCTAAACAATAAAAAAAAATAGTTCAATTTTGTAATAAATAATTTTGATTGATTCTTTTATATTATTACAATAAATTTAAGAGTTTAAATGGCATTAGATTATATGAGGATAATTTTAAATATGTTTATATTTAGTTGGAGAGATTAAATAAAAAAGTACTCAACAGAAGTATGATTTCTCAGAATTGAATTACCATTGTGTATTAACAGCCAGTTTAATTACAGGATGGTGTATATTAGAAACAGATGTGGAAAAATTTAATTCATAGAACAAATCATCATTATCATCATCAACCATTATCAATCCACTGCAGGATGAAGGTCTCTTCAAGTTCAATCCATCTTCTCTGACCTTTAGCTTCTCTTCTCCACATCACCCCTGTACTTTCTTATTTCATCCATCCATCTCACATGTTGTCTTTTCTGGGTCTTTTACAATCTCTTGGAATCCAGTTTAAGATTTCAATTGTCCATCTATTATCATCTCTTCTAGAAATGTGTCCAGCCCAACTCCACTTCAGTCTTTTAATTTTTTCAATGAGGTAAAAAAAATTATTTATTTTCTTAATTAAATAATTATATAGTAAAAATAAATATTCAAAATGTTAGACATTACTGAATAATGTGAGATGAAGGAAATAGGATGATGAGAAAAAAAAGAAGCTATACTTGGAATAGCAGTACAGACAACAGAATAGGAAATTGTTTTAGCCTTAAGAACAAAAGAGAATTTTTTAAGTAACACTACAATAAATGGTACATGTTGGCAGTTCGATTTAAGTGCAGTTTCCAAAATCTAGTGATTAATGTAATGCCAACTATTGATCATAATTAAAATGAAATATAAAATTTGTATGATGAAATTAAAAAAAAAAGGGAATTAAAAAGATATGCAAAAATAGTTTCAGAATAGTATTAAGGGATTGAAATGGATAAGATATAAAAACATTTAAAGTCAAAGGGAATAATTTTCACATGAAAAACTTTAAAAAGAATAGCTTTAATTCAGTTATATAAGGATTGAAAGAAGGCTTGGGAGCAGTATTAAATGTGCACATAATAGAGTTCAGATAGATTCATAACTTAATATTTTTAAAACCCAGTTTATCAGTAAATTATTAAAAAGAATTAAATTAGTAATAGAATGGGCTATATTGAAATTGCATTAGGATACTAGAAAAAGTATCAAATTTTTTGATAAGTAAGACTCCCATTTTCAATTGGATGGAAGGTTGAAGAGTTGGAGTGTGTAGTAGATTGGAGCCTGTCCATTAAAGTATGAAGATTGTCTATCTTAATATATATCTGAGCACTTATAGTATATATGTGTGGGAGATGATAATCTGGACCAACTGATGATTGCTGGTTTAGCATGAAATACGTATATTGGTGATTATTTATCTTTTCAGCATATATGTGCTTGAGTGTATCAGTGTTATTAGATAGAGTGGAAAGTGATGGGTCATCTGAAAGTCTGTGCTCATATACCCTATATTGTAATAACTAAATATATATTTTGAATATAAATAAACGGATAATGATCTTAGATGTAGAAGGCATAAACCTTATACTCCAAATCTAAACTAATAGATAAAAACATTAAATAATGCAAAATTTAAATTTTAAAATTACTGGATAAGAAATTAATCAATATCTGAATGAGAGAAAGTACTGCAGCATTAGTTAATATCTTTTATAAAAGGTTAAATTGTTGAAAGTTTGAAGTTTTTTGTTTATTTATTTTTTTCATTTTGGTTAATTTTCAACTCGCAATATTATCAACAACAAACTGTTTTCGTAACACACACTTTATATTTCCTTCTTCTATGAGATGGTTTCTTCAGTCTTGAGAACAATCTCTTTCAAACAGCGATCATCAAGACTAACTTCAAAAGATCATTCAGCTTTCTCAGCCAAGCAGAAAGAAAACATTGCCCGAGGAAAGAAAATCTCTCTCTGAAAACTATCAATATCTACTCTTTCTTATAAACTTTTCTGTCTAGATAGATACCGTTAACCGTTTGTAAATTGTATTCATAAAAATTAAATCACGAAGAAAAAAAAAATGTATATATCTTGCAAATTGTTTATACCAAATAATTGCTTATTACACTTAAGTTGATTTATTTTTTTATAATTTTTAAAAACTATGTAATATAAAAACTAAAAAAAAACCCCAACAAATAAATAATCGAGTACTATTTTTTTGTTTGTGTGTGTCTATACATGTGTATATATATATACTGTCATATAAAAAAAAAAAAACGTGTGAAAATCGTCATTAACTTGAACTACTTTAATTGTTCTCAGTCTTTTTTAAAATTATTATTATTAGGTATATCTATACAGATAAGATATCATCGCTTTGGTTTTACATGATCTTCAATTTTACATTTCTTATTGAGCTTCGGAACTCCATCCATCTAATTATTTGCCATCATCTTCGTTTCTTCCAACGTTTCAAGATTTATTCACGTTTCTAATTTATCATTTGTTTTTAAAATAAAAAATCAGACCTAAAGTGATCAACTATTCACGTGATCACAGTTTTTATTTAAAGTCATATTTTCTATCCTATTTTATCAGAGTCCATTTTTGATATTCATAGAAGTTAGAGGACATATCATATTTCAAACAATTCTAATCTTAATTTTTAAAAATGTTTTTAATTTAAACTCTTATTTTTGTTGATGATTAATTATCAATGAGGCAAAAACTGTAGAAGATTTTTATAATTTTAAAGCTGGGTGCCATTTTCATTATCCTAATACTTTGCCTTCTTTATAATTAATAATAATTGTATTTATAACTTTCCTAATAAGTGTCTTCAAATATATTGCTTTCTAACCCTCAATCCATATTCATTATTTTTATTTCTTGAAATTTAGATTCTCTCATTATATTTTCTGAATACAAGTTGAATAAGTAGTATGATAATAAGCAGTTCTATCTAATTTATTTGGCAATATAAAATTTGTTGACTTAAAACTTACTTTAACTATAGGGTCTAATCCCATATAAACATTTTTCATAAAGTTATTAAGATCCATTTACAGTAGACAATTGAACCAGAAACTTCTTTATAGTACTTTTTTGTTTTTTATTAGTTATTTATTTGTATATTTGCAACATTATCTATAACTGATATTTTTGTATTATATTTAATGATTAGCATATAAATAATATATATATATATGGTTTACTTTTGTATTACGATCACACATATATCATCTATTTTACTTATCTAACATTTTATAATTGTAAATATAATGTTTGAATGGTCTATTGAAATTTGAGATTGTGTCCAACATTACATGATTTTCTTTTAATTATTATTTTTTATGACCTTTCACCTTTGTGATTCCAACACCATCAATCATACATTAAAAATGTGATAATTTTAACAGGAATTGTCAATATGCAGATGCTGTTAATAATGGTAGTAAAGTCTCCATACAGTAGTGCCACCAAGTGCAAGCCTTAGTAATCAATGGATGCTTGGAATATCGAAATTCTATTCAACCTTACATTTTTTAAAAAAATAAAATTTCTGCAATTTTATTTTATAATATCATCATCAAATCTATTCAATGAGCATAATAACAATTTTTACAATTCAGTTGTTTTTGCACTTTAAGTGCTTCAATAAACAATATTTTTCACTTATTCTTTTCAACACCATTATTTTTATAGCTTGCTTCCAATTTCTTTGTGCTCTTTCAATCCAGAGCTGTAAAATTATTAATCTGTTCTTCCCATCCAGTCATAATTATTAAATATATTAAAAACTTTAATTCTACTGCACATTTTTCAAACATTTGAATAAAGATCATCTTCAACGGATAAATAATAATATTTATATAAAGTGGATGATGCTAAAAAAAGCAGGAAGTTTGATATTTGTTATATTTAATCATTATGTCATATTTTAGTCTAATCTTTTAATGATCAAATGTTGTTGATAATTTTTTCACCAAATTCTAATTACATTTCAATCAAAACACTATATAAGCCTTTTTTCATCACCAATTAAAATATTGTAAGCCATTTTTATCAAATACAATTTAGTAAATTGCAGTTAAAAAGTCAAGCGTTGGTGGCCTAGTGGTTAGCGTAGCTGCCTACCAAGCAGCCGGCCTGGGTTCACTTCCCGATCAACGCTTTGCAGTTAAAAACTAATGATTTTATTAAAATTGTGTCTAGCTATTGCAATTTTTATTATAATTTTTGTAATCATTAGTTTATTATCAATTATCCAATTTATTAAAATGTTAAAAACACTAATTTGTCATAACTTTCCATTCACTTAAACTCTTATACATGCAGTTTTATTGCTTTATTTTTAATTGCATGTATTCCCTCTTATCCTAAACTCATTGCAAATTCTTTCTTTTAACTTAAAATTGTGTTAGGTTTATCATCATTATCTGCAAGTAATTTACATTATGAACAAATCTGAAACATTGGAATTATTTTTCATCCAGTATTAATTTAATCAGTAAAAGTCAAATCCAATTTAGTAACTTCTCAAAATACGAATAACTAATATATAAATCAGAAAACAACAATGTCTTATTTTTTTAAAAAATTATTTGGTACTTAAGTATTAGTCCAGACACCAAGATTGATTAGGGTAATTTCAATTATTTTAAATGCATGAGTTCAAAATGTGTTATGACAAGAATTGTTTTGTTTACATTATTTTAAAAAAAGTACTAAAAATGATAAAATCAAAACTCAATTTTGTCAATTGTTCAGAACGGTTCTGCTTATTCAATGTTTGGTTTTCGAATGTCACCTGCCTTCCGGAGTAATTGATAAAATAATTGAAACATTTTCAAGATCAACAATAGTTTCTGGTAATCAATTTTATTTTTTTTTACAATTTATAATTTGGATACTTTTTTTTTTTTAAAAAATGTAAACAAAATAATTCTTATCGTAATACACTCTATATACATAAAATAATTGAAATTACCGTAATCAATCTTGGTGTCTTGACTATACCAAATATTTTTCTCTTGAAAGATTATTGCTTATTATTACAAATAACTTCAGATTTGTATACAATTCTCCTAACAAAAGTCTTTCCTCTTGTCTCTTAAAAAAAAAAAAAAAGTACAACAAATTTAAAATTTAGCATCCAAGACTTTTCTTTAATCATTAATAATGAGAATATCAAGTTCACTTTTTTTATTTATATGTATTTTTAATAATTGTTCTCTCCATTCCTTTTGAACAACTTGTTCATTTTTTAAATTTTAATCAGTTAGCAAAACATCTATTAAAGATGTCTCTTAATACTGTAAAAAATTATTTTAATCTTGTAAAATTCTTATATTTTGCAGCAATAGGTCTTTTTTAATGGAATTATTAAACATTGAAAGAAACATTGAATCATAAATTATGTTAATAAATATCAACCAATTTCTGTCAAACTCTTTCTGCACACCTTTTAGTAATTCAACTGGAAATTAGTCGATATCCCAATATTTATTCAACTCCATCTTATCAATTGCATTTTGAAAGATTTTTTATTACTATTATGTAGCCTATTTTATCTTATATGCTAGATATTATTTTATTAACACAAAAAAAGAATTGTTGCTATCTAATCATACAGTTCACATTTTTTTTTTCACCTTTTCAATTCATCACTTTGTTTTTTACTAACAGACTACCATTCTTGTCTTTGGTAAACTACTTTATTCCTGGTAATCTTGCTTTTTTTAATAATATTTGTCTCTATTTTTGCATTAACATGTGACCTACATCTCATTATTTAATAGTAATTTGCTTTGTAATGTTATTTTCTGTTGATTAAAATGTAATATGATTTTACTATATTTTCATTTGGATATTTTTATGCCAATTTCTCTGCTTTGGATTTTTCTCAGAAAAGGAATTCATAATAAGATTTGTTTTTTCCCACAAATTCAACATATTACTGATTTCATATTCAAACTTTCATCTTTCAACATGACATTAAAATCCATCATGAAAATATTCTTTGCCTTCTGTATATCTGTATAAAAATCCTCTACTTCTTTATCACAATGAGAATTTATTAAATGCATAACTCTAAATTATCCACATTTGGTATCTTCTGTTATAATGAACAATTAATTTTCCCATTCTCTAAAGATTACAAATAATATCCATAATGCTGTTGGGAAACATTTCATTTATAACGAATCTCATTTTATTTGTTCTTCCAATATTTGTGACTATTTTTTAAATCTTTCTTTACCTTTTATCTAACTTTACCTTATTTAATATTAGTTAGTTATTCTTTCAAATCATGCAGTTTTTTTTATTTAAAAGTGGCCTACAGTTGAAGTAGCTAAATAAAAGATTATAATTGAATGTACCATATATCTATCTCTAGTTTAGTAATTGTTAGCTTTCTTTGCCTTTGATTGCCAACAAATTATTGCTTTGATTGATAATTTTAAAGACTTCAAAAAGAAGGGCTAAATTTGATGTATATATCATAATTAGCTTTAATGATCATAGTATTATATTCATCCATATATATATATATATTTATTTATTATAAAATCTACATTTATCATAATACAGGACTTATTGCTTTATTTGAAATTATTAATCATTATATTTCTATTCAACATTTGCATTTTTCTACATATGCTGCCATTATTAAAATTACTTATAAATAAAACATTATTATAAGTAACTGGCAACTGAGTATACAAAGACTTTAAATCATGTACAATCTATATAATAGTCTTTATTTATGCAGTAATGATAATTAAATGCATAAATATATCAACTGCATTCTTGATGAGCTCATGATAACACATATATGCACATATTATTAAGAGTATGAAACAGTTTGATTGATGGACATACATTAACATTCAATAGTTAACTAGGAAAAAAAAGAGGAGGAGGAAGGGACTATTACAAGTCATTATTTTTAGACAGGACTCGTGCTATGTGAGATTATAATTTGAAATAATAATTATAAATCAAAGTCTGGGCTCCTTTAGTTAAAGCTTGGACAAACGGAGAATTTAATACACATCACAAATGAAAAAACAAACAAACAAATAAAGAACAACATTCTTTGATTAATTAATGAGAATTTTAATTAAAGACAAATAAATTGACTTATTTACATATCTATAATAAACATGCCTGAAATGAGAATTTTAATTATGATTAGAATAATAAATAATAGTTCTAACATTGCAGGTTTCTCAAGAAAAAACAAACAAACAAAAAACTTAATCAGCAACTAAGTACAAAAGAATTTTTTTTTATTAAATGTTCTTTAAATGATCAAGAATTGATGAATTTCAGATGCATCCATTAGTACCCTTTGTCATAGAAATGAAAAAACAGAACACTTTCTTATGGATTGTTCATCACTTCTTTCTTGTTCACATTTTTAACTCTTATTACTCACATGATTCATTCAAACTCACTAACACTCAACAACATCATAAAAAATATACAAAATTGTCTTTTTCCCAATATAAGAATTACTACATTCATTCTTTTCACACTTTGGTTTGTAATATGCTATCTAAGCTTTAATCCTACATCTCACAATACTACATCACTCTTTCTAAAAAAAAAATATATATCATTAAGGACAGGGATCAAACTCATGCATCAGATGATATTTTTGCAGTTACATGGAATTTGATCTCATTAGCAACAACACAGTGACTTGGATATTGAATAAAATAATTAATATGGATTAGATGTATATTGATTATTGCTCAATTATATGAACCATCTATCTTATTGCTTTTCTACTTGAAATCTCTTTAAATTTGTTAAGATTCATTCCTCTCGAGTGATCCTAATGTTAATCTATTTAATATAGATAATCTAAATATTATAAATTAACAATTTGTTTTGATAATTTATGATTTTAAGCAACTAATCGATTTTTATATCAAGGTACCATTTATAGTAAAACTCTAATTGACATTATTATTAGTTTAATGATTCTTATTTTAAATCTGATTATTATCTTATTTGGATACCCTTTCCCCTCTTTTCTTCCAAAGAGTAAGCTTGTGGTTAAGACCTGTAGAGGTCCCTACCATCATATTTTCAAGTGCACATGCTTAAAGGTTTAATGCCTTAGTAAATATTACTTACATAATCAATGTGCATTAAATAAATTTATAATTAAATGTAAATTAATAACTTTCAGAGATTCTTGTAATTTTAATAAAGATTTTTTTGTGTAATGCAATTGGTATTGATTAGAATCATTGTGATGATAAGATGAGATTTACATATGTTAGATCTTGTAGATAAACATATGTTTTAGGGCATAACTATTTTATAATTCCAAAAAATGGTGGATTACTGATGGTATTAGAAATATGACTAGATTATAAAATAGAGAATATGGTAGATTTATTACTATAAAATCTCAGGGAAGATTGATTTTTTTTTTTAAATGTAAGCTTGCCTAATTTGATTATTTGAGAAAATGGATCAATTATTTCTTATCTCTAACTCTGGAAATAATAGATACCTTAGGAAGACTTTTTCCAAAATTGGTATTTCTTTTATAGTAATCCTATTATGCTCATTTACAAAATATAGATGATTTTAATATTTTTTTCTCCTTTAAGTGTAGTGGAGAATTTTCTCTTTATATAGATACACATGATTTTTTTTATAATAAAAGATTTTATAATATATATAGTATCAATTTCAATTTACACAAATAAAAAGATGTTGTAGTGTACTGTACTTAAATTTAAAAAGTATTGGTAAATTTGCAAATATCATATTAAATATACACTCATTTTTTTACTTGGAAACTATCATGGGTATTTTTAACCACTATCTTTTTCATTCATTTTCTTTAAAGTTGGAATCTTCTGTAAGATCTATTCCTAAGGTAAGTTCCCTTTTAATTTTTTGTAGACTGTAGGCCTATTTTATATAAATTATTTGAAATAAAAATACAGGCAAGTAATTTTTTTAAAAAAATTAAATATTTTATCTTTAGAACAGATAAACTTTAGAAAAGAATATTGTGTATATGCTGCTTTAGTTGATCTAATTGATGATATTGCAAAAGTTGTTGCTAATCCAAATGTGTGGTTCTAACTTGTGTAGACTATTCTAGGGAATTTGATACAATGTGCTAAAACCACATTTAGAAGGAAATTGTATTTTTATTGATTTGAATCCAAAATTCACAGAAGATGAGTTACACTTATCTGTAAAATTTTTGTATATAAATGAGAAAACATGATAAGTATGTAATTTCTAACAACTTTTTTATCATCATTCTTAAATGTCAATGTTACTACTGCATTCTTATAATCATCTATTATATCTTCATCATTTAGACATTTGATATATAACTTTGCCAACATTTTTTCTATTTCTTCACCGTATTCCACCATTTTCTGTAGCTTTTTTTTTTTTTTCATGTCATTTCAGATGTTATTATGTGATTTGATTATTCATATAATAAATGAATATAGATCACCTATTCCAAAACACACATAACAGCTAGGGTGGTGATTTTATTGGCTTTTTATCTTTGAATTTAAAATCTCAGTTGTGTAATAGTTTTTAACTAAAACAACAGTTGAATTTTTTAGAAATCTGAAAGAGATAGTTTTTTTTAAGTAATCTTTTTTCTTTGGAAAGATTTCATGCATTGAAGTAAATAAGTAATTAATTAAACAATTAATAAACGAATTTTTTTTAAAATTTATTTTTATCTTCAGTGCAAGCAATTTTATTCTATTCAGGTAAGGTAGATCGGTGTATTAACTAATATTACTTGTACCTTTGCAAATATATAAAACCATATGCTCTATAACATAACCATACATATGATATGTAAGCATTGGTTTGCTATATAATTGCATAGTATATATTTAACTTTTTTATTTTTAAAAATAAATATTGTATCATACGTATCCTTGAAAAGATAAATTTACAAAAAAAAAAAAAAAAGTTATGAAGGTAAAAAAATACTCGAAGATATTTATTATAGCTATTTTTAAAACAAATTCAATACTTAATGAAACTGAAATATTAAAGCAAGGGGGTACTACTAGGCTTTCTGTTTTATCAGGAAGGAAGCCATTAATATCTTACACTTTTCTTAGTGATAAAGTGTGGCATAGTTGGTAAAGGTTCAGGCTATGCTGCTTTAGTAGCTTCAAATATTTGAAGAGAGAGTTAATAATATGCCACCCCTCTAGCAAGATAACTTGCCTGCTGTGTTTGTGAAGTAATCATAGCATAGCAGTAAATTGAGGCGCCCAAAGCAATCAAAAGCTCTGAGGAGGCAGTAGAGCAAACATCAGTGGCAGGCTTGTGGGACAGATAAACAATGGTCCAGTCATGTAATACAGATTAATATGTGTATCCAGGTGAACATGAGACAGCCTCATTTACTTTTCTAGCACCGACTCTTTAGTCTTTTTGGTACTACTCATCCATCATTCGATGTTTTGCTACTAGCGACACCACAATTAATAAAAAAAAATACTTTTAGCAATTTTTTTTTAACTTTACAAAACACATTTCTTTTAAAAAAATAATAGTAATAACATTAGATTAAAAATACTACAATGAAACGAAATAATCAAAACACGTCAACAATAAATTACTACAACAACATTAATATATGAGACATGAATAATTGCAATATTCATATACTTATTTTTATTATTAAAAGAATTCTTTAAATTTATTAACATTTCATATATAAGCATATGTATGTATAAGCAATGACTAATTAGCATAATAAAAACTATTTGTAATAAGAATATCTATTATTATTTTATTTTGAAACTTGTTTATGTATAAGCAATGACTAATTAGCATAATAAAAACTATTTGTAATAAGAATATCTATTATTATTATTTTATTTTGAAACTTGTTTAAAAAAATTAAACCCTTAAATCCTAATTTCAATATATAACTTTCAACGAACATTTTTATTCTTTAGACTTTCACTCTCATTTTTTCTTTTTATTCTTTTGAGTTTTCATAATCATCTCCTCATCCGATGTCAGATTAATGATTTTATATATATATTTTAAAATATAAGAATTTATAGATATACACCTCTCTAAAAATTAAGAAGAATAAAATGTAAATAAAAGGTGTAACAACAGCTTTTATTTAATTTTAATTTCATCTTATACATTATTAACCCAAACAACTTTTGAAATAACAAATGCTTAGTTAAATGAATTATTTACTAATATTTTATTAAAAAGATATATATATAAATTAATATTAAACTAATTTTTAATCTATTCCTTATTTTTCCAGTCTTTAAAATAATGCCGTATATATAATTCAAAGAGATTCAAAAGATATGACGGTGATAAAAAAAGAAAAAGATGAAATTATTAAAGTAGTAGTTAATCGCGAACACACATACACATAAAATAGGTATAAATATAAAAAAGTATAAACAAAGATTACAAATATTAAATAGTAATCAATAATAATAATAATAATAATAATAATAATAATAATAATAATAATAATGAAGAAGAAGAAGAAAAGAAGAAGAAGAAGAAGAAGAAGAAGAAGAAGAAGAAGAAGAAGAAGAAGAAGAAGAAGAAGAAGAAGAAGAAGAAGAAGAAGAAGAAGAAGAAGAAGAAGAAGAAGAAGAAGAAGAAGAAGAAGAAGAAGAAGAAGAAGAAGAAGAAGAAGAAGAAGAAGAAGAAGAAGAAGAAGAAGAAGAAGAAGAAGAAGAAGAAGAAGAAGAAGAAGAAGAAGAAGAAGAAGAAGAAGAAGAAGAAGAAGAAGAAGAAGAAGAAAAGAAAAAGAAGAAGAAGAAGAAAAAGAAGAGAATTAGAAATGTACACATAAGTGTATCCATAAGCAAATATATTGTAAATGTTATATTGTTGGTTAATTATTCATTAGATCAATAGTGACAAGCTGAATAAGAATCCTGAAAGAATAGATTAGTTAGCTAATAGTGAAGTAAACATGATTGTAAGATGAATACATCTGATGTCCAGAAAATATAATCAATTCAGATATGATAGCAAAATAATGGAAATAAAATTATAGTAAAACAGTTTTTTAGTCAAAATATAATCCAACATGGGAGTTTTTACATTGTTTTATCCCTGGATTTTTTTTATTTAAAAAAATTCACATCAATAATTTTTCAATTTTGGCAATGAAATCTTGCATGAACAAAGCATTCATTCCTCTGCTTCTTCTTCATCATCATCATAATAATAATAATTTGCTTGTGTCTTTCACTGAGTTGATTAATTAATCTAGTCCATTGATCCTAACCATGTTGTTATTGAATCTTTATTTTATAATAAATCTCATTCCTCTTGACTATATATGACCATCTTTCAAATCACTTGTCTATTCATTCATCCTATCAACTCCATAAAGCCTTCAATGTTCCATTCCATTTAAACAATTTTTCCAATTCACACTATCCTCCTTCACTTTTAATTTATTTGCAGTTGCAGATAGCTAAATGCTTAGCACCCCCATCTTTCATTTTTGAAAGTATAAATGTAAAACATATGTAATTAAAATAATAGATATTTTAATTAATAATCACCAAGCATGTTAATAATGAAGACAATGAAGTTTTATTTATTCTCTCTAAAGTAAAAGCAGATAAATTCACAAGGATGACTGGTGATCAACTCTTCCATGCTTAGTTATCATGTCAATATTATGAATTTGCACAGATAGTAAAAAAAAAAAAAAAAGATTTCACTAATAGAATACTTTGGTACTTGCGAGTTTTCAAGTAAACCAAGATGGCACTCTGAATTTTTGATAAAAATACAGTTTCAGGGACTATAAGCTACTGGAGAAGTGCTAGTTATTAAATTAAAATAAACTAATAAATCGATCGTTAAATTAAAAAAAAAAAAGAATAAATTTTGTATAAATTTCATTAAGAAGCTTTATTTCAATTTTTTTTCTTATATTATAATTAGGGTGTTCATATTATTCCAGTTTTCCTGGATTTGTCCTGGTTTTGTCATTCTTGTCCTAGTGACCCACATATTCTTTCAGGGTTGCAGATAATTGTCCTGGTTTTCTTAACCAATCTTTTTTATTTTTTATAAGTATTTATTCATTTAATATTTTATAATTTTTGGATTGGGTTATCAACAATTTTCTCCATATAGAAGCAGCCCCTCATTATTTTGGTACATTAGTAATAAGTGATTTCAATTTGTGATTTTGTTTTAATACATAATACATATATACAAACAGTTGTCTCTTGCTTTTGTTTACATTATGATATAAATATATTATTAGTAATGTAAGTGTGAACTACTGTAACAGTCAGAAATGTGTGATTTGTTAACATAGTGCAGAATTCAACCACCACACAGAACTGCAGCACCATCTAGGTAGCGAAGCCACCAGTAGTACTGAGTTCAAACATAGTTTATCAGTTCCACAATACAATCTATGAAACAACGCATCTGATGCTACACTAGTAAACATTTCTTTAGGCACGGGGTCAGGGAGATGCAAGAGAATCAAAAATTTTATTTCAAGTTAGCCAATAATAACATTAATATCAAACATTGATATTTAAAGAATCGAGGAAACATATTGAATGGGTATCAAATAAATAAAGATATGACAGCAGACGTATATTTTGAAATTATTTATTTAAAACATTTTAATAATAAATCATTTAATTAATAATATTTGGTAAGATTTAAAATATCAGTAGCAGGATTTTCCGATACTGTTAGATATTAAAGAGATACATTTTTTTATATAGCTGATATAATTTAGCTGCCTAAATTCTCGATCAAGTATTTCAAGAGCATGCCTTCGGGATTTATGTCTTTGCATTGCAAGAGTCTAAATTAGGATTTATAATAGTAGTGGCGGACATATATTTATTTAATTAAATAAGATATTTATAAATTACTATGGACAGACATTTATTTGAGAGTGAATTATGTCACTAATGCAGATACGGAGTTATATATTGAACACTAAAGTTAATAAGCAAAACACGTGGTACATCTATAAAGGCGATATAAGGGTGGCAGTATATTGAAACTGTGAAGCCATGGAT
The DNA here is from genome assembly GCA_028023455.1 of Epiperipatus broadwayi. Lineage (NCBI taxonomy): Eukaryota > Metazoa > Onychophora > Udeonychophora > Euonychophora > Peripatidae > Epiperipatus > Epiperipatus broadwayi. Next base: position 2,868,190 of record JAQFVV010000004.1, read on the forward strand.
GAGTTGAGAACAATGGGCTGGGGTTTGCTGTAGGCCCAAAGAGATAAGGTGTCAAATAAGCATAACCAGGGGCAAGTGGTTCATGCCACGATTGCTTCTTGGCTGCATGACATTTGTCAAGCCCTACGAAACATTTATTAGTTCGCTTGTGTAGGACGACTGGGATATTTAAATCCTAAAGAATCCGGAGTATCCAAGGCTTCTTACAGGTCATCGTGTTTCTAAAATGTAACACTTGTATAATGTACAGACTATTCTGCTAAGATTTAATATATTTCATAACTCGGCCCTACATCATCAACATTTAATAAAGAATGTTTTTGACTCTCAAAAAAATGTAATTTACAAAATTATTACTTAAACTTTAATAAAATATGAAACAATAGGTAAGCTAGGTGGGTATTAATGATTAATATGTCAGCCATTTTTTAAGTAGTAGACCCCTGCATTACAATAAATGAAGCATTAAATACGTGTCAATTTATATGAAAATTATGGAGATTTCCGAGTGGACTATCCAACAATATATAAAAGAAATATATAAAGAGGCCACTGGACAAGATGGTATCCATCTTGATTAAACTAAATTTAAACTTGGCGAGGTCCGGTCGGAAATCTTTTAAGCATGCAATAATTAAATAATATAACTGTAAAATTTAGAAATACGTACCCAAGAAAGATAGAATTAGGCAAGCTAGATTATTAACAAAATTTACATAATAAATTAATTATTAAATTTATAGTTTTACAAATGAGAATTTTACAGTTTATAGTTGATAAGTTATATAAAGAATAAGCTATAGCATGATATTAGTAGAGTACTCTAGAGCTTGGGCACAGGTACCTGTTTTATACGACATTTTCCGAATCAGTGGTCAATAGCAAATTGTTCATGATTCCAGCAGTAGAAGTTTCTTTCCAGCATTTAGGTGCTTTAGTTATTTGAATAGTAGCAGCAGCTTTCTGATTGTGGGCAGCAGATCCTTTTGGTTGATTTTATGGAAGGCATGGGCGTAGGTTCATGGCAGACAATTGAACATCTCCGGGGAGAATAATCTTTGGCACTTTCTACTCACGCATACTGTGGCAAGTAAATCAATATATATATTTGGAGACTCTCAACTGATCGAGAGCACAGCTAAAGTTCAACTGAAAGTTCTGAGAAAGTTCAAAATGTCCTCCTTTCTTGATATCTTTTTTTTTGTTATATTTTATTTTGGATTCAATCATTTGCCCCGAGGATAATCAATACATTCTTATACGTTTAATTTATATAGAAATCTGCTTTACTATTGTTCACATTTAATTTTACATTTACATTTTTGGTAATTAGATTTTAAGGAATTTTTCTTTTTAATTAATCTATTATCTCTCACCGACCACTACTTTTAAAATTTCAAATACAAAAGGGAACATACGATTATTAATTAAATATTACAATCCAATTTCTAAAATTATTATTAAATGAAATTTAAACAAAGCAATAAATAATGAACTTTATAATTTAAAATAAATGGTTAAAATTATATATTTTTATATACTAAAAAAAATACAAATTACATTAATTATTTTTATCTATTGCTTTAAATTTGTTATCGAAACATGTGTGTGTTTATGGTGGATTTTACATATATTTATTCATTTTTAATATTGCTACACACACAATTCAATATCAAAAAATTTTAAATTTGGGTAGGATAGAGTGGAGGGTGAGAGACGATAGAAAAGGTGAAACTTAAGATTTGAATGTGAATCTTACTGTTTCATTTTCGCCGACTTCCCCTGAATAATTAAGGAAGCACAAGGAGGCAAGGAAAGAAAATTTTTTTTTGCTACATCACATAATTTAAACATGTAAATTTTTTTTTATTTTTACAGATATATAGAAATATAGAAAGCAAGGGATTACATGAAACAATGAATAATTTATATACCCGGATCTAGAATTTATAGTTTAATTTAAAATGGCCTCATTTGACCATGTCTGGTTAGAAATCTTATAGTAATATTAGCCAACTGATAATTTATAAAAAAATTATTAGAGTAATATTAGTTAAAATAATGATATATAAAAAAAAATCTTATCCAAAGCCCTATTTAACTAATGTAGGTTCCATTCTACCAAATTCATGATATCAAATTCGTTTTACTAATTTTATATACACGTAATGACCGTCCTAAGAGGCTAAAATATTTTTATAACCCTGGGTCAGGTGGATAATATCTGTCTCATCATCGATGACTGCAGCCTTGAGTTTTCTAATTTTTGCCTTCTATCAGGTGGTTCTTTGGTCCAATGGTTAAAATCCAATATAGTAAGAAATTCAACCATTTCTTCTATGTCTTTTATTCGACTGCCTGCCATTAATTGTTGGATGGTTAGCGGCATGCTATGCTGGATGGTCCCTACGATGTGTGGACCTGAATGCTTCATTAATGCATTTTGTATTTTTCTATTGTTTTAGGTTTCCATTTCACCATATTCCACCAGTCCTTGGCAGAGCCTTGTAGATGGTAACTGGCTATAGCTATCTGTTTATCTGGTCCTTTCTTGTGAAATTGGAAGAATTTTTGTAAGCTCTCTAAGTGGGTTTGAGGATTTTCTCCTATCTCCCCTTGAATAAAGATTTTAATGTGGATCATCTTTGCTAAGTAGCTTTGGTGTCCATTGTCCATTTTCATGCTTTCTTCCATGACCTTTCGCCATTCTATATTTTTGTCTCCATCTATGCTCATCTCCTTTTTACTGCTGACTTCATTCAATGGTTCTTGTGGGCCTTCATCTATTTGAATGAGGTCTATTTGCTCATCATACTTATTTACATTTATTACAGTATCTGTCTGCTCTTCTATTACCATAGGTTCATCAGATCTTTCTAACTTCCTTTTATTCTGCATGTCTTTAACCTCTTCTTCCTTTTTACTAACTGGGGATATTCCAAAATGTTCTTTGATCATTTCAAAATATATCAACATATCCCTGTCAATTTCCTGATACTCCCTAACTCTTATCTTTTCTTCTTCCTGTCTCTTTTTTGGTTCTTCATATCTTCTTCTCGCTTCCTCATGTATTTTCCTCCTTTCTTCCTTATCCTGTCTAAGTATTTCAAGTAACCCTAGATAAAAGTCCACTGATCCTCCAAAAGCTTTATATAAATTTGCTTGCTCTATACTGTCATTTTCTGCTTCCATTTTCTTAATATTATTTATTTATTTTATTTATTACTAGCATTAGACTATTCCCCACCGGTATCTTGGTCCTATCACACTCTTTCACTGCCCTCACCTACTCTACATTGCCCTATCTCTATATTTTCTATATTGCTGCATTTAACATATATATTACAATAAACTACTGCTAACGCATATAATAAGCCACTGCTGTCTATGATATATATATAATAGTACTTGAATAAAATATTTACTGTTAACATGTATAACAAGCCATTGATGTCTATGATATATATACCAGTAATTTAATAAAATATTTACTGCTACTACTTTCTTACTTAGTGACTGATTGCTTTTTCTTTGACATATATATATATAATATTTCACTAGATCCGAGTAATTTCGTTCCTTCTTAAATTATACACACATCCTTGCTTTCCTTAAATTTGTTATAACGCCTGCCGTGCATCCATCCATTTGACCCACAATATCTCACTCAATTTATTTTTTTATTACTTTTATCAAAACAAACTCGTATATATAGAATAATTAGCTAACTCGGGTAATGAACGCTAAAAGAAAATTTACATGCGTTATAAATCTGCTCAGGAATATGGGTTTTATATCGATGCCTCATGTTGTTAGTGCCAAACGCTAAAAAAAAATCCACTATGTAACGGTCAGAAACATGTGATTCATTAACATAGTGCAGAATTCGACCACCACACAGAACTGCAGCACCATCTAGGTAGCGAAGCCACCAGTAGTACTGAGTTTGAACATAGTTTATCAGTTCCACAATACAATATATGAAACAATGCATCTGATGCTACACTAGTAAACATTTCTTTAGGCACGGGGTCAGGGAGATGCAATTGAATCAAGAATTTTATTTCGAGTTAGCCAATAATAATATTAATATCAAACATTTATATTTAAAGAATCGAGAAAACATATTGAATGGGTATCGAATAAATAAAGATGTGACGGCAGACGTATAGTTTGAAATTATTTATTTAAAACATTTTAATAATAAATCATTTAATTAATAGTATTTGGTAAGATTTAAAATATCAGTAGTGGGATTTTCCAATACTGTTAGATATTAAAGAGATACATTTATTTATATAGCTGACGTAATCTAGCTGCCTAAATTCTCGAGCAAGTATTTCAAGAGCATGCCTTCGGGATTTATATCTTTGCAATGCAAGAGTCTAAATTAGGATTTATAATAGTAGTGGCAAACATATATTTATTTAATTAAATAAGATATTTATAAATTACTATGGACGGACATTTATTTGAGAGTGAATTGTCACTAATACAGATATGGAGTTATATATTGAACACTAAAGTTAATAAGCAAAACATGTGGTACGTCTAGAAAGGTGATATAAGGGTGGCAGTATATTGAAACTGGGAAGCTGTAGACTCAAAGAGATAAGGTGTCACATACGCATAACCAGGGGCAAGTGGTTCATGCCATGATTGCTTCTTGGCTGCGTGATGTTTGTCAAGCCCTATGGAACATTTATTGGTTCGCTTGTGTAGGATGACTGGGATATTTAAATCCTAAAAAATCCGGAGTATCCAAAGCTTTTAATAGGTCATTGCATCTCTAAAACATAACACATGTATAATGTACAGACTATTCTGCTAAGATTTAATATATTTCATAACTCAGCCCTACATCATCAACATTTAATAAAATACGTTTTTGACTCTCAAAGAAATGTAATTTACGGAATTATTACTTAAACTTTAATAAAATATGAAACAATAGGTAAGCTAGGTGAGTATTAATGATTAATATGTCAGCCATTTGTTAAGTAGTAGACACTTGCATTACAATAAATGAAGCATTAAATACGTGTTGATTTATATGAAAATTATGGAGTTTTCCGAGCGGACTATCCAACAATATATAAAAGAAATATATTAAGAGGCCACTGGACAAGATGGCATCCATCTTGATTAAATTAAATTTGAACATGGCGAGGTCCAGTCGGAAATCTTTTAAGCATGCGATAATTAAATAATATAACTGTAAAATTTAGAAATACGTACCCAAGAAAGATAGAATTAGGCAAGCTAGATTATTAACAAAATTTACATAATAAATTAATTATTAAATTTATAGGTTTACAAATGAGAATTTTACAGTTTATATTTGATAAGTTATATAAAGAACGAGCTATAGCATGATATTAGTAGAGTACTCTAGAGCTTGGGCACAGGTACCTGTTTTATACAACATTTTCCGAATCAGTGGTCAATAGCAAATTGTTCATGATTCCAGCAGTAGCAGTTCTTTCCAGCATTTAGGTGATTTAGTTATTTGAATAGCAGCAGCAGCTTTCTGATTGTGGGCAGCAGATCCTTTTGGTTGATTTTATGGAAGGCACGGGCGTAGGTTCGCGGCAGACAATCGACCATCTCCAGGGAGAATAGTCTTTGGCACTTTTTACTCACGCATACTGTGACAAGTAAATCAATATATATATTTGGAGACTCTCAACTGATCGAGAGCACAGCTAAAGTTCAACTGAAAGTTCTGAGAAAGTCCAAAATGTTCTCCTTTCTTGATCTTATCTTTTTTTTTTTGTTATATTTTATTTTGGATTCAATCATTTGCCCCGAGGATAATCAATACATTCTTATATGTTTAATTTATATAGAAAGCTGCTTTACTATTGTTCACATTTAATTTTACATTTACATTTTTGGTAATTAGATTTTAGGGAATTTTTCTTTTTAATTAATCTATTATCTCTCACCGACCATTACTTTTAAAATTTCAAATACAAAAGGGAACATACGATTATTTTTACTTTTAATTAAATGTTACAATCCGATTTCTAAAATTATTATTAAATGAAATTTAAACAAAGCAATAAATAATGAACTTTATAATTTAAAATAAATGGTTAAAATTATATATTTTTATATACTAAAAAAAAATACAAATTACATTAATTATTTTTATCTATTGCTTTAAATTTGTTATCGAAATGTGTGTGTGTTTATGGTGGATTTTACATATATTTATTCATATGGTGGATTTTACATATATTTATTCATTTCTAATATTGCTACACACACAATTCGATACCAAAAATGTTTAAATTTGGGTAGGATAGAGTGGTGAGTGAGAGACAATAGAAAAGGTGAAACTTAAAATTCGAATGTGAATCTTACTGTTTCACTACTAAACATCATATGATCACCATTTCTTATGCTTGCTCAACTCATTAGCACTACTGTATGAAGAGTTTTTGTCTGTTTGAATGTAAATGTGATTATATGGTAAGTGTGTTTTTTTATTTTGTACTGAAATATACAGTAGTCTGCAATGCAGCTTTTTTTTCTGGTCATGTGTTCCAGTTAAACCCTGTAGAAATATGGACATCCTGATTATAATGTGAGAAGTGGCAATTAACCTTGTCGTACTTTGGTTCAATTTGGCATATTTCTTTTTGTCAGCAGATTTTTTTGGTAAATTTTCATGATGATAAAAATTTGGGACATACCTGTCATAGAACACAATGCAGTGGACTATTTCCTAAGCTATGGGATCCTGCCCTACTGAAAAGTATGCATTAATGGTCACAAAATGAATGCAAACCACCAACATGAATAAAGTGTAAATACACCTGAGTCTCATTTTACGTGGATTTATTTAACGCAATTTTGAAGTTACGTGATTCATGTTTCTTCGCAAGTTGAATGCCGATAATGCACTATTACTTTAAATAATAAATTTTGCACACTTACATCATATTGAAAGTAATAGCACATTATTGGAATTCGACTTTCATCTTAATAATTCCAATATTTTCAGTGCTTTATAATAGTAAGATTTTATGCAATAATGAAAATAAGCATTTATTTTATATAGCGCATGTTTATAATTTGTAATACATTAAAGATCAGCCTGTCAAGCTATTGTGCATGCACTTTTTATGAGTGTTAATAATAAATGAATACTTTGACTCCCAACACCAGATATGACGTTTAGTAAATTTTAGATAATTTCGCCGACGTCATTCATTCAGACATCGTAAACAGTAATTTAAAGTGAGTGGTCTATCCTCACGCTTTCACTTCCAGTACTTAAGATTTGCCCATATATAAGCATTTTGGGTTGGATAGAATAAGTGGATTCATTTTATTCTTTCCTAAATACTATATCTTGTGTTGGGAGTCAAAGTATTCATTTATTATTAACACTCATAAAAAGCTCATGCACAATAGCTTGACAGGCTCATTTTTAATGTATTACAATTTATAAACATGCACTATATAAAATAAATGCTTATTTACCTATGTTTAAGTTTCATTTGAGAATGATGTTTAGTAAATTCTAGATAATTTCACCTACGTCATTCATTCCGACATCGTAAACAGTAATTTAAAGTGAGTGGTCTATCCTCACGCTTTCACTTCCAGTACTTAAGATTTGCCCATATATAAGCATTTGGGTTGGATAGAATAAGTGGATTCATTTTATTCTTTCCTAAATACTATATCTTGTGTTGGGAGTCAAAGTATTCATTTATTATTAACACTCGTAAAAAGCGCATGCACAATAGCTTGACAGGTTGATCTTTAATGTACACACATTAAATTTTACAAGATTACTGTATAATGTAAATTTGTTCAAACATTGTGCATGTTAATTTTGCATTTTAAATCACATTCTGTTTTTGCTTTTTAAAAAGAACGTAATCAATTATTAATCATTTAGTGTCCGCAAGTTTATTTTTAAAAGGTGAGTAATAGCAGTGGGCACAAGTAAATTTGACAATTAAAAATTAAAATCTGATTTTTAATTGTAATTAACAATTTAAAAATTACTCAAGGCAACCTGAAATTAATGTGATGTGAAACAAAATTTGATTTTTAAACGGAATTGAAAATTAAAAAATTAAAGACAAAAATAAGAATTTAATTTTTAGTTGTTAGTTTTAATTAAATTTTTCCCAGCAGTGTAACAGAAGTGAAACTGTTCCTTTCACTGCAAAAATGATTCGAGAAGGTCTTCAACTTTTCTAATCAGTTGGCAAAATTATTTTCTTATTAATGATACTAATCATGAACGTGCTCTTAAATTCCAATGAGAGCTAAATGGTTCTATGTCTGGATATCGCAAGCTTCATAAACAATTAATAAAATCATCATCTCAAAGATTAATTACTAATTACATTGTCACCAGAAAAACATTAACACAACATGAGAGTGAAGTTGGTGCTAGTTGTATTTCCTCTTGTGAAGAATCTGATTTTTTACCAGTTTGCAAATGAACCTGTTTATTGGCAAATAGCGATAATAATTAAAACATGTATAAAAAATGTAAATTACTGTACTGTAAATTATGCATAAAAATATATTGTTTTGAATAAAATTAAATATTATAGTTCAAAAAAGTTTGTCTTGTGTCAATTTTTTTCAAATTTGGAATTTTTTATTAGTCATATTTTATTTCCTTATTTTTTTTTTGTTCAAATTTTAAAGTAATTTTACATTGGTGCTTTACTTTTAAGTGATTTTTGAAAAATCACAGTCCATATCCCCCCTTTTTCAAGGTAAGTTATGTCAATTTTGTGCATGTTTTCTGAGGAACCTATCTATCATGTAAAACGAGACCCAGGTGTATTATATTTTTATATTTTTTTGTTTTTCTGTTATATATAAGGGATTTGAACTCAGACTTTCACATGACCCTCAACTCTCCATGACATCTCATATTGCTGACTCACCTGATCACACACATGTTGAAAAGATAAATAATCAACAGTATAAGTATTTCATGCTAAACCAGTAATCATCAGTTGGTCCAGATTACTATCTCCACACACACATATATATATATATATATATATATATATATATATATATACAATCAGTGCTCAGATTTATATTAAGATAGCCAGCCTTCAAACCACTCCAACCCACAACTTTTCTGACATCCATTTCATATAAAAATATGATGATGGAATGTTCAAATCCCATATTAGTGCCAAGATTGTAATCCTACCCATGTTGATGTTTAGTCATTCTGACCCGTTATGTATTGGAGAATAACCCATTTTCATATGTTAATAAGTTAATCCCCCCCTCCCCCCAAAAAAAAAAACAACGAAAATATAAACTGTAAATATTGTATCCCAAACACTGGTTTAAATATATCATGCATAGCCTATATGGATGATGTAACCATTTTCCTCCCCTCCAAAAATAATCTCTCCATACTACAAGAGATAATCAAGGATTATACTTTCACTTTTAACTTAAAAAAATTAACACAAATAAAACTGCTTGCTGCATGGTCAATATAGATAAACTGCTGCATCATCAGTATATACAGGCAAGCACTGTACATATATGTTTAATGGCAAACCAACTGCCTTACTTGGTTTTCCATTCTACCTTGGGTCCAATGGAATGAGGCAAAAAAATTCAAAATAAATTAAAGAAAGATGCTGAAAAAATCACATCCTCATCATACCTATCAATATACGTGAAGGTGGCACTATATAAACAACTTATAATTGCAAGAATTAACTTCTTCACACCTATAATCAAATTTGCTAAAACATTCATATCTAAAATCTCATCAATCTGTAACAAATTAATATGGAAGAGAAAGACAGTGGCAATCTCTTTAAAAATCTGAGCAGATCATCATTTAGCAATGGACTCAGACTCCATGCAATCAATGTTTTTACACACACAGAAATCAAAAAAATCTATTAATAGCCACCTTAAAAAGATTTCTAGACCTAGAGTGGGTGATCAATATAACACCCATAGACAGACAATCCCCTTCATATGGATATGTATCCACATTGATTGAAGAACTCAAACTAATATATAACAAAATATCACTCAATAATGACAACAAGTATACATTCTGGGACATTTCTAATATCCTAAACCCAAACAATATATCTCATCTACATCCATCAGCTCTTGGGATAGACAACAGGCAACTACTACAACAATTCAGAAAGTGATCACTAGAACCAAAATTATTTGATTTTCTACTTAAGTTTAATCTAAATATTCTACCCACAGCACATCTTAGATTTCGTAGATTCTATACAAATATAGACCCCCTTTGTGGACTATATCATAGAGAAAAAGAGACATAGGATCATTTCTTGTATTTCTGCACTACACTGGAAACAATATGTCACACAATGTTTACCACATACAGAAAGTCTATTATTTCAATTGATTAAATAATAAATACATTTAAAAAAGGCAACATTCTTGCAATTTATGCAGCAACATAACAGCAATTATGCCTACTGGTGCACCAGATGCACTTTTGCTAATAATACTCAATATCACTCAGCAACATACTTAATAAAAGAAGAATTGTTCAGAAAAAAAGACAGCATTCTAGCTCAACCAGATATGTTTGCAGCCACATGGTCACACTTGAAACCAAGGTCCAATATATAAAATATAAGTCCAATATGATGATGGTGACACCTTAAATATCAATTTTCAATATTAAAACTAAGCAGTGAAATGCAAGTATAAACTGAAAACCAGACTCTAAAACAAAGAAAGAAGTATGCAGAAATGATAAAGACTTATGTATTGAAAAGTTGTCTTAATTGGGCTCTTTGCATAGTTATAATTTGTTTTGCAATTGCTAATATTGGCAATTGTAACAGAAATCAATGTATGGCTAGATGTGACTCTATAATCTTTTAGACTCAATAAAGGTTTGCTTTGATGATGATGAAGAAAAAGGAGGAGAAGAAGAAGGAGGATAAAGGAGGAGGAGAAGGTAGTGACCTTTAATGAACAAAAGATATAAAAGTTTCTAAAGCTATAACCTTAAGACTATGCACCTAGATGCGATAGTAGGGATCTCTACAAATCTTTAACACAAGATTAATAAAATACAAGATTTGTACAGGTCCTACTGTCACATCTAGGTGCATAGTCTTAAGGTTAAGCGTTAATATATTACATATGTAATGAGTATGTGCTTAACAATTTTGTATATATCTGCAAATGCATCTTTAAACATGTATATTTTTATATGTAACTCTTAAATTGGAATGCTAGGATTTAAAGAGATCATCATGTAAAATTATCATGATGATGATCAGCTGTATTTGCTTGACTGTAATATTTTGTTGTTTAGTTACTCTAACTGCCTTTATAAAGACATTATTATCATCAAAAATAAGAGTCATCGATCACATGACCCTATACTCTTAAGCTTGTAAGTTATAAATAATGAGGATTGCCAATTCCTCAACAAGCTTTGTGATAAATGCTTAGCTAGAGAAAGCATTTAAAATATGTCAGGACCCCCCCCACTCTGACCATGGTTTTATGTTCTGGCACTCCTCATATTTACAACAATGCAATTACTTGAATACTTTTGAAATAGTTAAGATGTACTTCATTAATGCTTAAATAAATTAATATATATATGTGCTCTGCGCACAGTTAATGAAGCTATTAATAAATTGTCAAAATTTTTACTGCCAAGTGCTTTCGGGACAGTCTACAGTCCCATATTCATGGCGAGTTATTCTGTTAGTAACTGTAAAACTATGCAAATTTTATGCAAATTTATATGCAGATGTTACGTGGACCATTTACGAGATAGGGAATAGCAGGCCTCTCTTCTGTTGATTGCCGATGGGTCAACCGCAATGAAGTAAGCTTCCCTAACTTTACATTTGGTGTCGTTTGTTTCAGAGCAAATGACACTGGCTGTGGTAGGTAGAAAAGCATGTCCAGAGTTTCTTTCATGTCCAAATTATTTTTATTATAATACTTTCTGTTCAATAATAACAAAATGCATTTTATATATTATTCTCCAATCTGAATTAGTCTTCTTCTGAAACATTTTTTATCATTTGGAAATTATTCCCTTTTATTTTAAACATCTAATCTTTATGTCAAAGTTGTTGTTTTTTTACTACTAATATTGTAATTTTAATTTCTGTTCAAATACATTTATTACTATTTCTATCATTCCTTATTGTAATATTATAGTAATGAAAATACAATTCCCTCTTCCCCTAATTAGAATTACAGTGAGCATAGACTATGTAAGCAATACATCATGAATTGTTAGTGTATCTTCCTTCTATAACCATAGTCTGAATCTAAATCCAGGCAGCTAAAATTTGAAATCCAATGAAGCTTGAGATTATTTTTCAGATAGGTGACGATAGCTAATATAGCCATCATTCTACACTAATTCTGGTTAAAAAAATGAGATATTCTTAATTAGAACATAAAACAATTTATACATTTAATTTGAATGAATATCTTTTTTACTGTTTCTGTGCCCTTCAGTGAATTATTTAAAAAATATTTTATCTATTTTTTACCATTAAGAAATTATATTATATATATAATGTTTAATGTTTTCACAGTCATACGATGTAGATAAAATAATACTTTTGGATACAAACGGTGTATTATTTTGCATTACAATGCGATATTTCGAAGGACTAGCAACCACCATTATCAAGGTTAACTTGAAAGAACAATCATTAGATCTAAAACAATAACGTGACTCAGTGCGAGATGAGAAATGAAATTCAACTTGAAGTAATTCAGCATTCACAATATGAGGCTTATCAAAATGTTTATTTCCCTCAGTTTTTTCACCTATTAATTTCAAGTTAATATTAGATAAAATGAGAATTTCCACATAGCTGGAATACGTTATGCTTCGCCAGCCCTATTTAAACCAGTAAGTCTCTTTAATATTTCAATTGACTCTCTCATGGTTTTTAAATCATATCTTTCCAAATTAGCAAGTATTTTTGTATTGTCAAAATCAGGTTGTGACCAATTTCTAAAAAATGGAAAGTAAAAACTGATGTGCTAATTTTTTGATTAAAAGCATTTCTATGTTCTTTAATTCTGACATTTATTCGTCTATTAGAATATATATATACATATATATTCAAACCAATACAATAATTAATACAGTAAACAATATTTTAAAAAACAAATATATACCACAATTTAATAGAAGTACTTCTATTAAATTGTGGTATATATTTGTTTTTTAAAATATTATTTACTGTATTAATTATTGTATTGATTTGAATAATTATATATATTTTATTATAATTGGAATACAGACATTGATTAATAATTTATATATATACTGTATATTGTAATGGCAAACATATATGCTGTTATATCACGGTATACATATATGCCATTATATCACTTTAAAATAATAAGATCTATAAATAAAATCATCCTCAAGTAGAAATATATATATATATAAATTTAATAGTTTTATTTAAATTATATATATATATTGCACAGA